>CM065466.1:4648059-5248059 GCA_032872475.1 Leptopilina myrica (nomen nudum) | reverse complement strand
TGGATTCATCTATTCTTGCTGTTTGGTTGTCCTTTAGTGAAAAGCCCCGTCACCACGACAAAGTCTATCGAACATATCCATGATGTCAGTCATGCTTGACAGTGGCCAATAATCCACTGGGTCTTTATTTTGGTTTATTTGATCAGTTTTGACAGTTGTTATTAGACAATAATCCGTTGGGTCCCCATTTTGGTTTATCTGATCGGTTTTGATAATTGTTAATAGACAACAGTCCGTTGGGTCCCCATATTTGTCTAACTGATCAGTTTGAAAAGTTGCTAGTGGACAACAATCCGCTGGGTCCCCATTTCGGTTTATCTGATCAGTTTTGATCATTGTTAGTGGACAACAATCCGTTGGGTCCTCATTTTGGTTTATCTGGTCGGTTTTGATAATTGTTACTAGACAATAATCCCTTAGGTCCCCATTTTGGTTTATCTGATCGGTTTTGATAATTGTTACTAGACAATAATCCGTTGGGTCCCCTTTTTGGTTTATCTGATCGGTTTTGATAATTGTTAGTAGACAAAAGTCCGTTGGGTCCCCATATTTGTCTAACTGATCAGTTTTGATAATTGTTACTAGACAATAATCCCTTAGGTCCCTATTTTGGTTTATCTGATCGGTTTTGATAATTGTTAGTAGACAACAATCCGTTGGGTCCCTATTTTGGTTTATGTGATCAGTCTTGATAATTGTTAGTAGACAACAATCCGCTCGATCCCCATTTTGGTCTAACTGATCAGTTTTGGATGCTTGTTAATTGGCACTTATTTTGCTAAAGTTTTAAACGGATCCCTAGGTCAGTTTCTTGATTCATTGACAGGAATTTAATAACTTCGTAACTTTATCTACTGAAAAAAGTTTATTCCTCTTTACTTTCAATCCCTACCTTCTTGTCAGCTATACTACCAAATTGGAATCATTGACGGGTTCCTGTGTCTGCAAAAATACGACTTTGGGGCAAATCCTAAGAAATCCTTTCGGTATATTATCTGGGGATTCACTCAAAGCTTTTGAAAACAACACAACTATCTAGATGGAACATTCATTTTTAATTTACCTGACTTGGTAAATTCTCTAAATTTGGAGAATTCATCTATTCTTTCTGTTTGGTTGTCCTTTAGTGAAAAGCCCCGTCACCACGACAAGGTCTATCGAACATATCCATGATGTCAGTCATGTTTGACAGTAAAAGTGTTATTTGGGTATTCATCCAAAGATGACAATGGTACATATCCATGATGTCAGTCATGTTTGACAGCAAAAGTGTTATTTGGGTATTCATCCAAAGATGACAATGGTACATATCCATGATGTTAGCCATGTTTGACAGTAAAAGTGTTATTTGGGTATTCATCCAAAGATGACAATGGTACATATCCATGATGTTAGCCATGTTTGACAGCAAAAGTGTTATTTGGGTATTTATCCAAAGATGACAATGGTAGCTAGTTTGTTAGCTAATTCGAATCCTCTAAAGCACTCTGACTTCGCCCTGACTTAAATAAGATTTTCATTGTCCAAAACAGTATCATCATCGTCATCATTCTCTAATTATATTCCTAAACGTCCTCAATGGCAATACAGAGTAAACAAATTTTTAGAACGGTTTAATAAAGTCAACATGTGTTGAATGACTTATTATTATGTTTAGATGATCTATTAGAATAGAGAGTTTGTCTGTGTAAGTGTGTGTCTGTGCCTTGATTTCGTCAATAAGGTTTGACAATTTTTTTTGCCAATGTCATTATCTCATCTTTATTTAGCTTCGACGTTTGACATTATCAATGTAGCGAAGAGTGCATTTATTGTTCGGAATTATATATGTATATATATATAAAATACGTAATATACATGTGTATCGCCGTCTGCCTCATGATCACGATCGACACTTGAACAGTAATTTACCACACCCTCCTGACCTAGAAATCGAGATGTGGGTGCGCCGATCGCAATATGTCCTTTATGAATTGAAACGCTCGCTCAGATTTTTTTTTAATATCGTTAAATGTTTCTTAATTACCCTCAGGTTGTTATATTTTTCCGACGTATTTGGCTGAATTCGATTAATAAATTTAATCACTCGTGTATATACTTCCTAGCCAAAATTAGCTTTGCTCCATTGTTTTGGACTCATGTTTTATGGACTATTGCATCCGGAATATTGTTTAATATACTTTTGGAGAAAATTTTATGTGCCAGAAAATGTTTTTCGCAGACTTCGAACTAGTTTTGGATGATTAAAAAACTAATGTTTTCCTTAAAAACCGCTTCCTTGTAACTGTTTCTGATTCGAAAATTAATTCCCGAATTTGGGGTTAGTTTCTAAAAATCCAAAATGCTTGACATTAATCGATTCTTGGAAAAAATTTAGTATCGAGATAATTTATTGTAGAAATTATTCATAATCCTTGATTATCAATCCAAGGTCGAATGTGGTAAATCCAAAATGGCGGATCCAAGATGGGTGTCAAAAATTTAAATTAATAGATTTTTGTCAAAGTTGTCATCTAGGGGACTTTGTGGTCGCTGATTACGAATCTAATGTCAGATTTCGAAAATCCAAAATGGCGGATCCAATATGGCGGTAAAAAAAATTGATTATTTAAAAGAATTTACTTGAAAATCACTACTAGGGGGTTTTTCGGGTCGCTGATTACGAATTTGACAAAAGTTTTCAATAAATCAAGATGAAGGAGCCGAAAATTCGGATAAAATCTCAAAAAAAGACAATCATTATTACAAAATTTGCTAGATTTTCATTGAATTTGTTAAATTTTTTTTTAATTTGTTAAATTTTCTTAAAATTTGTTACATTTATAAAAATTTGTTAAACTTTCTTAAAATTTGTTTAATTTTCTTTAAATTTGTTAACTTTTCTTAAAGTTTGTTAAACTTTCTTAAAATTTGTTAAATTTTCTATAAATTTGTTAACTTTTCTTAAAGTTTGTTCAATTTTCTTAAAATTTGTTCAATTTTCTTAAAATTTGTTAAATTTTCTTTAAATTTGTTAAATTTTCTTTAAATTTGTTAAATTTTATTTAAATTTGTTAAATTTTTTTTAAATTTATTAAATTTTCTTTAAATTTGTTAAACTTTTTTTTAAATTTGTTAAATTTTCTTTAAATTTGTTACATTTTCTTAAAGTTTGTTAAATTTCCTTTAAATTTGTTAAATTTTATTTAAATTTGTTAAATTTTTTTTAAATTTGTTAATATATTTGTAATTTTTGAAAAAAATTCCTAAAAATGAAAAATGAAAAAGAAAGGTTTCTTTTCTTTTTCTAAACAAAAGGGGATGAAAATGTTTTCTTTCTTGTATTGGTAAAAATAGAGAATTTCAAAAAATGATAAATTGAAAAAAAAATTGTTTTTTAATTTTGTGACTATAATTTATCTCGCGTGCTAGAGAAATATTTTAATAATATTCGCTATATGTGACGGTTATAAAAGAAATTCCCGTTCGTCTGTCATAATTAATAATAACGATTGTTTAAGAGAGGCTGAGAAGAGTAATGACCAACTTTAACAAACGTAAATTAGCGGGACAAATGTAACATTTCCGACCTAAGTAATTCACCCATATCGCTTTAACTTTAATTGTGCCAAGTGTAAATGAATTTCACCATAGAATATATTTGATATTTTACTATTAACTAATTTTAAATAATTTTTTTTTATTTTTAAATAATTTTTATTTTATTTTTAATATATTAAATATTTTTTAATTTTTAATATATTAAACATTTTTTATTATTAATGTATTAAACATTTTTTAATTTTTACTATATTAAACATTTTTTATTTTTACTATTCAATATTCTTTTACAATTTATATGGAATATTCTTTTACAATTAATATTAAATATTCTTTTACAATTAATATTAAATTTTCTTTACAATTCATATTTAAATTTTTTTTATATGATTCTTTAATAATTTGTTATTAATTATTTTTAACAATTTAATATTATTAATGTTAAATATTTCTTAATGTTATTAATGTTAAATATTTCTTAATGTTATTAATGTTAAATATTTCTTAATATTATTAATGTTAATTATTTCTTAATATCATTAATATTAAATATTGTTTAAAACTATTATTTCTTTGCTAAAACTTTTACTTCGGAAATTGTAAAAAAAAATTTTTTAATAGATAAATTTTGAGTTGTAGATTTAAAAACAGTTTGAAATATTACATTCCTTATAGGATTTAGTTTGTACATATAGTTTTTACGCGCCTTTAAATTCATAAATGTTTTATTAATTAGTCTTCAACACAAAGTTCGTTATATATTTTATTAAATTGCTTTCTTCAAATGTTTCTATCACTTAATGAACACATTTTAATAAAAGTTGTATCTTCAGATTTATTTATAAGCGTTATAACCGGTTTAATGTTGATTATAGTTTTATATCCGTTTGCACACATATACATACTACTTCGGTATATAAATTTATAATATTCACGCTTTCTGTGCTTAAAATATTTTATACATTAAATTTATTTTTCAAAAAAAAAGCCAAACAATCATTAAAATAAAAAATCACAATGTTTAACCTAATAAAACAAAATTTTATCGTTTTATTTGAGGAGAAAAATATTTTCATTAATCAAATTCGGATTGAAAAAGCATACACATGAATGTTCTTGAATCAAATGTTTAGGTTTCAAAAGATTGAGAAATAAAAAAATTTTGCCATTCATGGACTAAAGAAAAAAAAAAAAAAAAAAAAAAAGGGGAAGAAATAAAGTTCTGAACAATATTGTTAGATATAGTGGCGCTGATCTTGCGCCGAGAGGATATATTTCAGTGCCGGAGGTGGGGAGCGAACTACAACAGAATCGATAGACTCAAAACTCTCGAAGACTCTTGCCAAAATCTTAATCTGACATATATAAGCCGCACCCAGGCTTATAGACGCGAATGGAATTTCAAATCATACTGTGTAACGGCATTGCACGTCTCTCGCGTTACAGGCAACAAGTTATTGAAAAACAAGCAAAAACACACATTCATACTCGTAACAACCCATTAGAAACGTGTCTATACACATGTTTCATCAATTTTACTAATTTTTCTCCATCACTTTTATTTGGATTTAATTTAAACGAAAAATTTAAATAAAGACTAAAAGATCCCAGTTTATTCAATCTATAACTATATAATTGTGTAAAATAGAAAAAAAGATTATATTCGTTATTAAAAAAAAAAAAAAAAAAAAAAAAAAAAAAAAAAATTGCTCCATAGAATTTTAAGCTTATGTTCGTGTTATTTTTATCTAGAAAAGTTTTGTCAAAGTTCCGTAAAAGTAAAAACAGTTTTCGTTCATTATTATTCTTTTTATTATTAAAAGAAGAAAAAAATTCAAAAATAAAAATAATAAAAAAATTAAATTAAATGATTCGAACGTAGCCAAAAACCGGAAATACATATCCGTGACGAAGACGGGTCAAGATCGGTGAGGGATATATTATGCACGAGGACACGACGAGATTTAAAGGGGGGAACAGTCTGCCTTTATTTTTTAACCCCCTTGAAAATTTAATGGCCCAGGGGGAATGATATTTTTCTTTGTTGCATTATTTTTTGAGTCCCCAATTTCCTACCGGGTGGACGAAAAGCAATTGAATTTTTAGATTACAAATTTAAATTCAACATTTTAATTATACATTATTTTAAAATCACAATTTTAATTGCAAATTTAAATTCAAAATTTTATTTACAAATTTAAATTCAAAATTTTAATTACAAATTTAAATTCAAAATTTTAATTACAAATTTAAATTCAAAATTTTAATTACTAATTTAAATTCAAAATTTTAATTACAAATTTAAACTAAAATTTTCAGATTACGAATTTGAATAAAAACTTTCAATTAAAAATTTAAACTAAAGTTTGTAGACTAAAAACTAAAGTTAAAATTTCAAAATTTATTTAAATTTACTTTTTTTAATTATAAAATTACAAAATTTCAAAATTTATTTAAATTTACTTTTTTTAATTTTAAAATTACAAAATTTCAAAATTTATTTAAATTTACTTTTTTTAATGTTTTATACTTTCCAATGTAAAATTCATAGTTATTTGCAAAAATTGTAACATTTAAAATACCTAATAACAATACATAAAAAAATGTCAATAAATTTATAAAATAGTTATTAAAAAAAATCGAACATATCTTTGAAATTACGTAAATTTAATATTAACAACTAGTAAATTTACTTTTAGTTAAAAAATTTGTTATTAAAATATATATAAAAACAAAAAATATAGAAAAAATTATTTTTGAATAATATAAAAATACAATAGAAAAAATTAATAGTAAAAACTTAATAATATTTTCTGTCAAGTTTAATAATATGAAAAATGAAATAAATTGAAAAATAAAAAAAGAATTGAATTATAATAGGACTGGCTATAAAAAGAATAAAATAATATTGCAATTTTGTCATCAGATAACGAGCCGCAAGAGTGCAGACAAGAATTGAGGCCTAAATATAAGGAGCAGACAATTGGGAGACGAGTTAGTGCGTAAATTTTCAAATTGCAAATTACACATCATTTTTCATTAAATGTAATTTTCCATATTTTCTAAAGTCGGCCAAATGAATAAATATAGAAGAAATAAAAATTTACTTCGAAACTTAAATGAATAAAGAATTATTACAGTCTTTGTGGACCGAAAAATGAAAAAAATAATTTTTAACTAAAAAAAAGTTTGAATTATTATAAATTTTAAGTTTAAAAATTTTGATTATTATAAATTTTAAATATTAAAATTTTGATTATTATACATTTTAAATATAAAAATTTAAATTACTATGAATTTTATATATAAAAATTTGAGTTATTATAAATATTATAAGTTTAAAAATTGTAAATATTTTAAATTTTAAGTGTAAAAATTTTAATTGTTACAAATTTTAAGTCATAAATATCAAATTTTTAGTTTAAAAAATAATAAACATACAGATTTAAAATTAAAATAAAATTCTTATTTTATAAATATTTTATAAAATTTTAAAAATCTGAACATAAAAAAAGTTATAAAATTTTTCACATTTTGTTAAACATTCAAGTCGTGAATCAAATTTGAATTTTTTATAACATCATAAAATAATATTTTTTTTTCTTTAAATTTTTTTTAACTGTTATACAAAAGAAATCTTTAAAAAAAGGTCACGAAGAAAAATGTAATAGCTGAAATATATAATAATGGAAGTATTGAAAGAATAAAAATAAAATAAAGTAATTTATAGATATGAGAAAAATGAAATTAAAATTAAATTAAATAAAGGCAAATTAAATTATAGCTTTATAAGAATTTCAAAAAAAAATTCTTTTATAATATAGTGTACATATCATTGTATTGTATATCTAGGAAGCCCGAATGTTATATACTGACGTCATCTGACGTTTTCATCACGTGGTGTAATTTCATCTGAATATATGTTTGTTTTGAAATAAAAATATAATATTAAATTATAAAAAAGAATTTTTAAATCCTTAAAAATTTTTTAAATAATTAAAAAGAATTTTTAAATCATTAAAAATTTTTAAATATTAAATCCTTTAAAATTTTTAAATTGTTAAAAAGAATTTTGAAATCATTTAAAACTTTTAAAATACTAAATCCTTAAAATTTTTAAATTATTAAAAAGAATTATTAAATCGTTTTGAATTTCGCAATTATTAAATCCTTTAAAATTTTTAATTTAATGAAAATAATTTTTAAATGCTTTAAAACTTTTAAATTATTAAAAACAATTCAAATTAAAATTTAATCATACGTATAAAATTATTCTATAAATACTTAATAAAAACAAATAAAAAAAAATAGATGGAAAAATTATTTAAAATAATTTACAAATTCTCCGTGTTCTACCTCCACACACGGGAGGAAAAACACTAAATTAGAAGAAATAAAAGAAAGTGAGTTATAACATACATAGTAATAAATTGAAAAAGTGATAAAAATATCCAAATATTGAAGGAAATTAAAATTTCCAAATATAGTCCTTATTAGCCTACAACATATACTAAATCACTCAATTCGAAACCTACAATAGTTCTGAATCACTAATTTACATTTTTGTCTCAAGAGTTTACAAAAGATTTTTATCGAGATCCTCATCAAATATTTACTTTTATAAATATTCTGAAAATTTCATTATTTTCTATCGTCGTGAAATATTTTTATCTTTTAGTTGACTTTTTATTATTTTTTTAAAATAAATATTAATAATAATAAATAATAAATAATAAAAAAAAATAATTTAAAATAATAATAAATAATAATAAAGATAATAATAAATAATGAATAATAATAAACATTATATATTCATAATAATAATAGTAAATAATAATTAATAAACTTTTTTCGAAGTAAAATAGGTATTACATTTTAGTTTATTGTTATGTTTGTATTTAATTATTATTTTATATTTTTGATCAGAAAAAATTTGGTTTAATTAAAAAAAAAGTTTATGAAAGTCAAGAAGAAAAATTAATAATGTTTTATAAATATTAAGAATAAAATATAAACACAGAATTAAATTTAAAAAATTAAAAAAAATTCTTTTGTTATTCTGAATGAAATTAAATTCTAAATTTTAACTAATAAAATCGAAATTAATAGAAAAAACAATTATTTTCAAAAATTTTTCGGTGATAAATAATATCTTACATAATGCAGTTTGAGATTTTTTTTTATGTTTTTGCTCTTCAATTTATTGCGCATTTTAACTGAAGCCACAAATTTACGATCATATTTTAAAATTTCTTCCAACTTAATTTTAGAAAAGTGTTTTTTAATAATTTAAACATATTAACGGGTTTTTCAATGTTAAAGTGTTGAAATGTTTGATAAATATCGAAATGTTTATTAAACGTTCAAGTGATTATTAAATGTTTAAATGTTTATTAAATATTTAAATGATTAATAAATATTTTAATGTTTAATAAACGTTTGAGTGATTATTAAATGTTATAATGTTTATAAATGTTAAAATTTTTTTTAAATGTTCAATAAATGTTAAAATGTCTAAATGTTAAAATGTTTAATAAATGTCTAATTGTTAAAATGTTTAATAAATGTTAAAATGTTTAATAAATGTTAAAATGCTTAATAAATGTTTCGATGTTTATTAAATAATTAGATGCTTATTAAACAATTGAATGCTTATGAAATAATTAAATGTTTATTAAATGTTAAAATGATAAGTAAATGTTTATTAACTCTTTAAATATTTAAAAAATATTTAAATTTAAAAGAATTTTAATATTGAAATGTTTAAATTGAAAAAAATTTTAATATTGAAATGTTAAAATTTTTAAAAATGTTAATGTTAAAATGTTTAAATTTTAAGAAATGTTAATGTTAAAATGTTTAAATTTTAAAAAAATTTTAATACTAAAATCTGTTAAAATTTTATTTATTTGTGTTACTCTCCTTAATATACTAAAAAAGTATAAAACGAAAATAATGAAAAACTTTTCTAAAATTAATTATTTCTTTTACTGAATGAACATTATGATTTTTATAGTTTCAAAAGAAAGCCATATAAATATTGTAGACCCGATGGTAATATTTCCTGAAATTTCCCCATCAGCCAATTAGAATTGTAGAAAATCGATTTAACGTCAACCATTGGGCATGCATATAACGCAGCGAGCTTTATTTTAAATTAAAAGAAATTATTCTCCTTTCTCCTTTATTATATGTATTGTGTTTTTTAAATATAATAATAGACAATTTGTAAGATACCGAAAAAAAAGAAAATTAATTGGAATTTTTTACTGCATCGAAAAGAGTAATGAATTAAAATTTTTTTTGTCTACTTTCTCTCTGTCATTGGATGTCAATTTTCAAAAAATTTCTTTCACATCATATTATTGTGTATACTGTATAATTGTCAAAAAAAATTATTTTTTTTAAAGTAAACATATAAATTATAAGTTTTGATAACTTAAATTGTTGTAAATTAAAGGTTTTTGAAGATTTATTAATTTATCAAAAAAGCAAGAGCTAAAAATAACTATTAGTGCAGAAAGTTTAAAATTAAAAAAGAGTATTTTAAACATTTGAATTTTAAGTCATAAATCTTAAAATATTTGGAAAAATTTATTTTTTTCATATCTTATAGAGTTTAAAATATTACAAATTTTAGATCCTAAAACTCAACTTAATGTACTTTTCATATTTCATAACTAAAATTTATTGCAATGTTTTAAATTTTCAACGTTAATTTAATATATAAATTAAAAATTTTAATATTTATATAAATATAATTTATGTTTCTAATTTTAAATTAGTACAAATTTTAAGTTTCAGGTACTTATTTATTACAAATTGTAAGTTTTAGGTATTAATTTAGTTAAAATTTTAACTTTTAAAAATTAAAGGATTATAAATATTCTAAATTCTAAACATCGAACTTAATGTATAAATTTAAGACGTAACATTTTAATTTTTAAGTTGTAAAACTTAAAGAAATTTACTTTTTAAGGTCAAAAACTAAAATTACCGTAAATTTTAAACTCTATAAAAATTAAATTTTTTAAATTTAATTTAAATGTAATTATTAATATATTACAATGTTTTTGAAGTTTAAAATTTTGAATTATTATAAATTTCAAGTTTTCAAATTTGAAATGTTATAAATTTTAAGATTTCAAATTTGAAAGATATAAATTTTTAGTTCAAAAATATAAAAGATTTTCAATTTTAAGTTTAAAAATATTAATTATTATATAATTTTGAAGTATTGAAACTTAAATTATTATAACATTTAAGCATTGAAATTTAAATTTTTATAAATTTTAAGTATTAAAATTTCAATTTTTATAAGTTTTAAGTTTTAAAATATGAAAGTTATAAATTTTTACGTTTAAAAACAAATTATTATAATTTTGAAGTATTAAAACTTAAATTATTATAACATTTAAGTATTAAAGTTTCAATTTTTATAAATTTTAAGTTTTAAAATATGAAATAAATTTTTAAGTTTATAAATATAAATAATTATAATTTTGAAGTATTAAAACTTAAATTATTATAACATTTAAGAATTAAAAAATAAAATTTTTATAAATTTTAAGCATTAAAAAATAAAATTTTTATAATTTTTAAGAATTAAAATTAAAATTTTTATAAATTTTGAGTATTAAAATTTATATTATTATAAGTTTTAAGTATTAAAATTTAAATTTTCATAAATTTTAAGTATTAAAGTTTCACTTTTTATAAACTTTAAGTACTAAAATTAAAATTTTTATAAATTTTGAGTATTAAAATTTATATTATTATAAGTTTTAAGTTTAAAAATTTTAATTATTATAAATTTTAAGTAAAAAAATTTTAATTGTTGTAAATTTAAATAAATTTCAAAATTATTTATAATTTTATTTCAAAAATTTAAAGCGACAGATTTAAAATTAAATTACTTTTAATGTTTTAAAAATTGGAACATAAAAAATATATTATAATATATAATATATATTATTTAATTCAGATAAATATTTTATTTGGTTATGTTTACAATTTTTTCTAAACAAAAAACAATCGATTGAATGAAATACATTTTTTTCCAGCGTGAAATTAGAATATTTTTTGAATTCTTGGTAAAATTAATGAATTTCATGACAAAATTGAAGTAATTAAATTGTGAATGTCAAAATAAATATGTGAATTTAAAATTTTATGCAATTTTATTTAAAATTGCAAACAAAATTTAATGATCATTTTCTAGTGCTCAGAAACTGAATAGACAGAAAAACATATACCCACACCCTGAAACATGATTCGCATTGAATCAACACATACAACTCCCTCTTCATATTGCCCTTTAAATTTTAAACGCATCTAAAGGTCACATCTGTAGAGGAGAAAAATTCTAAGAAGGGTCCAGGTATGCCCATACAAAAACCCCTATATATTTGCTACAATGACCAAAAAAAAAAAATAACACATAGCAACGGAGAGAAAAAGTCTCATCTGCTCACCAAAAGTATGGACGGAAAATCCTTTTATCCTTGTTTCGCAGTTTTCCACTGTCACTTGAACGATTTTCCCTCGGGAATCACAATTTTATTTTTCTTTCAAATCATTCTTTATTTTTTTTACATAATAACAAATTTTTTTCCCGGCACTTTTTTTTTTATTTTTTCCCAAGAAATTAATTATTTTTGAACAAGAAAAAAATAATCAGTGATTTTTTTTTTTTAAGAATCTTGGAACGATTATTATTATAATTCACATATAGTCGCGGGGAACGTGCGTTGACCCACGACTAGTTTGCTTTCCGTGGAACGAAAGTGAGAAGGAGATGAGCTGATGTTGAAGTGAATAGTCGCCGAGGCGCCGGAAAGTGAGCGCATGTATAATAGAACAGACGAAAATAAACCGGTCGAGTTAAGGGAGTTAAAGAGAAAAAAATTTTTTTTTTTTCCTTTTCTTTCTTTATTTTCTCCCTCAAGTTTCGAAAATCAAGGGACGAGAAAATAATGTGAATGCAACTTAGAAGTGAAAACACATCTGAGTCTCTCTGAGAGCTCAGTTTGAACTGCGCTCGCGCGCTGCGCAGACCACGAGTAAATTGTTTTCACATGGCGCACGCGCAATTACACGCACTACGCATGCCTTCACGCATGCGCCTTGTGCCTTTTTCCATATGTTGTTTTTTTTCCCACTTGACAATCACGCGGGAAAATCTGTGCGCACACGGAGAAAAAAGAATAAAAAAAATAAATAAATAGAAAAATTTGTTAGTGATTCTCCTAAAAAAACAAATTTCTCTTACATCTTGATTAATTTTCAAAAAAAAAAAAAAATTAACACTTCAATAAATAAAACATATTATTAAAATACATTAACATACATTACAATAAACTTTTAGAATATTTAACACTTCTTATTTTTTCATCTTCGAAACAAGTACATTAAAAAAAAGAAAAATATACCTAAATATTCATTTTAATTAAAAATCTTTTCTATTTTTAACAATAATCGAACTTTACAATAATTTAATTTGTTTTCAAATATTTTTGCGAATAGTTTTATTTAAAAATTCAAAAAGTTAATATAAATATATATATATATATATATAAATATATATATATAAATATATATATATATATATAAATATATATAAATATATATATATATACATAAAATTTATAAAATAAATATTATATAATATTATAATAATACTTATAATAAATATTATATGTTTATAAGTATTTTTTATATTTTTTTATTTTTATTATTCATTATTATTATTATTTTTTTTTAATTTTTACAAATAATATATAATTATAAATAACTATACGAAATACCAACAATTTATTTCATTATAATTTTAAAGAAAATTTTTATTGTCAAAAATCATCGTAAAAATTTGAATAATTTTGAAAGAATTTGAAAAACAAATTAACTTTTATAAAATGCTTTAAAGTAATTCGATTCGTTTGTAAAAAACAAAATTAAATAAAATTCTTCTTTCGGGATTTAATTGTTATTAAATTCGTAGGAAAAATTTGCAAAAAATTCAATTATTTTCAACAAAAAAAATGTTAATAAAAATTTTATTTATTTTTAAATGTAACTTTCGTAAATTGTAGAATATCTCGAAAATTAAAAATCTAAACACTAGTTTTGAGTTGAGTGAATCGTAAAATTAAGCTAAACGTCAACTTTCATACCACTTTGAAAAAACAAGTTCTCGTCCGATCACTTAAGTTAAGCAAAGTTGGGCGCGGTTAGTACTTGGATGGGTGACCGCTTGGGAATACCGCGTAATGTTGACTCTCTTTTTTTCTTAATTTTTTCCACATTTTTTTCAAAAAGGATTGCAGTTTTATTTTTATTCACATTAAATTACAAAAGTTGATATAGAATTTAAAATTTATTTTCTTTTTTAGTAAAGTAACAAAGAAAATAATTTTTTTTTATGATATAAAAATTGAATACAGGGAATTTTTAATTTTTCATGGTTGTGAATTTATTTTTTTAACATTAATGAGGATTTTTTTTTATAGAATATTGTAAATTTCATTATTGTGAATTGATTTTACTTTGTTAAAATATAAAAAAAAATTTTTTTTTTTTACTAAACAGGTTTTTAAAATTAAAATTGCTTTTATTGGTGATTTTAAGTTGTCCAAGCGTAACAAATGAAATACACCATTGCCGCGCGCCCAGTGCCCGTAAAATTGCTGTTATGTGATTAATTATTACCTTCCTTATTATGCAACTACAATTTTGTTGAAAAAATCTTTAAAAAAAAGTAAATAAAGATGAAATATTCTTATTTTAACATTATTATGAATAATATAAAATTGAAATTCAATATTTTTAACGCATATATCGAATAATTATTTTAAAAGTGTAAAATATAGTGTTTATTAACTTCATATGCTTACCTTAACGTTTATTTTTCTATCTCTAATAAGATCTTTTAAAATAATTTGACAATTAAGTTAGGATCACGACAAAAAGTGTTTTATATTTAATACATTTTGGAATAAAATTTGATTTCTTTAAACAAACAGTTTTTAACGGATTTTTCAAACTGTCAAAAATTTCTCATAGTGAAACAAAAGCAAAATATACAAATTTCTACAACGAATATATATTTTTTTTTAAAGGAAAAAAAGGTTAATAAGGTTTAGAAATTTTAATATCAATTGGTTTAATATTTCTTTTCTGTAAATTTTATTAAAGTATTTGAATAATGTTAAAATAATTTTACTACTAGAATTATTCTATTTTGAATTTTTGTTTGTTTTAATTTTTAATTTTTAATTTTATTTTTTAATTTTAATTTATGATCAATAAAAGAATTTCTGAAAGAATATACAGATTTAGAAAAATTTATCCTGATGAATGTTCTTCAACTTCATTGTCTATTCGATTTCTGCAGCATTTCAAAAATTTTCCACATGAATCTGAAAAAATAATTTTATTAAAAAATTGTTATTCTTAAAACTCATGAAATGTTTTAACATTTTATTTAAAAAGATATACGATAAAAGTCGGTACAGTAATTTCCTTTCTTATCTCTCCAACAATAAATTAGTTTTAATACAAAATATTTAAATTTTTTGGAAAAATATTTTTGATATTGAGATAGAGAAATTTTTTTTTTAATTTATAATGTCTCTGAGATAATTCAAAAAAAAAATTTTTTATTATTCATTTACCTTATTGGAAACAGAATACGGAATAATGGAAATAAACTGAAGAAGCAGTGGAACATAAAAATATTCAGCGCGAATAATTTGAAAGTGAAAATATTTGGCATACAATAATGAATTCTTTTCTACAAAAAGTGGTGGTTAAAAAAAAATATATATTTATATTAAAAACCGTTAGACCAAAATTTTTTCAAATCATTAATCAACTTTGGGTCACTCCCTAAATTGAGGGGTGTTTTATTTAATTTACATCGACACCTGGACACCGAAGCTTTCATTTTCACTAGCCCTAAGAATTTATTAAATTAATTTCAAAATTGAGGTAAATCTTCCATTGCTAAAGTAAAGAAAAATTATTTTCCCCATTTTCAATTATTTCTTAATAATATTTTTATTTTAAATTATAAATTAAAGAAAAATTATTTTTCCCATTTTCAATTATTACTTAATAATATTTTAATTTTAAATTATAAATTAAAGAAAAATTATTTTCCCCATTTTCAATTATTACTTATTAAAATTTTAATTTTAAATTATAAATTAAAGAAAAATTATTTTCCCCATTTTCAATTATTACTTAACGGTGATTATGTTAATCCATCCACAAACATTGTTTTTGTACAATTATGCCAAAATCAAGTTCAAAATCGTAAATGACTTTTGCTTATCTTGTTTTTATGGCACTTAATAATTTACAAGATTATTACAGACGAGGTGATAGATAAGCTATATATATTAGAAATGGCGGTGATAAAAGAAAAGGAAATTAAAATAAAGCAAAAAATTATAAACATACCCTACAGCATCGAAACATTCCTAAAAATTTACTAAATTTTTAAATTTACAAAACTTTTTTAAACTTTCCTAAGAAATTAAATATATAGGAAAGTTTCGGTGGCTTTTGCGAGATATTACAAGTGTATATTATAATAACAATATAATCGTAAAAATATACAAATATTTAATGTGTAAAAGTACAAACTTTTACATAAGTATCATAATTAGGTATAAACATACTCATTATGATATCTGGTGTACTGAGTCCTCATCAGATTCATCTGTAAATTAAAAAAATTGTTGTCTAGAAAAAAGGAACTTATGAAAACATTTCTCAGTAACAATAAAAAAAAGACGAATGTAATTTTTTCCATACCAAATTCCACCGTAGTAGTAGTAGTGCAATTGGTCGTTAGTGTCTTTCTTATTTTCGAAATGTACACTGACAAAACATACGTTGTGTTGGGTTCCAGCTCCCTTAGTACAAACATTACTTCCGGAAATGCTGAGAAAAGACTATAAGACATAAAAATGTTTTCACTGTCCTCTGGAGTTATATTATACTTTACGACTTCGTCACTGGCAATTGGTTTCTTCCAGAAAAGTGTACATGTTGTATTCGTGACATCCAACACCTTAAGTTGATCTACGGATGCAGAAGGATTAGCATATAATTAATGATTTATGATAAAAAATTGTAAAGATTCCACAACAACTGTACTACTTCTCTAACACTCCGCTGATATCTTTATGGTATTAAAGAATTCAGTTTGCAATGAAGAACATTGCAGAATATTTTTAAATATTTTAAAAATCATATATCATACCAAAATTAGGCTTAGTGAGGCATTCCGTAAACATCTCCTTGTTTGTATAATCATCATAAACGGAAATGCTGTATTTACTAGCAGGTTGCAAATTCGTGAAAGTGTACATCAGTTCCGGAAGAAAATTAAAGTATCGACTAATCATTTTCTCTAGAAAAAAAAAATTGTGGTTAGACTCAATTATACGCAACTCTTAATGGTTTAAATGTTTTCAATTGACTCCTCTTCCACTCACTATTAACCGTTGGTTCCAAAGCACGATCTACAGACTCATTTTCAACAAAACTTACAACGTATTTTAACGTTTGGTCATTAGCAACAGGTTTTTTCCAATACACACTGCATGAACTATTTGTCACGTCTAATAAGTGAAGTTTACCTATGGGGAACAAAGTTAAAAAATTTGTTAAATCATCAAAAGGACAAAAAAGAAAATTTGTTGCATTGGATGATAAGAGACTAATGTTTCAAAATTGGTTGAATGAAATAAAAGCAAAAGTTGGAAATTGGTAAAATAGTGTAAAAATTAAAGTTGAAAATCGATTGCTTTGGATAAATGGCAAAATTTGTTGAAGTAAGTACCTAATTTTGGTTTAGTGATGCATGAAGTTGTCACTTTATTTTCCTCATAATCAATGTATACTGAAATGTTGTACTTAGTACCAGGCAGTAGGTCCTCGACAGTATACCGAATATCAGAATGAGAAGTAAAATACCTGTAACTAGTATAACTGAACTCATTGTCAAAGGCACTTATAACGTATCTAATGTTATTGTTATCTTTCGTGGGTTTCTTCCAAGAAATTGTGCACGTTGTATCCGTACTGTTTAACGTCTCCAGTCGGCCTACTGCTTGGACAACTATCGCTGTGAATTTAAATGTTTCATAAAACCATTTACCTTTTTGCAAAATCTATTAACTAATAAATTTCTAAGAGATTTTGAAGACTTTAGTGAAAAAAATTAAAGACGAACAATGATTAATTAATGAATCTCTATGATTCCATTGATAAGACTTTGGTGAAATTATTAAAGACGAAGAATGATTAATTAACCCATATTTAGTCCCAAATGTCCGTATTTCTTTGTACAAGTTTGAGCTTTCCGTTCTACGAGTTACGAATTTGGAAAAAATCGGGACATAGGTTTTTTTTTAGATTTGAGTGTCCTCTTTTAGAATCTGAAAGAAAATTTCAATTTCAATTTAATCATAAAAAGTTGTATAATTGTTTAAACAAAAAAAAGCAGTTTTTAAGTGTTTTTTGTCATTAAAATTAGATTATTTACTCGAATTCAGTTGGGAATAATCCGGGACAAGAAAATATCGCGTCCAAAATGTTGGGACTATCAAATATGAATAATGCCGAAATTTTTTTTTCTAATTTAAAAATGGCGCCTCCAAAATGTTCGCCAAAATATTGAAATTTGGAAAAATAATGTTAAAAAATATTAACATTATTCTTTTTTTCTTTTATGCTTTATTTAAATAAAAAAATGTTGTTTCAACAAAAAATATTGTTATCTGATATTGTTTAACAATAATTTAAACATTTTTTATAAACAATTAAAAATCTGTGGGCCAAAATGGTAAACAAATTTTTATTTTTATCAATTCTCATTTCTTTTTGCAGTAAAAATGAATAATAAAAGTTAATAACTTAATTTAAACTTTTCTACAATATTATAAAAAAATATTTTCAGAGTAAAAAATAACTTCTTTTCTATCCCACTAGCTTTCTTTTGTCATTAAACAGGAAACTAAAGTATCTAATGCTTATAAAAAATTTGTGAACAATGTATAAAAATATTATAAACAATTCTTATAAATAATTAGTTAAATATGAATTACCATAATAGAAAAAACGCATTTTTTACATTTTTATAAACAATTTTGAAAAAATAAAGGATTTTCTGAAATTATTTTAAAAATTTTGTCAATAATCAAAAAATAATTTTTTTATAGGATTCTATTTCATGTTTTGCAAATTGTTTATAATATTCTTAAACCTTGTAAAAAATTTTGAATTAAGTGATTAACTTTTATTATTCATTTTTACTGCAAAAAGAAATGAGAATTGATAAAAATAAAAAAAATTTATACCACTTTGGCCCACGAATTTCAAATTATTTATAAAAATTGTTTATAACATTTTTAAATATTGTTAAATAGTGTTAAATGAAAGTTTAAACCTTTAGCAACATTTTGATTACAAGAGAATGTAATATAATCAAAAAATAATTTTTTTCTAGGATTCTATTTCATGTTTTGCAAATTTTTTATAAAAATTGTTTATAACATTCTTAAACATTGTAAAAAAGTTTAAATTAAATTATTAACTTTTATTATTCATTTTTACTGCAAAAAGAAATGAGAATTGATAAAAATAAAAATTTGTTTACCATTTTGGCCCACATATTTTAGATTGTTTATAAAAAATGTTTAAATTATTGTTAAACAATATCAGATAACATTATTTTTTGTTGAAACAACATTTTTTTATTTAAATAAAGCATAAAAGATAAAAAAAATAATGTTAATATTTTTTAACATTATTTTTCCAAATTTCAATATTTTGGCGAACATTTTGGAGGCGCCATTTTGAAATTAGAAAAAAAATTTCGGCATTATGCCTATTTGATACTCCCAACATTTTGGACGCGATATTTTCTTGTCCCGGATTTTTCCCAACCGAATTCGAGTAAATAATCTAATTTTAATGACAAATAACACTTTTAAAAACTGCTTTTTTTTGTTTAAACAATTACAACTTTTTATGATTAAATTGAAATTGAAATTTTCTTTCAGATTCTAAAAGAGGACACTCAAATCTAAAAAAAAACCTATGTCCCGATTTTTTCCAAATTCGTAACTCGTAGAACGGAAAGCTCAAACTTGTACAAAGAAATACGGACATTTGGGACTAAATGGGTTAATGAATCTCTAAGATTTCATTGGTAGGATGTTGGTGAAAAAATTAAAGACGAACAATAATGTAAAATTCCAATTTTCTTTTGTACCTGTTTCGGGTTTAGTGAGACATTCCGTCGAAATCTTCTCTTTGGAGTATTCAATATTTACTGAAATATTATACCTTGTTCCAGGTTGTAAATTTGTCATCACAAATTCTATTTCATTATGAGAAGATGTATATTTGTCAAAAGTGTATTCAAACCCACTGTCGGAAGCAGTGATAATGTATTTGAATACCCCGTCAAGATTTGTGGATTTCATCCAAAACAAGGTGCATGTTGATGATGTCACGTTCGCTACTCTCAGTTTGTCTATAAGTTTGAAATTGTGTTTCAGTAATCAACAACCAAAGTATGTTAAATAATTCTGTTTCACTAGTCAACAACCAAATTTTGTTGAAATTTCAATAGTCAACAGAAACAAATTATGTCGAAAAATTCACGAATAAAGGATTCTGTTCGATTAAAAAAAAATTTAAATTCACTCCCTTTAATTAGAATTAGAAAAACTTTTTATACTTTGAAGTATACTCACCAACGGCATTGACAGAAATGCACATGAGTGTTGCAACAAAACCAGCAATGAGTTTAAACTTCATTTTTAATACGAAAAAATTGTTAAAACTTGTTCTAAACTAAGAGCTAAAATGTAGAAGTTTGTTTCTAATAGCGTACATTTATAGTTTGTGGATTTATTATCCTCTTAATTATCGTCAAACATTATAAAAATTACAGATGTTTGTTTGGATACTATTTTTGAAAATTGCTAATATACCTCCTAAGTCTTTATGGTCTTTATTAGATGTTATTTCACTTTTTAAACTAATCGCACGTATTTCGTAATAACAGTTTGTTTAATTAATATGTTCTTATAGCAATTTATCAAGATCGCACGTGTACTACGTAAAAGTTCTTTGCCTCTGTTTATTCCAATACAGAACGGCTCCAGGTCTAATTCATCTTCATTGTTTGATACAGAAAATAATTTCACACATTAAATTAAACATGCTTTTAAATTTTGGTTCAATTTAAATTCTCCCTCCACGAAGTTCTAATTTTTAGTGTTCCTGAAGACATCTAGATCCACTCTTTCTGATTCTAATTCCAAAGGATTCAAATCAGGACAATTTAATTTTAATTCTTTAATTTAATTTTAATTCTAACAGTTACTCTTTCTGAAAACCTGTCCTAAGGAAATCATCCCCTCTGGGAGTTAATCAGATTCGAATCACCAATGCCGGACAATTTAAATAAATAAGGTGTCTTAAAAATCTTAAAAATCTTATCTAACGATTGACGGTTTTTTTTATCCTAAGACTGAAGTAAATTCATTCCACAGTTGCTCATTTGCGCAGTATTGTAATTTTAAGAAAAGGATTTGAAATGAAAAATAATCTTCTAAAGAACTGTTTATTCATTTATTTTATTTAAATTTTCAAAGTTTGTTTATCAATGGAATGTCTTTGGTTAGGAGAACTATAAGATGATGACTTTTTAATAAAATCTGTATTATAATTACAATACAATCGTAACGTATTTATTCTTTTAACACAAGTATCATTTAAATACAGCTAAACAGCACTTATTTATGATAACAGATGATTCCTTTCGAAGTCTTCCAGAGTCTCGTAAGAATCATCTGTAACTGAAAAAAAATCTTTCCAAACAAAATAGAATGTGAACAGTTCTCAGTGAGGGAGAAAAAATGTTAATTAATGTTTTTCATAATTTAACATACCAGTTGGTTGCTTAGTAGTGCATTTTGTCGACAGGGTGTTTCTTATTTTCGAAATGTACACTGATAAAACATACGATGTGTCCGGATCTAGATTCGTGAATTCAAACTTTATTTCAGGAAGCGAAGTGAATAGTCTATTTGACATAAAGTTTTTCTCAGTGTCCTCTGATGTTATATAATATCTTACGACTTCCTCGCTGTCAATTGGTTTCTTCCAATAAAGTGTGCATGTTGTATTCGTGACATCCAACACTTTAAGTTGATCTATACGATTGCAAAAGGAGGAAATTAATTACGAACGTACATTACAAATATTTTTAAATATTTAAAAAGAAAAACGATTTCATACCTAAATTAGGCTTGGTGAGGCATTCCGTAGACACCTCCTTGTTTGTATAATCATCATAAACGGAAATATTATATTTACTAGCAGGTTGCAAATTCTCGAATGTGTACATCAGTTCCGGAAGAAAATTAAAGTATCGACTAATCATTTTCTCTAGAAAAAAAATTGTGGTTAGACTCAATTATTCAACTCTTAATGGTTTAAATGTTTTTAATTGACTCCTCTTCCACTCACTATTAACCGTTGGTTCCAAAGCACGATCTACAGACTCATTTTCAACAAAACTTACAACGTATTTTAACGTTTGGTCATTAGCAACAGGTTTTTTCCAATACACACTGCATGAACTATTTGTCACGTCTAATAAGTGAAGTTTACCTATGGGGAACAAAGTTAAAAAATTTGTTAAATCATCAAAAGGACAAAAAAGAAAATTTGTTGCATTGGATGATAAGAGACTAATGTTTCAAAATTGGTTGAATTAAACAAAAGCAAAAGTTGGAAATTGGTAAAATAGTGTAAACATTAAAGTTGAAAATCGATTGCTTTGGATAAATGGCAAAATTTGTTGAAGTAAGTACCTAATTTTGGTTTAGTGATGCATGAAGTCGTCACTTTATTTTCCTCATAATCAATGTATACTGAAATGTTGTACTTAGTACCAGGCAGTAGGTCCTCGACAGTATACCGAATATCAGAATGAGAAGTAAAATACCTGTAACTAGTATAACTGAACTCATTGTCAAAGGCACTTATAACGTATCTAATGTTATTGTTATCTTTCGTGGGTTTCTTCCAAGAAATTGTGCACGTTGTATCCGTACTGTTTGACGTCTCCAATCGACCCACTGGTTGAACAGCTATAGCTGTGAATTTAAATGTTTCATGCAACCAAACGGATTTAACACAATTTTTTTTCCGAAATGTTAATTAATACAAATCTCTATAAACTTACTAAAATGTCTAAAATCTAAACTATGAAATTAAATGGGGTAAGATTTGAGGGGATAAATTAAACACAAAACAATAATTGAAAATCCCTAGTTTTTTTGTAATTTTGAACTTGTATTTTGTATTCTGTACCTGTTGCGGGTTTAGTAAGACATTCCGTTGAGTACTTGACAGCTGCCATGACAACATCCACTGAAATGTTGTATAAAGTTGCTGGTAATAGATCTATTACCTCAAATTCCAATTCATGGAATGTAGAATAGTGACTCTCGACAATGAACTCAGTGCCATTGGAGTAAGTAGAAATTACGTATTTATACATTATATCAGAAGATATTGGCTTTTTCCAAAACAAAGAGCATGATGATGATGTGACTTGCACTACTCTCAGATCATCTATAATTTTGAAATGGTCAACAACCAAATTATGTTAAAATGGTGTTTCAATATAGTCAACAAACAAATTATGTCGAAAAATTCACGAATAGAGGATTCTGTTTGTTTAAAAATCTTTTAAATTCACTCCCTTTAATTACAATTAGAAAAGCTTTTTATATTTTGCAATACTTACCAACGGCACTGACAGAAATGCACATAAATGTTGCAACAATGCCAGCAATCAGTATAAACTTCATTTTTAATACAAAAAAAAAAATTAGTAACACTTGTCCTAAACGAAAAGCTAAAATGTAGAAGTTTGTTTCTAATAACGTACATTTATAGCAAAGTAGATTCATTATCTTTTTTTATTACCAACAAATACAGAACATTATTACAGATGTTTTAATATTTGGACGTAATTTTTATTTGCTATCATACCCTTATAAATCTTCATTAAATTGTTATATCAATTTTTGACTGTATAATTGTATGTATATTTCGTAACCTTTTAATGAATATGATCTTGAAACAATTTATCAAGATTTATTTCTAAAAAACTGTAACAATTTATATTATGCAAAGTGTAAATAAAACCGATTCGTGCATCATGACCCATTTCAATATATATGGCTTTAAAATAAATTGTATCTAAATATGAAATTTTAATCTTATTTTTTTGTCATAGAATACCTGTTTTTAATTTTTTAATTTTAAATGAATTCAAAGCAATCGTTAATTTTACAGTTGTTTTATAGGTGAATAAAAGAAATTTAATTTAAATAGCTGGTGACCAACAGCTAGGATTTAAAAACCATAAATCCTCTTTTTGGAAGACTTTTGCCTTCAATAACAGGTAGACCTGTATCAATATCAAGGTCAAGTATAAAGTCACGAACTCCTTTTGCTTATCTTGTTAATATAGCATTTAATAATTTTCAAGATAGAGTTTTATAATTTGATTTTCTTATCGCACGTGTATCGTGAGAGTTTCGTGCCCTCGGTTTATGATATACAGTATACGGTTCCTAATGACCTTACCGTTTCTATTTATATGTATTCCCTAAATACTATATGTAATTAAAAATATTTTTTTACAATTCTTTGAAAATAATCACCAGACAGAACATTTATTTTTAGGATTCATTTTCGTTTCTGACGCACATTGGAAATCTTTTGCGAATTCTAAATTATTGGCAAGGGAACCAATGACTCGATATGCGGACGGACTGTGCTCATTGGTTTCAATATAATTCTTAAGGTCTTCGTTTGTCATTATTTCACACTGAGTTTGAGCGAAGCTAATCCAAAAGAGTTGACGTTGTGTGTAATTAACACCCGGCAACAATTGCTCAGGACCGTTAGTTTCGATGTACTTTTCATAAGCTGAATATGCAAGTTTAACTCCTACAATATCCGAAGTATCTTCAGCTTGCGTTTTATTGGCTTTTAACTGTAAAATATTAGTATATTCCCCATTATAGACTGGTATTAGATTGAAAATTTAAAGACCATTCCTAATAATTATTTTTTTCTAGCACTAGAAACTTACATTTAATCCAACTTCTTCGACTCTGTAGTTGCTGTAATGATCAATTATACATTGAACTTTGGACAAAAACACTTTCTTAGAATCTGCATTCCACCAATTGACTTTGTTTCCTGTTTTATCATAATCACTACCAATGCTGTCTACAGTATGAACTATTTCATGTCCAATTATTAATCCCACTGATCCATAATTCATATATTGAGGTCTGTCTTTATTGAAAAGAATTCCTTGAAAAATGGTGGGAATTATAACTGAAAGTATTTTAATAATTAAAAATTTAATTTCACGTTATTTATGAAAACAATTTCGATTACTACTTTAGATCCTTTGAATTAGCATATACACACCAAACATGTTTTCACCAACAAAATTGTCAGCACCTACACCTGTTGCACTACTCAATTTTGTCCAACTTGTCTTATTCACTTGACTGTAACCTAAACGTACATTAGAATTAAAGATTTGAAATACTGTAATATTTATCAACGACCCAATATAATCGCCTGCTGTAATTTCCAAGTTTTTGTAATATTCATCAATTTCATTGTCATTGTAAAATAAATAATGAGCTGGTCGTACAATAGTCATGGACTCAAGTTTCTCTAATGCTTTAAGTTTCGTTTCATTGCCCATCCAAGAATTCTTAAAAAAAAAAATTCAAAATTATTCTTCGGTATTAATTTAGAGAAATTAGTCTGACTTACTTTCTGTAGAATAGTACTAAACTGCTCATGAAGATTATCAACCATTACATCTACATCATTCGGAAACGAGTCATTATTGAAATTATTTTTCACATAAAGAAATCCCAAACTATTTTCAAAAGTATTAGTCACAAAATCGTAGCATGCATCTAATGGATTCTTGTTTTCTTGGTCAACGACCACTTTGAGAATTTGGTAAATTGCTCTCCACATAAGGTAGTCGGCCTGTTCTCGTTTTGAAATAGTTGCAAGCAGTCTGTTTAAATTACCAAGGTAATATGTACTTTCAACAGATATAGTCTCAAATTCGCGAATATTATTAGGCTTTAATCTCGTATCGAAATATTCCTTCCACGATATATTAGGAAATGTTTGGATTAGTTTCTGTAGAGTCATTGTTCCAAAAGAATTAGATGACAAATATGAGCTGTACGTCTGGAAGTAAAATTTTTATTAAAAAAGGGAGGTTTTTAAGTGGGATTTATAATTTTTTAATACTTACCTGAGAGAGCATCTCATCAATTTTTCTCATTCGGTATAGATTATGCTTAATATAAAATGGATTGAAGCTAAACATTTGACCAATGGTGATTAATTTATCGTAAACTCCGGAATAAAATAAAACTGACGGTTTTCCAATCTGGATATTTGAAAATAAAGTTAGTTAAAGAATTAAAATTTTTTAAGTAATTTTATAATTACCTTCAGGCTCATGTATGAATTATCCTTCTTAACAACTGTGCTTAATTGAAGAAAATAATTATCAAAGACGGTAATATTTTCCGTTAAGAAGCCAAATTTTTCCCATTGAAAATTCTCTTCTTTCCAATAATCACCATCTAGAAAAGGCCATCCACTTGTTTTACTTATCAATTCTTTAATTGAATCGAGATTTATTCTTTTTTTCCAATCTGCAAAAACAAATTGACAGGATAAATTAATTTTATTTTCTATATGGATTCCAATATATAAAAATTATAGAAGACTTTAAGTTTTACAAATTGATCTCACGTCCAGTTAAGCAATTTTTATAAGCTGTTTTGATTAATCTGACATATTTTGGTGCAGTTGGGAGAGTTTCGTTGCTCTGTAGGTAAACCGTTATTTTTTGACGAATCACTTGCTCCATAAGTTTAAACTGATCTTGTGAATTAATCTCTCTACTTAAATAGTCTTTTATGATGTTACCGCAAGCAAATTTGTAAAAATTGTCACAAGGATCCAAACTTGTGTCCATATATCTCAACACTCTTGATGCTATAAAAATATTTAGTTTATTATTCTCTGCCTTTCTAAAAATTAGCTAATAAGCCACAGCTTATTTATTAGACGAACTTACTGCGCTATCTAGATTATTTATTAATTATTACATTTTCTATTTCTTGAAAAACTAAAATATTGTATTTGTCAACTGTTTTAACAAAATAATATTTTTTAAAATCCTCCAAACCTGTGTGTATACATTCCGGTGAGTAGCAAACATCTTTGCAGTCTGATGGCATTAGATCTGGATCTATAATTATTTGATGTTTTTATTTATTATTATTATTATTAATATTTACTTTAATTATTTTTAGTTCAGTAAAAATATTAAATATGGTAAAACATAATTACATTTTTTTCTTTAAATATAGTATACTTACGGATGGTCGTATCCTGAATTTGTGCCCTTGATGAGGGAAATACAGCAAGATATGAACTAGAAGTAATTTTCCGAGTGTAAATAAAAATTACCAACTTTTAAAAAAAATTAATGTACCCTAATTTGCGAATTTACATATATTTAAAAAAAATCAAAAATATTATAATTTTAATAAAATTGTTATTTGTTATATTTAAATAATCATATATTTTGAAAATTTTGCAAAAAAACAAATTTTTTAAAATCATTTTCTTAGTAGTAGTAAACTTGTCATAAGTAAATGCACTAAAATGTATTTAAACAGAAAGTAGATAAAACACTTTTTACTGCTTTAAAATTTTGTAACAATTTTTTTTTAAATTATTATATAACATATTAAAAGAAAATTGTGTATAAAATAATGGGGTTTTGGTTTTTTGCAAAATTCTAAAAATATATGATTTTTTAAATATAATTAATTACAATGTTATTATAATTTGTTTCATTATTTCGGTAATATTTAAATTATGAATTTTGAAAATTTAGTATCCTATGCAAATTATAATATTTTTGACGGAGTCTTACCCTATAATTTTATAAACAAATTTTTTCTCATGTTTAGTAATTTTAAAAAAATCCTTACAAAATTTTAAAGCAGTTAAAAGTGTTTTATCTACTTTCTGTTTAAATACATTTTAATGCATTTACTTATGACAAGTTTACTACTACTAATAAAATGATTAAAAAAAATTTGTTTTTTTTTGCAAAATTTTCAAAATATATGATTATTTAAATATAACAAATCAGAATTTTATTATAATTTTTTGCATTATTTCAGTAATATTTAAATTTAGAATTTTGAAAATTTAGTACCCTATGCAAATTATAATGTTTTTAACGGAGTCATACCCCATTATTTTAAAGACAAATTTTGGAACAATTTTTATTTAAAATTATATAACATTAAAAGAAAATTGTCTATAAAATAATGGGGCAAGACTCCGACAAAAATATTATAATTTTAATATAATTGTTATTTGTTATATTTAAATAATCATATATTTTGAAAATTTTGCAAAAAAACAAATTTTTTAAAATCATTTTCTTAGTAGTAGTAAACTTGTCATAAGTAAATGCACTAAAATGTATTTAAACAGAAAGTAGATAAAACACTTTTTACTGCTTTAAAATTTTGTAACAATTTTTTTTAAATTATATAACATTAAAAGAAATTTGTTTTAAAAATTATGGGGTTTTGGTTTTTTGCAAAATTCTAAAAATATATGATTTTTTAAATATAATTAATTACAATGTTATTATAATTTGTTTCATTATTTCGGTAATATTTAAATTTAGAATTTTGAAAATTTAGTACCCTATGCAAATTATAATTTTTTTGACGGAGTCATACCCCATTATTTTAAAAACAAATTTTGGAACAATTTTTATTTAAAAAAATCCTTACAAAATTTTAAAGCAGTTAAAAGTGTTTTATCTACTTTCTGTTTAAATACATTTTAATGCATTTACTTATGACAAGTTTACTACTACTAATAAAATGATTAAAAAAAATTTGTTTTTTTTTGCAAAATTTTCAAAATATATGATTATTTAAATATAACAAATCAGAATTTTATTATAATTTTTTGCATTATTTCAGTAATATTTAAATTTAGAATTTTGAAAATTTAGTATCCTATGCAAATTATAATGTTTTTAACGGAGTCATACCCCATTATTTTAAAGACAAATTTTGGAACAACTTTTATTTAAAATTATATAACATTAAAAGAAAATTGTCTATAAAATAATGGGGCAAGACTCCGACAAAAATATTATAATTTTAATAAAATTGTTATTTGTTATATTTAAATAATCATATATTTTGAAAATTTTGCAAAAAAACAAATTTTTTAAAATCATTTTCTTAGTAGTAGTAAACTTGTCATAAGTAAATGCACTAAAATGTATTTAAACTGAAAGTAGATAAAACACTTTTTACTGCTTTAAAATTTTGTAACAATTTTTTTTTAAATTATTATATAACATATTAAAAGAAAATTGTGTATAAAATAATGGGGTTTTGGTTTTGAAAATTTAGTATCCTATGCAAATTATAATATTTTTGACGGAGTCATACCCTATAATTTTATAAACAAATTTTTTTCATGTTTAGTAATTTTTAAAAAATCCTTACAAAATTTTAAAGCAGTTAAAAGTGTTTTATCTACTTTCTGTTTAAATACATTGTATTATGTAGTAGTACACACATGTCAATTTTATTAAAATCACTTGAATTTTTTTTTAAATATTCAATATTAAATATTTATTTAATAAATATTTAAATATTATTTAAATATTATTTAAATAATAAATATTTAATTTATTTTTAAATATTAATATAAAGAGAATCTTGTAAAAAAGAATTTGCATAATTTTGAAAATATTTAAAAATCATTTGGTTCATTTTTTTTTGTATCAAGCATAACAAGTTCACCAAATTACAAAATAATCTGTTGAGTTTATAAAAATTGTAATACCTCTGACAGTCTTAGTCTATATTGTATTTTATAATATTTTTTGAAATTTTTTTTTTAATTTCAAAAATTGTTGGTATCTGTTGATCACAGATTAATTCTATTCAATTATTTTACTTTTATTGATAGCGACTCTTAAATGAAAATTATCCAACTGATTCAAAAAGTATTTCAAGGTCATTCGGGGTAATGGCCCCCTGGGGGCCGTTAGATCGAATTTGACATAATTTTAACCAAAAAGCCTAAGAACATTATGTTACGTCAAAATTTAAGTCAGATTATACCTAATTTGGACTTATGGATCAAAATTCGTTACGATTCGTCCTCGGATTCATCAACATTTTTTGGTTGTTTAATTTAATACTTTTTGAACAAGCAATTTAACAATTTTCTGACTTAGTATATTATCGGGTGTTTACGATACGTTTGATTTTGACTTAAAGGTAAAAAATTGTAAACCTATGTCAAAATTTATAATTACGTTATGAACGTAAAATTTTATAACAAATGTGCCAACGTAAATTTTAATCTATAGATCATGTGCTGTAAAGTTATATTAAAAATTAGCTTAATTAGAATATATTATTTTACTTACAGTGTTTCAAAGAGCAATAAGATGCAATTAAGTTTCTTCATTTTTGATAAAGTTATAACACTTTTTTATTAAAGAATACGCTTTGAAAGTTGAACACTGTAGTGAGTTGGCACGATTCGAAAATTTATTTATAATGCCGAAAGTCGTGGTTCAGGTGGAATTTTATATTCTTATTATCAATTATATATAGATAAATAAGAATAATAACGCACTTTTGTATCAAGAAAGTTAGAATGCTAAAGAAAAATATTTTTGGACATATGGACTCAAATACGAAACGTAGTTTAACTATAAAATAATTATTCTTGATGAATTGAAAAATAAATGCGTATTTTTGGTACAATTATTAATAATTAGACGCGATTGATAATTAGAAATATATAATTTTCATCTGTTAACAATTAATACACACAATCAAAAAAAATAATCAATTTATAAAACTAAAGAAAACTTGGTATACAACTTGAGGTGTTGTAGATAATTAGGCACAAATTTGAAATACAATATTTAATTACAAAATGATACTTATTTTCTATGTTAGACTGAACTTTATTGATTCACAAATAATTCTAATTTAAAGCATTACAATTTTTAGACAAAGAAAGTTCGTTAAAAAAATCGTTAAATTGGAATATATAAAGGTTAAAATGGAGAAAGATTATGTTAAATATTTTGAGCATGATGCATTCATGACATCCAACATCTAGATCCTTAGATAACCCATTTATAAGAACCTGCAAATGGAAAGTTATTTTAAAATGTTATATTAAATCAACGTTTTTTAATTAAAGTTTTTTAAATTGTTTTAAATTATTTTAAAGTATTTTATGGATGTTTCATACCCATTTAAAAATCAGTGGTACATTCCGTAGAAATAGTGGTGTTTTGAGAGAGAAATTGCACTGAAACATTGTACTTAGTTCCAGGACGTAGCTCCAGCAAAGTATATCTTACTTCCGGAAAGGAAGTCGAAAGACGTTGAGCCGTAAATGTAGAGTGAGTGTAAAATGCATATACATTGTAGTCTAATGATACGAAATTATTTTTAGGCTTTTTCCAAAAGATCGTACACGTTGTATTTGTGGTATCCAAAACTGTAACTTCCCCTATGGATGAAAGATAATTATAAATTGACCCATTTACTTTTTAAATACTATTTTTGTAATTTAATAAATCCACATACCCATTTCTGGTTTAGTGATGCATTCCGTAGACATTGTGCTGTTCGTGTAATCATTAAAGACCGAAATATTGTACTTAGATCCAGGTTGGAGATTGGGTAGAATTAGGAGTATTGGGGAGTGAAACATTAGTAGTACTTTAGAAGTGACCCTTCCTGAAAAAGAAATGCATCCTCAGCTGAAGCTCTATTTGGGAATGGATTATTTGTTTCATTCGGTAACTTACGTTTGTTTTTCCCTTCCCGAACATTGTGACGATTGTCGACAATGTTTATGACGTATTTTACATTCCGATCATCATCCACGGGCTTCTTCCAAAAAATGCTACATGTTGTACTTGTGGATTCTAACACTGTAACACGACCTATGCAGTAAAAATTATCAAATTAGCTAACTCTGAAAAATTAGTGTTGGGGTGTTAACTCCAAAGTATCAAATGGCAAATGAGAATGAAAAATCAAACAAAAAATTGATCCAGATTTTTGCCATCGATTTGATTCACTCTAGAATCTGTTTCATACTTTCAAGAATAATGTGATTATATCAGATGATCCTTGTTAGGTAGCACAATAATTAAGTACCTAATTTTGGCTTAGTGTTGCACTGAGTCAACATCGCATCATCCTGGTAGTCAATATAAACTGAAATATTATATCTAGTGCCAGGTTTCAGTTCCTCGATTGTATATTCTATCTCCCTAAGGGGACTGAAATGACGATATGTTGTAAAATTTAATTCATCGTCATGCACACTTATCACGTATTTCACAGATTCATTAACAGTTTCGGGATTTTTCCAAGAAATTTTACACGTTGTTTCCGTGGCATCTAACGCCTCCAATTGACCTATTGGTTTATGAACGATCGCTGTGAATGAAAATTTACAGAATATGTCTTAATACAATTGCTCTTGTTTCGGGAACAAAAATTTAAAATTATAAACCTGTTTCTGGCTTGGTGAGGCATTCGGTTGTCAATCGATTATCTATCCTAGTGCCATTTATATAGACAATATTTATTGTAATATTATATGTCGTAGCAGGTTCCAGTGTCCGTAGTGCCATTTGTATTTCACGTTGCGAATTGTAAAATGGTTGAAAAGTATAGACGGAATCACTGTCATTTGCAGTTATAGAGTACAATAAGTTTTGGAAATGATAGAATTGAGGTTTCCTCCAATAAATACTGCATGATGTGGTAGTGACATTTGTCACCTTAATTTTATCTATACAATCAATTTTTAAAGGATTTTACACAAAACATTTACATTTAGACGTTGAACAATTAAAATTTGTTCCTAGACGCGATAAATTCGATCAAATTAGGTAAAGGGGGACCTGTGTTCTCAAAGTTAATTCTCATTTTCAAAGGCTCTATTGTTTGCGTAGAAATCGACAAAATTAATTTATTGCTTAGAATTTGAAAAATTTAAGTTCCATAATAGGCAAAAATTGTTAAACATACCACCGGCATTGCTGGATCCACAAGTAAAAATTGCAGCAAATGCAATAAAGATTATGAACTTCATATTCATGTTAAAGACTTTTTTTTCGAGTGACTTAATTTTTCTAATCTAGACACATATTTATTATTCCGTTTATATAGTGGAACTATGCTCATGAATTATCTATTTAACCACCAACAAACATTGAGCAACTATTACGAAAGATTTTTGTACACTTTTAATTCTTGAAAACCTCGATAATATACCATTTAATTTTCAAGTCTTTTAACTCGTTTTTAAACATTTAAGAAATAGTGTCTGTTTAAGCAACTGGCTAATTGTAAATACAACCATAAATTTTTGCTCTTCTAAACAAAAATTTTCTATTTTACTTTATTTTTATTACAACAGGGTTGCCACAAATATTTAATTTCATTTTTCCCTGACTTTTCCCTGATTTCCAGACAAAATTTTCCCTTTTTCCCTGAACCCTGAAGAATATTCTGATTCACTCTAAAAAATTATTAGATAATCAAGAAAAAATGTTCTATTACATTTATTTATAAATTTCATTAATTGTAAAATTATTCAAAAACATCAATAACTTCTTTTTTAAATAAATATTTAATCATTATTATTTTTCTGTAGGAATTAAAATTCTTCAAAACATTCAAATTCAAACCTTTTTAAATTGAACAACTTATAAAAATATTATTACAAAACATGAAGAAGGCGATCGTCTTTTTCATGTTTTCTAATAATTTAAATTACCATAACATTTTTCAGAATAGGTTAATTATTTACAAAAATCCTAAAAAAATCTTTCGCAAGAATTTAATATTATTTTTACAAGCAGTAAAATTTCTCAAAAAAATTAAATTATTTTTAAAAAATGTAATAAAATTCGTGGCAATAATTCAATTACTTTCATAAATAATAATAAATCGATTATTCGTTAATTAATTTTTAAATCAATTTTTATTAGAAAATTCGAGAAAAATTCAATTATTTAAATTAAAAAATAAATAATTTATTGAATAATAGAATGTTCTTTGTTAAAATTTAATTCTCATAAAGAATTTTATCAATAAATTTTTTAATATATGAATTTAATTTGACAAATTTTAATAAAATTTTAAAGAATAATTACATTTTTCGAGGAATTTAATTAAAATATATATTGTATAAAAAATCATTAAAATTCTGCGATGAGTTTTATTACTTATGAAAATAATTTAAATTTTCTTAAAATTTCCATAAAATAATTGAATTTCGGAGAAGAATTTTATTATTTATAAAGTTACTTGGAATTTTAACAAGAATTTTGTTTTTAATTTTCGAACACAATTTGGTTTTCTGAGAAGAATTTTATTACATTTTAAAAATAATTGAATTCTTCCAACGAATTTTATTCAAATTTATAAAAATAACTGTATTTATGTGAAGAATTTTATTATTTATACAAATAATTGAATTCTTACAAAGAATTTTATTCCAGTTTATAAACATAATTGAATTTCGGTGAAGAATTTTTGAAATAATTTATATTTTTCGAAAAATTTTATAAAATTTTGTATTTTAAATAATTGAATTCCTGTGAAAATTTTATTACTTATGAAAATAATGGAATTATTTTGAATTAATTCATTAAAATTAAAAATTTTGCCAAAAATTTTATTAACATTTTTAAATATAATTAAATTTAGATGAAGAATTTTTTTATTTATAAATATAATTGCAATTTTGAAAATATATATTTTTTAATTTTTGAGTATAATTGAATTTTTGCGAAGAATTTTATTGCATTTTGAAAATAATTTAATTCTTCAAATCAATTTTATTCAAGTTTATATAAGTAATTGAATTCTTACAACGAATTTTATTCAAGTTTATAAAAGTTATTAAATTTCCTTAAAGAATTTTATTATTTATAAAAATATTTTTATATAATTGATATTTTTTGAAAAATTTTATTAAATTTTGTTTCTTAAATAATTGAATTCATGTGAAAAATTTTATTACTACTTATGAAAGTAATCGAATTATTTTGAAGAAATTTATTAAAAATTGAATAATTGAATTCTTGTGGAATTTTGTCAAGAATTTTATTATAACTTTTAAGAGTAATTGAATTTCAATGAATTATCTTCTTATTTTTAAAAATAATTGTTATTTTGACGAGAATTGTTTTTAAATTTTTGAACATAATTGAATTTCTGTAATCATTTGTAACTTTTCCAAAATCTAATTTTTTTTTAGTATTTTTAACTAAAATTCTTTTTAACAATCTAGTATTTATGAAAATTGTAAAAATTATTCATAAAATAATTTATAAGTCATAGTTTATGATAGTTATTATTAATTTTATTTAATTATTATTTATTTATTATTTATTTATTATTTATTACTAATTATTAATTTTATGATAGTTTTTGAAAATTGAAGTTATTTAAAAAGAAATTATTGTGAGAAATAGAAAAAATTGAAGGTTTTGTATTGAAATTTGAAGTAATTTTTATAGTTTACGAGGCAAAAAGAAAAAAAATCGGTTTTCTCATGAATTTTAAAAATTCAATTTTTTTTCAGTACTTTTAGTAAAAATCCCTGAATTTTCCCTGAATTCCCTGACTTGTGGCAACTCTGTACAATCGTTATAGACATTTCAATCTTCAGTTACTGTCGAATTTTTTTCACGTTTTTCTTCGGTGCTTTTAATAAAAAAAATTGTTTAGATTTGCAAAGTAAATAAAAATTAAAATTTAAGAACGAATTTAAGTAAAAAAAAAATAGTCGAGTAGGCGAAGATTAATTTTAAAGGAGCATTTAAAAAACATTTGCTTTATTAAACCAAACGGTTAACATCTTTTGAAAACACCAATTTTTTTTTTTTTTTTTTGCTAAAACACGAAGGAAAATATATGAATTTAAAAATATAGAAGATAAAAATGTTTTATTATCGTAAATTTAATAGTCGCATCACTTCAAATTGTAAATTGGTATTTTTTTTCACTTTTCTATGACTTTTATAGAAGTTGACTGAAAAATATAAATACCTTGACAGTACAAAAATTCCTGTATAATGATAAAAAAAAAATTCATTTTACAAAATGAAAGGAAACTAATTTAAAATTTGTCAATTAACTGAAGAATATGTTGCTGTTCAGCTTCTTTGTACTCTGGTTCTGCAGCATCTCCCAAATTGCCTGCATATTCTGCAAAAAAAAAATATATATATATTTCCAAAAATTAAAAAAATTAATGTTATAAAATTGAAAAAATCAAAATTCTTAATTTTATTTAAATATTTTTTTTTTGTTTTTAAATAATTTTTTTTAATAGATCATAAAACGTACCTCGCATTATGTGTCTGATTGTTTTCAGAGACGCTCTTCTCTGAGATAAAATTCTTATAACTCTTTGTTTAACAGCCGGAGGACAACCGGCACATGCTTCTAGAAGAATATAATCTACACCTTGTAGAATAAATAGTCCGCCATCGAGTCTTTTCAAATAAGATTCATCCTCGTCAGTCTCGTCCTGTAATTTATTTTTTTTTAGATTAAAAATTAAAAATATTTCTGATTATTTATTTTAACTAACAATTTTTTTTCATTTTTACTACAATTCTTATCTTATTATTTAGGACGTTGATTATTATTTTTATTTTATAATAATAATAATTATTATTTTTTAAAAATTACAAACCTGCGTCTGCTTTTCAATTTCCTCCACTCTTTCCAAATACTTAAAATGAAGTTCCATAAGTCGGTCAACTTTTTCAAAATCATTTTCAGTAAATTTACTGAGTAAACGTTGCCTCTGCGTGCCTTTGCAATTTTTCAACATACTGGCAATAATCCAAACAACATACTCTGAAGATGAAAAAATTACTATTCAGTAAACAATAAATTATTGATGACAAGTTTAATTTTTGACACGAAACAAAGTTTTAAATTTTCAAAGTGGCATTTTCTTTTTAAATTACTATTCTACTGTCTATTATTTATAATAATAAGTTTACAAATAATTTTATTTATTAATTTAGTAAAAATAAAATAGCAAAAAAACATTACCTTCATGTTGTTCGACGGACAATAATTTTTTTCTATTTTTCGTTGGTGTTTTCATAAAGAGGGGAAATATTGTCCTCAGGCCAAGAATGTCGACAAATTTATTGCAATTGTCCTTTCCATCAGGACCATTCATTGCATAACTGAGAACCTACAGGGAAAATTGAGATTAATTTTCTAAATTAGAAAAAATTGAAAGTAGAGTATTAATTTTTTGAAATATAAATTTTTTTTTGAAATATAAAATTTTTTTGCTACAGTAATGAAAGTAAAAGTACTTTATTGTTTCAGTGTTTTTTATTATTTAATTTTAGGTATTGAAAGTACCTTTAACGAACCGTTCCTCGACATTTTCTTCTCTCGGAGCATCAAATTCATGAGTTGAAGACCTTCACCTCTGAGGAATCTGTCTTTGTTTACGGTTAATAACAAACTCGAGCATAAAACGTTGAAAAGATTCTCCATCATTTCCTGTTCGTCCGCACTTTGTGGATCGTGACGTTTGTAATACTAAACAAAAATTTGTTTAAACATTATTTTCAAATGGAAATAACCAACATTGTTTACTACAAGTATTTTTATAAATTAATATAGAAGCATCCATAGGCATGAAAACATAAATTTATTATTTAATTAATAAATAAATTTTTAAAAAAGTAAATAAATTTATAACAAAGTAAATAAATTTATAACAAAGTAAACAAATTTATAACAAAAAAAATTCATAAATTCATTAAAAGAATTAAATACTTTCTGTAGAATTTAAAAAACATCAATTATTAAATTGCAAATAATTTAATTCTTGTGAAGAATTTAAATAAAATTTTGGCAAATAATTCAATTTTTTTACAGTAATTTATTAAAATTTAATAATTCAATTCTTGCAAAGAATTAAAAAAAAAAATTTTGAAATACTTGAATTTTTTATTCAAAAATTTTGAAAATAATATTATTATATTAATTCCTTCGGAGAATTTTATAGAATTTAAAAAACAATATGATCAATTTTTTCCGAGAATTTAATTATTTACAAAAATAATTACATTTTCACAAAGAATTTTATTTTCCTTTTATTTCAAACTCATTAATTTATTTGTGAAATTTTATTAAAATAGTTATTGAAAATAATTAAATTCCTTCGAAAATTCGTTTTTACATTGAATTTTTTTATTAAAAAATTTTGAAAATAATAATTTTTTTAAAAATAATGAATTTTTTTTCTTTTTTACAAAAAAAATTAAATTTTTGCGAAAGAATTAATAAATTTTTTTTTAAACACTGGTTTTTTTTGCAAAATTTTATTAAAATGATAATTATTGAAAATATTTGGAATTCCTGCAAAGAATTTTAAAAAAATAGTTTTAAATACTTGAATTTTTTATTAAAAAAGTTTCGAAAATAATGATTTGAAAAAATAATTGATTTCGGAAAATTTTATATAGAAATTTTTAAAAATAATTTCTCTTACAAAATTTCATTATATTTATAATGAAAGTAATTAAGTATTTACGAAGAAATTTTATTATTTGTAAAAATAATTGATTTCTTGCAAAGAATTTTTGTTAAAAAAACTGTTTTAAAATTAATTGAATTTTTTATTCTTGCAAAGAATTTTGAAATAGAAATTTTTTGAAAATTAAAACAACTTTTTTTTTTGAATTTCTTTTCGAAAATTTCATTATTTATGAAAATAAGTAATATTTGCGAAGAATTTTTGATAAATATTTTGCAAAAATAATCATTTTTATTCTTCTGTGAAATTATTTATGAAAATAAGTAATATTTACGAAGAATTTTTGATAAATATTTTCGAAAATAGTAATTTTTATTCTTCTGTGAAATTTTATTCAAAATTGTAAATATTAATGTTCATTGAAGAAGGGAATACCGCAAGTTGTTGAAGTAGAACATCAACACCGTCCAAATCTCCCAAAAGTGTGGCATTTTCAGTCGAATCTTGAAGGAGAATTGAAAGTAATTCACTGGCATAAAGTTTATTCGCATCGTAGGGCATTTTTGCTTTTATTCTTTTCAACAGCCACTGCATTAATCCCTGTTTTCCTGCTTCTGCTCTAAGTTCAGGATTAAATTCCAGTACATTTTCGAAAATTGCTGCAAAAAGGACAAAATTTTACTCACTATTTCGTTTGGTAAAAATGAAAAACATAAGTTTTCAATAATTTAAGGGTAATTTAATTCTTTTAGGGGTAATTTTATTTTTTAAAGGTAATTTAATTCTTTAAGGGGTAATTTTATTTTTTAAGGATAATCTATAGGGATTCACTTTGAGAGGATAATTTCTTTGAGGGAAATTTACTTCTTTAAGGGTAATTTAATTCTTTAAGCATAATTTTATTCTTGAAAGGACATTTCAAATTCTTTAAGGGTATTTTAATTATCTCAGAGTACTTTTGCCCCTTAAAAGAGAGAAGAAACTTTCTACCCAATGTATTGTGTACACCATCGCTTTCTTCCTTGACGGTTTCGTCCAGCCTCTCAATATTCTGTACAAGAAGTGCAAAAACTTGCTGATCAACGAGCGCATTTATCAGCGATTCAACACTGTCGACAGTCTCGTCAAAATTCTCCATATCCGTCAAATCTTGCAATAAAGTGACAATACCAACCGCAACGTCAGTATTTTCGTGTGACAATAGTTCCAGCAGGGAAGGAACAACGTTTAATTCCACCATTGTTGGATATAAATCTGGACACGTCGATACTTGTCGAAGTTCTTGAATTGTCTCATGCAGTTCGATCTCCGATTCCATGAATCTAAAAAGTTACGATATTTATAGAAAAAAATTGGACCCATTCTGTTAGTAGAAAATTAATTGGGACCCATTCTTTTAGTAGAAAAAAATTGGGGGCCCATTATTTAGTCAGAAAACTCTAATAAAAATATTTAGAGACACTCTTTTAATAGAAAAAAATGTGATAAGAATATATCAAAAGAATGGGACAAAAGAATGATTTTTTTTTTTAGTTCAATATACTTTTCTGGTTGATCGGGAAATTTGACGCGCATTTCCTGATTTCTGAGTGCTCGCTTCTCGAAGAGGAGAATCATTCGTTTGAGTGAAACTTCATCGAGAAGTTCCGTTTCGGCAGCTTCTGTTTCGACATATTTGAGAATATCTTCCTTCTCCTCCTCCGTGAGTTGTGTTTCGACAACGTCGTGAACCGAGGATGGAAGATCTGATCTAATTGGAGTTGGAGGCTCAGTATTACGAACTGGAGTACTTTCAACGTCAATTTGCCTTTGACGAGGATGATACGGAGTTCTGATCACCTTCTTTCGTCTTCTTGAACTCTCCCATTCGTCTTCCTCATCGTCTTGAATATCACCACCCAATCCTCGTTTTGGAGTGTTCGGAGGCTAAAAACAAATTTTCTTTTAAAATTTTTCGTTTTTTTGCAACATATTTTCATTAGTTTTTGATTTTACTTTTTAAAATAGAGGCTCTGACATTCGACTTTCGAAATTTAGGGTGTCTACTATTTTTATTCAACAAAATTCCCGGTTTTTTCCGGTTCAGGGCTCGAACTAGTGAAAGTATTTAAAAATACGGACTTTACGGACCAATTACTGACAAAAATATATAAGAGAACATTTTACTTAAAAAACTATAAATTAGATTTTTTCATAACTAAAAAAACATGAAGATATCGATAACTCGATCGATTACTTCATGTTTTATAATAATTAAAGATAGAGTGATAAAATCATTATCAATTCAATTATTATTTTCAAGAATTTTTAACTAAAATTCTTCTTAAAATCGATTATTTTTAATAATTTTCGAAAAAGTTCTTTGACAATTTTCAAATCCATTTCTTTACAATATTCGATTTTTCAATTATTTGTAAATTCTTCAACTAAAAATGTATTAGAAAATAAAAACTTCAAATAATATAAAAAAAAATTGGCAATTAAAATTTCTCAAAAAAATTAATTCCACAGAATTGTTACTTAGTTAAAAATATAAAAAATTCAAATTTTCAAAGATTTGAATCTAAAACCTTTTCAAAATTTAATTATTTCTAAAACTTTACGCTCTAATACTTTTAATATTCAATTATAATCTAAAATTTTGACTGAAATCCATTTTTAAATCAATTTTTATGAGAAAATTCTACGAGAATTTCATTATTTAAATACAAAAAAACAATTTATTGAATAATTACAAAATGTTTCTTAAAATTGAATTCTTTTAAAGAATTGTATCAATCAATTTTCAAATAATTTGAATTCTTTTGCAAAATTTTATTAAAATAGATATTAAAAATAATTAAATTAGGGAAAATTTTTGAAAATAATTAAAATTTTGCCAAGAAATTTATTAAATTTTTTGAAAATAATTCAATTTTAGAGAAGAATTTTATAATTTATAAAGATAATTGATAATTTACGTAAAGAATTGCATTAAAAATTTTGAATGCAATAATTTTATTCTTTAAAGAAATTTAATCAAAAATTTATTAAAAATAATATTTAAATTCTAATAAATAAATTGTAGCAAAGGTTATTAAAATAATTGAATTTCTTTGATAAATTTTAATAAAATTTTTAAGAATAATTACATTTTTCGAGGAATTCGATTAAAATTGTATTAAAAATAATTGAAATTCTGCAATTAGCCTTATTATTAATCAAAATAATTGAATTCCTAATAAGAATTTTATTATTTGCCAAATGAAATTAAATACCTGTAAAAATTTTATTATTTATGAAAATAATTGAATATTGCGAAGAAATTTATTTAAAAAATTTGTAAATAATGAAAAATTTAAATAAAATTCTTTAAAAGAATTCAATTATTATTTTTCAAAAAATGTAAAGCAATTTCAATTACTTCAAAAATTTTCAATTATTTTCTTATAAAAATTCAATTTATCTTGAAACAATTCATAATTGAAAAATTACAACAATCTTATTTTTCAGATTTAAAAAAAAATTTGCAAAAGTTCAATTTTATTAAACAATTTTCTGCATATTTTTTTAAATTAACTAATAAAAATTTTAATTATTAATCTTCGCCGTTAGAAATATGAATACATTAGAATATGACTTTTTATAAAATCCAATTATTAATCAGTTATTAAATTAAAATACCTTAGAAATTCTATTTCTTAAAAAGTTTCTAATGAAATTCTTTAACCAATTTAATTACATATTTTCAGTGGTATTTTAAAATATTTCTACTAACTCCATAGTTTTTTTTTAAATTTATCCACATAAGACGTTTGAATTGGTGACTAATTTTTTAACAATCAAATTAATTATTTTTAACTAATTCAAATTTAGAGAACAGTATAAATATCTAGAAAAATTGAAATAAAAAGTGATTTTTTAAAAACAAATTAAAGTAATAAAACTTTTTGAAATTTTGGTGAAAAAATTTCCGGTTTAGTAGATATTCTAAAATTCTAATCCCAAAATAATTATTTTTGAAAGATAACCTACAATCTGTTTTTTTTAAAATAAAATATAAATAAATTTCAAGTCAATTATTCTTCTTTAGATTTCAATTTACAAAGTTTGAGGTTAGGTGACTGACTTTTAAATTGTCTCTCAAATCGTATTTGTAATAAATTAAAAGAAAATTATAAACTTTACCTTGTAGGATAACAATTCTCCGATGTCCATTATTTTATTTTAATAAAATAGGCAATTTTTTTCTGTTATTTTATTGTAGAAATTATATATATTTAATGCACCCCTCGAATGGAAACAATGTTTAATCCAACTTTAAGGCAGCTCAGTCGCTGAGGAACTGTCAAAATTTTTGTAAACAAAAGTTTCCAATGCACGACCTTAAAGTCCCTGAAGTTAGAGAGGGAAATTCAAAATGGACGCAAACTGGTTACTGCGAGATTTTTATCATCCCGTAAAATTGAAAAGTAGTTATAATTTAAGTTGAAATTTTAATGCAGAATATAAAAATTATTTTAATTATTATAAAATTTAATTTCATGTTCTTCGGTTTCCAACTTATTAATTATTGTACTGAAAGAATTAAATATAATACTTTAGTGGAAAGTTGTCACTTTTCCATCTTGAATTGCGTCACGTGCAACGATTTAAATGGTTGTGAACTAAGCATTTGAATATTCAGAAAGAGTCACATTTGTCAGGTTTCGAAAATATTGTTGTAAACAAAGAAATTTTCACTCTTTTGTTGTTATTGTTGCCATATTAAATAGTTAACTTAACAATTTTCAAGAGTTAAAGAAAATATGCCTTATTATGCCGTGGCAAAAGGACGAAATCCCGGTATTTATAGTACCTGGTAAGTGTGAAATATATGATTCTTGAAATAAATTTCCCACATCAGTTTCGAAATAGATTTAATAGGTTATGTTATTTATTTTATGTACTTACGGTGATTCTGATGTTTCCAAATTTTTTATCTAAAAAACAAGTGATAAGAATGTGGGAAAATTCATTTTTAAATTTGTAATATTTTTTATATAGTATTTCTCAAAATTAAAAACCTAGTAGGTCTCATTTGTCATAAGGTCGAAAATCGTTTGGCCTTGATGATCGAATTTGGACCTTATGAAAAATGCTGCTATCTAGTTTTTTTTATTTTGATTTACTAATAGTCTAAATTAATTTTTTCAATAGTAATAAATATAATAATAATAGTTACTAAACACTGCATTTAACGATTAGTAATAATAATGTTAAAAGAATTTTGTAATTAATAATAATATAATAAAAATAATAATTATTATTAATAACAATATTGTTAAAAAAATAGTTTAAAAAATAATAAATATAATAAAAAATTATAATATTAATAATTATTAAAATTTAAATAATAATTATTATTATTAACAATAATGTTAAAAAAATATTTTAAAAAAGAATAATTATTATTATTAATAACAATATTGTTAAAAAAATATTTTAAAAAAGAATAAATATAATAAAAAATAATAATTATTATTATTATTATTAACAATAATGTTAAAAAAATATTTTAAAAAATAATTATTATTATTAATAACAATATTGTTAAAAAAATATTTAAAAAATAATAATTATTATTAATAACAATATTGTTAAAAAAAAATTTTAAAAAAGAATAAATATGTATAATAATAAATAATAATAATAATTATTATTAAAATTATTAAAATTTAAATAATAATAATAATTATTATTATTTAAATTTAAATAATAATAATAATAATTATTATTAACAATAGTGTTAAAAAAATATTTTAAAAATAATAATAAAAATTTCTTTTTCATTCCTTTAACAGGGATGAATGTAAACAACAAGTGCATCAGTTTTCAGGACCAAAATACAAAAAGTTCAATACAAAACAAGAAGCTGAAGATTTTGTCAACACATTTGGAAACACTTCAAAAAAATCATCAAACACAAATTCATATTCGTAAGACCGACTATTTTCCTTTTTGGAAAATTGTAATTTAAAAAAAAACATTCTCTCCTTTTTCCTCTAATTTTTTAAAAACTTTTTACATTTAAAATCTTTTTGATTTATATACTTCATTGTTTCAGCAAAAGCAATTTTCCGAGCACAAGTGTGAAACGACCGTTTGAACCGAATTTACATGACAATCGTGAAGAAAAACGACTGAAATTTGAAGCCACTAATTTGGAGACTTCTTCAAAAGTATTCTAAAAAATTACATTTTTCAAATTAATTTTTAATTTAACAATAAGAAACAAAAAAAAAGGTTCTTTAAAAAAAAAATTTAAAGTGTAAAGAAACTAAAAATTCTTTAACATAAAATACATTGAAAATTTGAATAAAAGTAAAATGTTTGAATCTATTTTATTAAAGAATTTGAGGTTTTTTCTATAATTATTTTTTTTTAATTTATAATTAATAATAAATTAAAATTCAATTAAAAATTAAAATTAATTAATTAAAATTAATTTAAATTAATTTTATTTCAATTAATGAAATTTAAATTATTGATATTCAAAATAGAATGAAACGCATGGTTTAGAAAAAGATGAAAATGGTTTCGTGAATGTCTTTACTGATGGAGCGTGTTCTCAAAATGGGAAAAGAAAAGCAAGAGCTGGAATTGGTGTCTGGTTCTCTGATGATCACCCATTGTAAGAAATTTATTTAAATTTATTTAAATAAAAATTTTACTCTAATATTTAAAAAAAAGTGGTACTTTATTGAGCAACATTTTTACGCTATAGATCTTAAACGCTAATTACAATTGTTTTTAAGAAATGTTTCGCGAGCTGTTGTCGGTCGACAGACAAATAATATGGCGGAAATTCAAGCCGTAACAATTGCAGCAAGACAAGCACAGAAAGCTGGAATTAAAAAATTGAAAATCAACACAGATTCAGAATTTCTCATTAATTGTAAGACAAAATGGATGAAAAATTGGAAGGCAAGAGGATGGAAGACGTCTAATGGACGTCCAGTGATTAATAAGGAAGAACTTTTAGAAATGGAATCTGCAATTGCCCCGCTTCAAGTTTCTTGGGTATTTTATTTATTTCTAAATTTTGTTACACTCTACCGCTACCAATATCTTCTGTATATTTGAATTTGGAAACAAAATTTAAAAGAAGACATTTCTTTCTAAATTAAAATTCAATTTTTTACTTATTACTTTATACTGCGAAGACTAATTTTTAAGTTGTCTTTTATTTTCAGAATCATGTTCGTGGTCATAGAGGAATTCATGGAAACGAAATGGCGGATAAATTAGCGAGACAAGGGGCTGAGAGTAAAGATGATTGAAAAAAAAGACTTTTAATGTTTAATTTTCCTTCTTCTTGAGAAATTCTCTATACTTGTTTTTTTAAATACATTGTTTGATCGTTTTCTTTATCTTATGTTTTGAGAATATTTTTGTACAGCCTTTGTCTATTTGTGTTATAAATATTTAAGATGAAATAAATTAATTTTTCTAAAACTTCTAATTATTTTTAATTAACAAAATAAATTATTCGCCTAGAAAGGAACAGTTACTAGTTGCCCAAGGAGGCTGAAGGGCAACACCGCGTTAGGAGTACCACAGATCATCGTCGAGAGATGAGGTGCAATAAAGTCAAGCTGGTTAAATTTCTGTCTTTAGTAATGCTTCTGCTAGCTGTAATCAAGATTGAGATGAATGCATTAATCTATCGAAAGATAAGAGGCAACGAGCATTCTAGAAATGGAAGAAGAGGTCAGCAAAAGATACCTTATATTCTGTGTAGTTTAGAAGTATTATTCAAATTTTTGTAAAACATTGATACCAGTAGTGTTTGCTTCTAGTTTATTTAAAAATCAATCAAAAATATAGGTAATGGGTGGTAGAGAAGATTTTGACACTCATAATTAATCGTATTAAAAAATATACTTTAAAATCTGTTTGCAAACGCAAAAGTTACATTCGCGTTTCTATATCTAGTCTATAGTGGATTATAAAAATAAAACAAAAAATATTTTTTTCCATAAAACAAAGTAGCTAAAACTATTAAGCATGACCCACATCCTTGAAGTCCCAGCCATTAATTTCTAAACCATACTTATAGGCTGTTGAAAAAACGGTAATTATTATTAGAGGTTCGATTTTATCTTTTAGTAAAACCATTCAGACCAGAAATTCTTTAAAAATCACACAATCTACTTGAGAAAATACTAGTTTACGCTTTCATAAGACTTACTTAAAATTCATCTATACCAATTTGTCGAAGTAATCTCTTACAATATCTGGCAAAAAATGATTTAATCTGACTTTGAAAACCAAAAATAAAAAACTCTTTGTTATGTAAAAGTTTTGTCAAACAAACTTCACCTCTCTTACAGTACAATTAAACTTTCTGAAGAAGCAATCCGATGAAAACACCGTGAGAGTATTAATATCTTGACGATAGTTAGAAAAGCTATAAGTGATGAAGGTCGGAAAATGCAGCATTTGTTTGACATTCTTGACTGTTCTCAATCTTGGGATGTCGGTCTGCGGCAGTTATACTCGGGGATTAATAAAGTACCTACACCAGGAGTCGAAGCTACACCAGGTAATGTTTATCGTTGATGATCACGTTCTCCAGAATTCAAGTTCAAGCGTCAATTTTCTGATCACTGATGTTTACAAACACTTTCCATCATTCAGTACAAGTTTGACTAATCTGAAGACTGGTTTACAAAAGCACTTTCCACCTACATCTCGACCACCAAGGCGAACGACGTTATTTATCATGATTCTTGATGACAAACCAAATGGCACTTGGGGCCATGTAACAGATACGATTATCCAACTGCTACACTTATCTGACGGACATTCTCATCCCAGATGTTTGATTAATATACTTTCTCAAGAGCGAACTCACAGTATCAAGTTGATTCTAAATATCTTCTGGTTGCATGATATTATTGACGTTTCAGTCCTTCAACATTCATCAGAAGAGCAACCGAATTTGGAATTTGAAGTACGTAGGCAACCAATTCTGCATGAAATCAATGATTTTGCAAAAACTTATAGAGCTGAAAAAGTAAATGCACAGACAAAATGGTTTTCCAACAAACTTTTAAATCTTCATGGACATCGCTTAAATTTTCTACTAATGGCAGATCAATATTTCAGCAAGTCAAAATTTGTAAGAGAGAACCGAATTGCTGATATTATTTCAAGAGCAATGCACGGTTCTTTTCGCATTTCTACGTCAGCAAATCATGACACAAACGCAACGATTAAAATCCTAAACCAAGACAAATTCGATATGCTCCTTAATGTAGTACAGGTAGGTGATGTAGCTTTGGGTTTACAAATGATACGTATTGTGGACATTGAAATCATGCATGCTGTGATTCCATGTACCTCCGAGTTTTCTAAAGTCATCGTGATTTCAAAAGAATTCATGTATATGTTGCTTACAACCAGCATTGCAATTGTTGCTATTCGAATCGTGGCATGGATTTTGAAATTCAACAATGAAACTTGGCAAACTTTCAACATCATTCAACTTATAATGGGAATGTCGATTACCAGAAATCCTGAAAAGTATACGGAAAAATTGGTTTTGGGAATATTAATGTTGAATTGCATTGTTTACTCAGGCTACTTGTACTCTGTGATCTTGGACCTCTCTTTGCGACCGGAGCCACAAATTTCAAATCTTGAAGAACTTGCAAACTCATCTCTGACGCCAATGGCTAGTCGTTTTTTAAAACACGAATTCGTGCGAAGTCCTGTATCATATGTTCGTGAAATAGGCACAAAAGTAGAAAATGTCAGCAGAGAAAATATCACAGCCTGCTTAGATTATTTGAAAAACCATCCCAATGTTTACTGTTTCTCATCAAAGAAACTTGCAACCTCGGCCATCAAGAAGTTAAATCTAAACGCAAGAATACTACAGGAACCTATGGCGTATTATCTTCTTACCTGGAAAGCAAGAGTTTATTCTCCATATCTTGATCGTTTTAATGAAGTGATACTAAGAGCATCGCAGGCCGGCTTATTGTATCAGTTTCTGGATGAAGGTGCAGAAGAGCTAACTACGAATTCACCACCGGAGGAAGTCAGCAAGGAAAAATTGCTTCTGATTGCCACTTACTTGCTAGCCATCGGATACACACTTGCAACATTTACATTTATTATAGAAAAGTTGAGCTTTGTTAGCTGGAGCAAATTGAATTTATTTCGCAGGCAGTGAGTAATGAATGAAAATAAATCGAGGATGGATTCAGAAGGTTAATATTTCTCATAGAGGATGTCAAAAAGAATCACGCAGTCGCGTCTATAAAGATGAAAAATTCTACAAGGAAATAACTTTGATGGAACTTGGTCTCTGAGAGTCAGAAATGACAAGAGTGCTAGGAGCAGTACCCATTGTGACTTGCTTATCAAAATTGAAGGGTCTTAAAATAATACGTCTTTTATCGAGGAGGTGACAAAGGTAATCAAATGTAAGCTGCATATATGGTGGATTGGCAAACTACGCTGCAAATCTACAACTGAGTAGTAAAGCTTACTATATTGGTCACCAGCCAAAAGGATCTTGATACGTTCGAGAAAATTAGTTGCAAGGTCAAGGGAGAATGTCCAACTTGTCGCTGGATTAGAACGATGCAGAGTCTTCAGAGCAGCCCTGGAGGAAACGAAGAAAGTTTTAGCAAGGACAAGGAGAAAATAAGGTCAGAACAAGAATTACGTTGGCGTCTGAATTGGACCTTTCAGTAGGAAGACAGAAGTTTTAGTTTAAAGGGTTTTTAGCATGATAGTATCGACATAAATCCTAGAGGTTTAAACCAACAACAGCAATTTCACAGTCGTTCTTTCTTTCTCACAGAGAGAAATGAATAGTTGTAACTACTATTTTGTTATTAATAATGTCGCTAATAATTTCAATCAGTTACTGTTAAAATTCAGTTAGTAACTCCAGTCATTTAGTTAGTAACTTAATTAATCAGTCATTTTATGATTATTAAGTTTAGTCAATTTTTGCCTACGAACAAAATCAATATTGATATTGCAATTGCTTTTTTCAAAAAATGTAATTTTTGTCTTAACATTGCAAGGATTGTTACAAATTGTTCTCGACACTTGTTTTGAAAATAGATAATTTTATTATTAAATGAAGGTCAAACTTGGACCAATGAAATTCATATATATATTTTTTTTTTTTGAAGAATTCTTTTTAAAAATATGATTGCATGATTTCTCTGAAATTTTTAGAAATCTAAAAAAGTAAATTTCTATTTATTTTATTCGAAAAGTTTTAAAGTTTTAAATCCCTCCAAATCATTTCTCACTTAACGCTTATTTAAGATTTCTAATTAGCGAATGATAAATTCCTTTCTTTTAATTAAAAGAGTATCAATTCTCTACGCATAAAACTTAATGTAAAAAAAATCCTACAAATTAATCTCAGCTTACAGGGTGTTCAAAAGCAGATGTTATTAACTTGATGTGATATGCAGTTAATTTTGTAGCATTGTTTTTAAATAAAAAAATGACTTCTTTGATTCAATAGCGATGTTATAAAATGAACAATACATTTCGCATTAAGTTAATGACATCTGCTTTTGAACGTATGTGAATATGTGTGTTATAGATTTAATAGCATTTTTTCCTCAGTGTAGGAATAATTAGTTTTCTGTATTGAGATTTTTAAAAGTATAAATACATAGTGCTGTGAAACCTAATTTCACAGCTGGCCTGGATAGAGTCCCTTCTTTCCTCCTTAAAGATTGTGCACAAATTCTTGCTGAGCCCCTTACTTACATTTTTAATCAAGCTTTGAAATCCAGTAACTTTCCTCAACCATGGAAAACAGCAAAAATTATTCCAGTATATAAGTCAGGAGATAAAACTAATTGTCAAAATTATAGACCCATAGCAAATATTTCCAATTTTGCTGAAGTCTTTAAATTTTCTATTATACCTTATTTGAATAGTGCACTAAAACCTGTAATCAATGACTCGCAACATGGCTGTATAATTCAAAGGTCAACAATGTCAAACTTATCTTGTTTCAAACACTATATATTTAATTCTTTACAATTAGGCTTTCAAGTGGACGTAATATACCTCGACTTCTCAAAAGCTTTTGACACTATCGACCATGAAATTCTTTCTAAAAAATTGGACTCCCTCAATATTTACCATAATTTTAAAACGTTAGTATTAAATTACTTATCAAACAGAATCCACAAAGTCTCCGCAGGTGAGAGTGCAGTCCCATGTGGGTAGAATAGTGGATTAGTGTAATAGATTTGACCAATCAGATGACTGGATTTTTTAACACTTATTTCGATTGGTCAAATCTATTACACTAATCCACTATTCTACCCACATGGGACTACACTCTGACTACCTGTCTGAACCAACTACCCCCACTCGAGGAGTCCCACAAGGTTCATCTCTAGGATCACCACTCTTCACTCTCTATATAAATGACATTTTAGACGTAGTTAAGTCTAAAGCATTATTATTTGCCGATGATGTGAAAATTTTTCGCATGATATCATCTGATCAAGATATCAACGACCTTCAAAATGATCTTGACAATATCTTTGAATGGTGTACTAAAAATAAACTCCACCTAAACCTTGATAAATGTCAAACAATGACTTTTTTCAAAAGGACGTCACCTCAACCCGCTTATACATATAAAATAAAATCGCACACATTACGACGTGTGAATTCTGTTGTTGACCTTGGTGTCACTTTTAATTCATCTCTGTCTTTTGCGGATCATCTAACTACGGCAATTGCTGCAGCCTCTAGAGCATTGGGGTATATAATCAAATGATCAAAAAATTTCTCTAACCTTAACACTATTACATTGCTTTTTAATTCTTTCGTTAGATCTAAGATGGAATATGCAGATTTAATTTGGCACCCCCTGTATAAAAAATACGCTGAAGACTTAGAATATATCCAAAAAGATTCCTAAAATATTTAGCACTTAAAGTTGATGGAACATACCCACCTCGTGGATCCGACTATCTAGCGTTATGCGAACGTTTCAATTTTATCACCTTAGACGAACGAAGAATAATAACTGCATCAATGTTTTTATTTAAAATTGTGAACCATCAGATTAACTGTTTAGACCTACTAAGTCTTTTGAATTTTAGAATACCTCGGTTAAACTCGCGATTAGAAACACCTTTTTATTTGAAAGAACCAATTTCGTACTTGAGTTTTAGTGCTCCAATTTTTTTTGCTTGTTATCATGTCAACCAAATGTATAATACAATGAAACCCAATGTTGACTTGTTCTCGTCATCCCAAGACAAATTTCTCTGTTCTCTTCAAACGTATGTCACTAAAATTTCAACCTAATCAATTTGGTATTTATGTTTTGTTTATTATTACTTTTTTTCTATCAACATATCATCATTTTTTTTCTTTCACTTTTAATTAATTTGTTACTTTATAATAAAGATTTATTGTAGTTACCCATATATGGTCCTGATGGACTGTGGGGATTATTTGTAAATAAATAAATAGTGTTTAATAATCAATGTGTTTAAATTACTTTAAATATAAACCACTCCTAAAAATCATAAAAATCCAGTATCCTTGAAGAGTCTCAACGTTTACAATATTTTGTTCTTCTTCTAATTTCTCCTTTTTTTGTATCGAAAAAGAGTATTAACGATACTGTACAGAAGTTTTTTTTGAAAAATGAAAAGCTGTTTGAGTTTATTATGAAGACTTTGTAAATAGGTCAATCAATATGTTTTAAAATATCGATTTATTCATAGCAAAATTATGAGAAAGGTGAATTTCGAAAAATACCTTTTTGTAAGCTATTCTATACGTAAAGGAAACTGCCTTTATCTATTTTCATTGAACGTTAGTTTAATAAATTTCTACAAAATAATTATTTTCTAGAAATATTACTTATATGAATTCTATATGTATTCATTTTTTAGGAATGTGTTACGTATGACTTCGTAACTATTTTTAATTTTTTCATTAATAAAAAATTTGTTATATTGTATAATTTCATTAAAAATTTGGGACTTTTGTAAATAGAATTAAGTACTCAATAGACATATTATCGGGACATAAGAGGACTTTTACAAAATTAACTCATCAATTAATTTGGCTTAAAACTATCTTTTTCATATTTAAATTATATCCAAACTTAAAAAATAACGATAATCATTCTTCAATTGTTTTGATTCCCAATAATATTCAATATTATTTTTAAAATTATACTTTCGATCGTTTTAACTAATGAGTCCGAATTTGTTCCTCCCACAGTAAAGCTGTGTAGAATTAAGTGTTCCTCCCGAAAATCGGTAGAGTGTTAATTTGTTTTTCCCGTAAAGCGGATGATTTTATATTTTCGAGTTTTATTTCCCGCAAAAGGCGGAGGTTATATATTTTGTCCCCAAAATAAGAGTTGATTTTAATCGAATTGAAGTGAATTGATAATTTATATGATTTTTTCTTATTATATATGAAAAATAAGTAATTTAAAAAAAATAAAGTGAGAAAAATGATTTACCATATCATTGAAAAGGAATTAAAGTTAAAAAGAAGTTAAATTAAAAAAAAAGAATTGTTTACAGAAAATATTACTATAAAATAGTGATTATTAAAAAAAAATAAATAAAAGTGATTCATTTAAAAGGGAAGACAGAGTGTTAAATTTCAAACCTCTATCTCGTGATTATAAAAGCATTTTTTTTGTAATTGTCTTTACTGCAAATATCAGAGTTGATTAAAAGTTCGAAATCGGTGACCCCGATTTTTGAATATTAATATCAATTTTGATATAATTTTGAATTAAGATAAGCAAAGAGTCTTATACTGAATATAAATAATTAACAAGAAGGAATGAAAACTATTGAAGAATAAAAGAAATAAAAGAAACAAGGAAGAGAAAATATTGATAAGGAATATACTACAGGTATGAATCTGAGTGATTCACCTATAAAGAGTAACAGGAGACTTTTCTGTCTCTAATATAAATAAAAGATTTATAAGTTGGTGAGTTGATTATTAATTATTACATACTTAACACATTTATACACTTTTACACATTACGATTTATATTAAGACAACAATTATTATTTTATAAACAAAAAAAATAATAACTATTGGATATCATTATTGTTATATTATTATTACGCATAAAAAAGAATTTTCTATTGTATTTTATAAAAGGAATATTTCACAATACTAACTATTATGCATTATTAAACATAAAAAATTTAATAAATAATCAAATTCATCTTTAACAGAATGTATTAACAGAAATAACTTTTGGTAAAATTTTCATAATTTTTACGATATACTAGGGATATCTATTTGCTGTACGAGTTGGACTTGAAATTTTCAATTTTGCAATCTCTACTTTAGATTAATAATCTGTAACATTGTACATTTTTAAATATTAAATATGAACCAAAATAAGTCGATGGATATATTTCGAACATGAAAATAAATTATTTTTCAAATGCATCTTCCTTCCAATTTGAAAAAATTATTGTTACAAAATATTGATTTTGTAATTAGAAACAACTCCTTTCTTTTACAAAACATACATACAAGAATTATTTGTGATGACCTATTTCAGTTAGATAGTATCCAAGCAAAATTTTAAACAAACAAACATTTTTTCCTTGTAAAAGACGCAGATATTTAAAATTTCCAACTACTTGCAGAGGTAATCTATTTCCATATCTCAAAATTATTATTATAGTTTATTTTTAATTTCACCACAAAGTACTGCTTGTCATGTGAAAAGTTTGCTCAAATAGAGTTCACCTCGCCTGCAGTAGAGTCAGATGTTAGGAAGTTTAAATTTCATTTAAATATAAAAAGAAATTTATATAATTTAGTCGCTGTTAAGTACAGACAACTAATCATGAAGTTCACAACGTGCAGTCTTTGTTTAACATTTTCTGCAACAGTCTTTCTTGGAATGTCGGCTTTCGGCAGTTATACTCGGGGATTGATAAAGTACCTAAAACAAGAGTCGAAGCTACACCAGGTAATGTTTATCGTTGATGATCACGCTCTCCAAAATTCAAGTTCAAGCGCCAATTTTCTGATCACTGATGTTTTCAAACACTTTCCATCATTCAGTACAAGTTTGACTAATCTGAAGACTGGTTTACAAAAGCACTTTCCACCTACATCTCGACCACCAAGGCGAACGACGTTATTTATCATGATTCTTGATGACAAACCAAATGGCATTTGGGGCCATGTAATAGATACGCTTATGCAACTGCTACACTTATCTGACGGACATTCTCATCCCAGATGTTTGATTAATTTACTTTCTCAAGAGCGAACTCACAGTATCAAGTTGATTCTAAATATCTTCTGGTTGCTTGATTTTATTGACGTTTCAATCCTTCAACATTCATCAGAAGAGCAACCGAATTTGGAATTTGAAGTACGTAGGCAACCAATTCTGCATGAAATCAATGATTTTGCAAAAACTTATAGAGCTGAAAAAGTAAATGCACAGACAAAATGGTTTTCCAACAAACTTTTAAATCTTCATGGACATCGCTTAAATTTTCTACTAATGGCAGATCAATATTTCAGCAAGTCAAAATTTGTAAGAGAGAACCGAATTGCTGATATTATTTCAAGAGCAATGCACGGTTCTTTTCGCATTTCTACGACAGCAATTCAAGAATTAAACGCAACGATTAAAATCCTAAACCAAGACAAATTCGATATGCTCCTTAATGTAGTACAGGTAGGTGATGTAGCTTTGGGTTTACAAATGATACGTATTGTGGACATTGAAATCATGCATGCTGTGATTCCATGTACCTCCGAGTTTTCTAAAGTCATCGTGATTTCAAAAGAATTCATGTATATGTTGCTTACAACCAGCATTGCAATTGTTGCTATTCGAATCGTGGCATGGATTTTGAAATTCAACAATGAAACTTGGCAAAATTTCAACATCATTCAACTTATAATGGGAATGTCGATTACCAGAAACGCTGAAAAGCAAACGGAAAAATTGATTTTGGGTATATTAATGTTGAATTGCATTGTTTACTCAGGCTACTTGTACTCTGTGATCTTGGACCTCTCTTTGCGACCGGAGCCACAAATTTCAAATCTTGAAGAACTTGCAAACTCATCTCTGACGCCAATGGCTAGTCGTTTTTTAAAACACGAATTCGTGCGAAGTCCTGTATCATATGTTCGTGAAATAGGCACAAAAGTAGAAAATGTCAGCAGAGAAAATATCACAGCCTGCTTAGATTATTTGAAAAACCATCCCAATGTTTACTGTTTCTCATCAAAGAAACTTGCAACCTCGGCCATCAAGAAGTTAAATCTAAACGCAAGAATACTACAGGAACCTATGGCGTATTATCTTCTTACCTGGAAAGCAAGAGTTTGTTCTCCATATCTTGATCGTTTTAATGAAGTGATACTAAGAGCATCGCAAGCCGGCTTATTGTATCAGTTTCTGGATGAAGGTGCAGAAGAGCTAACTACGAATTCACCACCGGAGGAAGTCAGCAAGGAAAAATTGCTTCTGATTGCCACTTACTTGCTAGCCATCGGATACACACTTGCAACATTTACTTTCATTATAGAAAAGTTTAGCTTTCTTAACTGGAGTAATTTGAATGTATTTCGCAATCAGTGATTTATGAATGAAAAGAAAGAAGAAAAGAGGTAACAAAGTAATAACAGTCTTGTAAAGTTCAGAAGAATGTCAGTTTGGCAATGAACTTGGTCTTGGAGAGTTAGAAGCCAAAGAGAAGCGGTCCTGAGGATATCCGAAGATGATAAAACAAGAAGAATGAGGAGGGATCTCCTAAAAGGGCTGAATGAAAGGGTACCAAAACGAATCCAAAGTCTAATTCAACAAAAAATGGAAGGCAGTCATAACAACGAACAACGAGGATCGTCATGTTGGCTGAAAGAACTATAATCACCAAAGTGCTGAAGAATGTTCCTGATGAGGCTGACCTGGACAGCAATCAGGAAAGGATTGTTGGAACAAGGCCCATTAACAAGGGAGACCTGCTTATTAAAATTAAAGGAACTTCAAATAATGTGTCTTTCAAAGAGGAGGCGACAAAAGTAATCAAAGGAGAATATCCAATATGTCGCTGGACCAGAATGATGCAAAGTCTTCAGAACAGCCCTAGAGGACAGCCCTTCCTTGTTGAGGACAAGGAGAGAATAAAGCCAAAACAAATAGCGGCACTGAAGAATCACGTCAGCGTCGAAATCGGACCATTCATCAGTGAAGTCTGAAACCGAAAGGTAGTAGATCTTATTCTGTTCAAAATTTTATCATCTTTAAAAAAAATACAAAGAAAAAAAAACGTAATATCTCTTGAATATTCGTGGGATTTCCATAATTTTTGGGTATACTAGCTTCTAACTTGTACTTTTTTTTGTATTGAAAAAGAGTATTAACGTTAATATGTACAAACCTTTTTGTTTTTTGAAGAATAAAAAGCTGTTCAAGTTTTTTTTTATAGAAACTTTGTAAACAGGTCAATCGATATGTTTTTAAATATCCATTTATTGATTCCAAAATTATGAGAAAGGAGAATTTTGAAAAATACCTTACTCCGTATTCTCTGTAAATTTACTTTATATACTTAAATCTTAAAAGATCGCAATTGTAATCCATTTGTCATAAATAAGCAAAGATTTGAAAAAAGACATTGTAGTTGCATAATTTTATTATATAAATAAATGAAAAAACTTTCTGCACAATTTTTAAGAATTTTTCAATCACTCTCATTACAAAATTACCTTTAGTCACAGGAATAATTTATAATTAATTTCTTTATTCTTTTCTAATTTATTTCTATTTACTACGTTCGTTGTGCATAGAATTATTTTAATACATTATAAGCAGTATAGGCTGATTTCATGATCTGAAAATTAAATAATTTGTCATTATTTCCCAATGACGAGTAGTTTAGAAAAACCTTGCGAATGTCCTACTATTTGGAAAGTAGGAAATCCGTAGGTACGAATAGCTAAGACTATTCATTTACAATCCTAGTGATTGTATTCACTGTTTTTGAGTTTTTAATTAAAACGTGAAAGGAAAGATAAATGTAGGAAAAATTTATAATTGTACAGACTTTCATAAATGTTTCAATTGACATGATGATGATTGATGAGGCAGTCAACTTCATGGGTCTAGTACTTCGTATCATAATGGTAATTAAATTTTTTTGTGTATTAACTGTTAGTGCCTCCCAGTCCAAGGTATAAATTGCAGAGCCAATTTCTGAGCTCTGGAATTAAAATTAGAAAAATAATTCTCTGCAAAAGGAACCCAAAGCTAAACCCTATCTTTAATACCTTTTCCGTCATTTTGTCCCCATAGTAACAGTATATAAAAATTTGTAAAACGTAACTCCCAACGGATGCTATCATTATCCAAAACATGCGATTAGTTGGACTCACACTTGCCATGTTGTAAATAATAGCACACATGTTCACCATAGACGCGAAAAATTGTGTAAATATTATCAGACCAAATTGTTTATTAACATTTTCTCCCAAACTGTAAAGACAATTTTATCTTTAGGATAAGATATGTGTTCTTGATGATTAGGAGTACTTTCATTAAACCTTTCGACACTATAAATGAAAAACAGTTGCTCGTCACTTACGAATAAATGTACAGATGACTTTTGATGCAATGCTTAACGATCTCTTCTTCATGATAGTATTTAATTGGTTTGTACTTGTTGGTTTCAACCAATTTCGGAAGCAAACTCAATCGATATTTAATGATCTCCAATTGACCACAAATCTGCTGCATAACAGTCAATGCCAAACTTTCCATTCCAACCGAAATGTAAAGTATCATTATCAGACACATTGCTTGATACAAATATATTAAAATATAAACAAATTTCACTTCGAGCGTGAAGGGTAACCAAAGTTCATGTGGTAGTGCCCTTCGTTTATCCGACGTTAACGGTACCAATAACATTGTTATCGGTGTAATGTGTACAAAAATTAAGAAACGAATAGTATTCCTCCTGAAAAAAGAAAAAAGAAATATAAACCAAAAATGAAATTCCCTCCGCAATACGATTTCTCCGATATTTATACAAAACCTTCCAATGTCCGAACATTTATTAACAATATCAGCCTCATAATTATCACGCGATCGACACATATCAGAAAGAAGCATTGTATTGGATTTAATAAATATTTCTCGCCTAATAACCAGCATGGACAATTTCATCAAAACATTGAAATAAGTCGAAAAGTAAAATACACTCTGCGTCAAACTTTTAACGTCCTCATGAATTTGAAACATATAAATAAATAGCAAGAAAGTTGATAAAAAATACAATGTAAGGGTAAAAATTGAGTAGAAATAGTAAATTCTCAATTTTAATTTCGAATTACACTGGAGTGGTCTCCAAATTCCACAAATTTGAAATAGTTTATATGAAATTTGTCCTATGTAAATTTCCCGCTTCTTCGAATCCTTCATTCTATATAGATATTCTTCGAAATAATTTTTTAAAAAAATACTTTTTCTTGTCGAGAAACGAGAACTTTGTGTAAAAATTTTTTTTCTATGTTGCTCGAACGATCTTCGTCTTTAGACTGTTGGGCACTTTTTCAAAATTGATTTCCACCATCCCCCCCTTTTCTAATCTTTAAAAAGACTTATCAATAATTCTATAACCAGTTATCGCAGTTATACTTTCGATTTAATTATTTTTTTATATTCAAAATAAAGTCGTTTTTTTGCGTATACATAAATTCTATGGGGTATTATTTCGAATTGATTTCTCCGAAGAAAAATATGTAATTTTATTTTACTTCTTATTTCTTTCCATTGCATAATGAATGTCTATAAAATGGAGAAAAACAATTTAATTTCGTTTGGTTCTTTTTATTCTGTAATTTAATAAAAGTATAGGGATGCAAAAAATTTTCTTTCCTATAAATATCTTTTGAGAAAGAAGAAATTGTGTATAATGTATAATTTGATGTCGTTAAATATTAAAATTGTCATATGTATGAGAAAAAAATGGTAGGTATAATTATATACGACTATTGTATATTGCGACTTTTATATGAAAATAGTTTTTGCATAGGGTTCAACATTCTTTTGGAAAAATAGAAAATAAGTTTTTAGCTGATTGATGGAGTACATGGTTCTCTATTTGTGCGACGTAAATAAATTTTATGTAAGTCACGAACGATTTTTTAACTTTTTTTTAAATACGTAACGCGCTCTTAAAGTAACTAAAAAGCGAATTGTAGGTTAGGACAGTGTTAGATTTATCTTGATTAAAAGTTTATTTTTGATTATTTGAATTTGAAACCATGATTTTCATGGAATATTTTATATAAAATGAAGATTTGAAGATCAATAATTTTTTATTAATAGATTTTAGTTCTGCAATTTTACTCAAAAGATTAAAAACATAACCTCTAATAATTATAATATCGTTAATAACAAGTGGCCTGATGATGGTGTCAAACCAAGACATCGAAACGTTGCACAACTAATGTAACATTGTTTCATTTAACACTCTTCCGATAATCGAATTAAAAAATAAGGATTAAAAACTACAATAACGGAAGAAAAAATCAACTATATATCGTTAATAACAATAATTATTTACATATTATTAATAACAAATAACACTAACAATAAACTATTATTAATAATGAATTGTAGTAACAATTAAATAAGAATAATAATTATTAATATTAGTAGAATTGTAATAATATGGGAATTATAACAAATAATAACGACTTTAACAATAATAAATAAATAAAAAAATAATAACATAATAAATTGTAATAATAAACATTAATAATTAATAACAAAATTGTAATAATAAGAGAATTATAACAAATTTAATTATAATAACAACTTTATTTTAATTTTTTTAATTTAATTTAATTTTAATTAAATTAAATTAATTTTTTCTTTTTCATTTATTTTATAATCAAGAACGAAATTATCTTGATTAGTTTATTGTTTGTATATTATAATTATGAATAATTTTTTTAAGTAAAGTTTTGTATTCATTTTTTGAAGAGACCTCTTGGTATGTTTTTTGGTTATGTTATTAGTAAAGTTTGTGATTTTTGTTTTAAACAAGTTTTTTAAAGATGTTAAAAGAGTAAAGGCGTTAATTGGAAATTACATATTTTTCAGTTTTGTATATCTGAGGATGCCTGTCGTCGACGGGCGAAAGCTCATAAATAAAAATTTTTTAAATTACTAAAATTATGGATTTTTATCGAACAATATAATAGCACACTAAAATTATAAATAATTTACTAAAAAGATGGAATTGACAAGTGCAATCTAATAGATAAGTCAACGCAAGTGTTCCAGTAACAATGGTTTCCCTCAAATACATGGGCTGAGTGAACGATTTTCAAATGCATGGACAAAATCTTGGTATAAGAAGGGCCAGACTTTGAATCATTAGTTTGATCTCGATTAAAATCGATAAAATGGAATAAATTTCGTACAGACTTAAAGAACTGTACAAAACCTTTCCGGAATTGGGAGTAGGAGTAAACAGTGGTTAATAAATTTTATAAATCGTTTATTGAACAATAAAACTTTATTTCATGACGGAGAAATATTATTTAAAAAAATACAATGAATGATGGAACGAAAAACATTCAAACAGAACGAAAAACGAATAAAAAAGATAATTTCATGCAAAAAAAATACAAGTCAATTTTTTAAAGAGTTATTTATGGGTTTTAATTTAGATTTAATATGCACTTCCACTTTTCTTCTTGTCTGAAAATAAGAAATTTCAATTAGAGGAAATTGCGCTTGGAAATTTTTACGTATTTTTTTACTTTCACTTTCTTGTTTTTCGAACATACCTTTCACGATACAGACTTCTGCTCTGAGTCCAATTTGCTGTAGGTACTGCAACCATAATTTTTGCTTGCAACTAAGGGAATCTCCAGGTCCCTTAACCTCCACAATTTTGCACTAGAAAAAAAAATTAAGAACTTTAAATTTTGACTAACGAGAAATATTCAAATAACTCCATTTTTGGAGCTTTAAAAACCAAACAAGGTTTCAGACCGTCAGGGAAACTAAAAACTATTAAAAATACGAAAGAAAAAACCTCATTCGACAATGGATTCCACACGAACAAATCGGGAAATCCTGATCTCCAGAGAAGAAAATTAGTCGCCAGCTTTTCGCAAATTCCCGAAACTCCACTTGCTCCAAGGCACATTGCCACTTCCTGATATTGAAAAATTGAAATCAACTATTTTCGAAGGAAGCAACAACAAATAAAATAATAAACGAAACAAACCTTCACATGTTGTTCAGTTTCGAAAAGGTTGGTGGAAATCAATGTTTTAAAATTCTGATATTTAATGTACTCGTCGCTGAATAATTCACCGAATGTTTCATTATCAAGTCCTCGAATAAATCGAATTTTACTTTCGATTTGTTCTTTTCTGTTATCGAAAAATTTCGATGTAAATAAATCCAAAGGCGTCTCCTGATACGAGCAGACAAAAGCGCCAGGAACTGAAATTGTGTACAATTCATTCCAGAATAGAATAGTGAATAAACTCAATGGCAGCGAACCCTCGCAATGAAATCCGCGTATAAATCCATTTTCATGATAATGCCTCAGAGCAATGTTCTCGACTTTCGTGAAAGCTTTATCTTCCCCTATATCGACCTTCCAAGTACTTTTCGAACCAGTAACATTCCTAAATGGAAAGAAGGTTAAAATTAAATTTATTATTATTAAAATTGTTCCCTATTGGAAAAATTCCAATATTCATTAAAATTATATTTTGACAATGGAAAATATCTTTACCCTTGCACCATGTGAGCTTCGATTTCATTAACAACATCAAATTCACAGGGAAGTCTCTCTTCGACGGTTTCTAAAATATGGCAAATTAATTTCTTCGTCTCCGCTGTGATTCCAGTTTTTCTTCGTGACAATTTCTTTGCCCTCTCGAGTAGTTCTTTGATATCGACTTCAGTTAAATTCTCCAATGATAACGCGTGTAATGTCAAAGTGGCGCATGTTTGTAAATCCTTTCTGTGATGCATTTCAATTAGCGTGAGTTCCTTGTACCAACGTCCAAGGTACGATTTGCCGAAATTCTTCTGATCGATTAGGGCCCTTAAATACTTGACCGCAAATTCTATTGTCTCGGGAGTTTTCTTAAAGGCGTCAATGCTCTTCGAGAGAACTTTCGTCCAAACACTGAGTGGGGAGTATTTTTTCACGTGCGATGGTAGAGAGCTGCGAGTAAAAAAATTTTAATTTGAAACAGAGTTTCCGGAAAAGGTTTGAAAGAGAATTCTTAAAAATTTGGATAATATTGTTCATTACCTATTTTCTTCCTCGGTCTCGTTTTCTAAATGAGGAACTAGACGATTGAAGGCCGTGTGTCCAATTTCTCGCACTGTGGTCCACTCTTTATTTTCGGTGGATTCGATTAATGCTTTCAAAGCGTTTAGCGCCTCAACGTACCTATTGATGAGGGAAGATTTTAATTTTTTTTTAAAAACTAAATATTTTGAATAATTCTTCAAGTGAATGAATTTTTTTCAACGTTCTTAACCAGTTTTTTCAATGAACCAATTAGATGTTACAGAACAGAAAAGTACAGGGATGGTATTCATTTTTTAATTAATAGTCGACAAGGATAAACTTTGTACCATTTAGACCAACATCCTTATTCTTAATTTCATTTTTTCTTAACCTTCAGAGAACACACCTTCTTTTTATATCATTTTTCAATGCTCAACCAATTTTGAACTGTCAATCTGATCAACCTAAGGAATTTTTTGAAAATTTACATTAAATATTAAACATTGAATTTAACGATCATTCCGAGTCACGTGTTTTTTTAGTAAAAATAATATTTTTGTGTTCTTTAACAAATAACTTTGTGTCATTTAGCATTTTAGCGAAAATTCTATCATTGACATTAATGTGACGTGATTTTTTAAGATTACAATCATAGTTTCGAAAATTAATAATCAATTTGTTTCTTATGTTATTCGAAATGTCATCATTTAAATTATAACAACTAATGAAATTTTCTATTGATTCAATGTAGTCCATTTTTGTGTTCAGATTGTTATTGTTTGAATTAATATCATCCATAAAATCATTACCCAAGGAAATGACGTTTGAGACATTTTCAGGAATTTCAAAATTAGAGAGATTCATAAACCAATTTGGTTGTGTGTTAAAAGGATTATTTATGTTAGGGTTACGGTTGTTTATCAAATTCTTAAACTTTTTGTCAGATTGATTTCTACAATTACTCGTAAAAGAAGCATGTTGTAAATTGTGTGTATTGTAGATAAACTGAAAAGTGTTAGAAAAATTATCATCCATGACAGATTTCGAATGATTGATCTTTTTAGATAAATAAAAAGTGTGAATACATTTATCTTCAATAATAATATTAAGTAATTTGTATTTGATGCGTTTCAGTAATAATTTGAAATTTTTATTTCCCAGTACGACTATGGAAAGTTAAATGGTTTAAGCTAGAGCCAATAGAATCAATATGTTTTGGTGTCAAATCATACGCACGACAGTTCAAAAGAAAATGTACTTGAGATGTGAACTTGGTCTTGATTAATGTTAATCCACATCTTAAGAATATGTTGCTGATGAGCAGTAGTAGTAAATTAAAATACGTTCGATGCACTGTCATCACATGACCGTTTCAGATCCATGGTCATATTAGTAAAATGTTTAATATTTAAAACAACCGAGTGATAATATCATATAATTTGCATTAAACTCTGTAGAATAAGTATGTTTACTTTAAAATCATTATAAAGAATGTTAAACAGAAAAAAACCTTTATTCTGGGATATTTGATCGAATAATACTTGAAATAACGTCAGAATGATCTTCCAGTCACAAAATTTTAAGTTGTGATTTGATTGATTGCAACATTGGTAGTTCCATCGATGTAAGGTCGCGAGGGCGAACTATTCATCCCACAACCTTTAATCTAGGATATTTGATCGAATAATACTTGAATTAACGTCAGAACGGTCTTCCAGTCATAAGATCTTAAGTTTCGATTTAAACGCTAGGTCTTGCGGTCTTAGTACTAATAAATAAATCTAGTAATCCGTAAAGAATTACACTAACCTGAGAAGTTGATCCCTATTTTTAAAAATAGGATACCGTTCTCTCGGTGTTGTTGGATACAAAACTTCGCCAATTTTAATTTTCGTCAGCAAGAAGAATAAATCTGAAATACTTTCCGCTGGATCTTGACATGGATACAGTAGAACTAGTATTCTATCGAATATACAAACCGCTTTCTTCGATAACTTCGTGCATGCTCCTAAAGCATCATTAATCATAGATCTAAGCATCAGACTTGGACATTTTGCCCCAACGAACCAGGATTTTCGCTTATTCTTCAAAAGTAGTAATTTCTCCATCATAGTAGCCTTCGATCCACGATGATCTACTTTCATTTTTACACAAAGTGCACGAATCTCATCGACTTTGAGCATTTTTAAAAGTGTCTCGACATCCTCATCATCAGTCTCTGCGTGAAAAAATGTCTTCTTTTAACAATATTCGCGATGACGAAGATTTCGATCGTCAAATCATCGGGCTAGTATCAAAATTCTTTTGATTTGATAGACTCTTCCTGAACTGTATTAATACAATTAATTCATTTCAGCGAAAGTCTATCAAATCAAAAGAATGTTGATACTAGCCCGATGATTTGATGATCGAAATCTTCGTCATGGGAGTTTTATTAAAGTCTGATAAAACTTACTGGAGTCGCAAAAACCTTTATTGACCAATTCCCTCATATGGGGATTCAAGTCCTTGTCGATTTCCGGATACTGGAGAATATTATTTCGATACCAAGTTCTCTTCCTCTTGAGTAATCGAGCAAAGAGCATTTGTGCTTTCGCCGACATACTGAGGCAAGAAAATACCAGATCCACTTCATTCTCGTTGAAATATCCACAGTTTATGACGCTTGAAAAAACATCAGTGACAATGGAGAAGAGATGCTCGGCATGAGTTTCCCGTGGAAGGATTACATCCTTCAATTCATACTTATCATCTATGTCAGTCTTTAAACTATTATATTGAACATTATAATTCCTCGTGTCGTAGATTGTTTCCAAATCGAAATCATTCGGACCAATGCCTCCCTGTTTCACTAGGTTCAAATTTTCAACTACATCTCTCATTATTTCAGGTAATTCCGTGTCGTTAAAGAGCTTTCGTGGACTAATTTTCCCCGAATGTCTTGCATTACCACCCAAGGAACGTGGTGACTTTTTTGGAGTGAATGAACCGATTCGAAGACTTTCACTACTTTCTGAATGTAATTTTTCCGGTGAATTCTGATTGAATTGGGAATTTCTTCCTAATGGCGATGGATAAATTTTAACAACTTTTGTTGGTGATTCGACTTTTGGAATTTTACGTACATTTTCGTTAGTTAGTGGCGCTTTGCGTTTTAAATCCACAGGGGAGGACATTTTTTTCGGTGTTTTTATAGATTTATTTTGAGAATTGGCACTTTTTTGAGTGGAAATCAATTTTTTTTGCTGAAAACAATTTTATTCGATAAGAATCTTGATTTAAATCCTGCCATTTAAATAATGATTTTAATCAAACAGTAAAATGCATTAGAAACCGAAAAGACTGCAAAAAGTTAGTTTTTTTTCAAAATAATTAGTTAAAAAACAATTATTTTTAAAGTCTAGTATTTAAAATAAATGTAACAAAAGTATTTCATTATTTAAAAAACAAAATTTTTTTAATGAATTTCAAAATTGTCGTAGAACTTTTTCGAGAATTATTAAAATTAATTGAATTAAAAAAGAATTTTAGTTGCAAATTAGAAAAATAAATATCTTTATTGCAAAAAAAAGTAGCAAGTAAATTTTAAAAAAATTACTTCTACAGAATTGTTCGTTAAAAGTATAAAAAATTCAATTTTTCAAAGATTTTAATTTAAAAACCTTCTGAAAATTTAATGATTTCTAAAAATTTTAAAAATAATTGAATTCTCTGGACAAATTTTAAGAAAATTTTTAAACATAATTTCAATTTTTCGACAAAATTTGATGAAACTTTAATAAAATACATTAAAACTAATTGAAATTCTGACAATTTTATTAAAATTTTTTTAAATAATTGAATTTCGAAAAAAAATTGTATTTATTTATAAAGATAATTTAAATTTTGACTAAAATCTTTGTAAATTTTTGAACATAATCCAATTTTTGCGAGGTTTCAAGTAATTGAATTCATTTGTGAAATTTTATTAAAATAGTAAACATTGAAAATAATTAAAATGATTATTATTGAATTTTTAATGCAGAATGTTCATTAATTTTTAAATTTGTTAATCAGTGAACATAAAAGATTAGTCAAGAAAAGTCAGGAAATTCTGAAGATGAAATTTGTAGCCCTTTAAAAATTATTATTATTATTATTATTATTATTATTATTAAGTTTGATATTAAAAAAACGAACTACTTAATAGAAAATTGTAATTTTTATTCAAATGCAACTTTCAATGATTTTAAATGTTCAAAAATTAACTTCTTCGCCTTTCCACGAAAAGGAAATTAAAATTTAATTTATCTTCTTCTTTTAAATTACAAAATTATGTCATTGGACCAACTTTTATTTCGATTGTATGCCAGATTCTTTCTTAAGGTGGTGTCAAAGTCGATTGGATTTTTGCATTGAGCTTCAATGGGAAAATCGCATTGACTTTGACATCCCCTTAACAGTCATTTTGCAAATTAATGTGGATCATTTCAGATATTAAACGTTTATTATAATTAGTCTCTTTGTCAAGTATTGAAAAATTATTCCAGTCAAAAGTCAAGGGATTATTAATAAAATAGTATAATTTTAGTTAATAATTATTAATAATTAAAAGTAATAAAAATTTACACTTACCTTTCCCTTAGACTCAGTACTTTTACTTCCTTTCAACGTGGGGAAGAAGAAGTCTATTTTTGATTGCTGCAACATTGTTAATAGCAAACAAAAATATCTTCTTCTTCTCAAATGACTACTGGTGCTTTTAGAATAAAAAATACAAAAATATATTTTTAACAAATAACATTTGCACCGGCTGTTTACATGACAATCACAACATTAACAATCATTGACTATATGGATAGTAGAAAGGATGGGAGTTCGTTATTCATTTTTCAGCCACGAAATAAACGCAAAGCAGGGTTGGGTAGTTGATAACAAATCGACCATTTTAAAAATTCGTCATATTTAAAAACTATGAATTCGGTTTAATAGAAATCTCATGTTTACATAAAAAAAATAAACACGTGTAGTAGTCTGTTCCCTTCACTATCGATCTATGGCACAAGTGCAACTGTTTTTGTTTGGAAAAGTCAAAAATTTTCCACCCCGAGAATTATTCTAAATTCCAATGACAATATTCTTTAATTAATATTTTAATACAATGAAATAATTTCGAAAATGTTGCAAAGAACTTTTCATAAAGTTTCTTCACAACGAAGACATTTTTTCGACTTTTTCCAATCGAATAAAAAGGTTCGTTTTTTCTAAATATATAAATTGTATATTCATAAACATTCGTTATTTTTTTTAATCAATAAATAAATAAAATCATCTCTTCAAACTATTTTTTACCAGTAAAAGAAATAAAATCTTTTCTGAAAATAAAATAATATTGAAATTCTTTTTTATACAAAATAATAAAAATTGATTATCGTAATTTGTGTGCACGAGAAAGAAAAGAATAGAAATAGATTTTTTCTTTTTTCAGAAAAAGACGGACGATATTTCTCTCCTTTTCTTTCTCGTGTAAAAAATTACGATATTGTACTTCGTAGAATAGAACATGAATATAACTGACCAATATATTAAAAAATAAATGTTATTTATTATTTGTATTTTACAGTCTCCAAAGTTGGGACATGAGAAAAATAATTCTTTTGGTAAATATGAGATCGTTGAGCCGTGGACGGTTTCTGAGAGAAGAACAGTGCCATCATATATACCAAAACCATCGTATGGCCAATCGTCGATTCCTCGCGAATCGCCAAGATTTGAAGAAGTTAAAGACGAAAATCAAATTGAATCAATGAGGCACAGTTGCCTTTTGGCGAAACGAATTCTTAATCAAATTCCCGCTCTTATAAAAGTAAGGTTAAATAAATTAGTCGAATCTTGACAATTCCTTTTCTGGGCTATTTGCAGATATTGTTATGGATGATCTTGAAAACTCTCGTAAAGGGAGAAAGTACCATTTTTAATTTTTTGTATAGATATGTTGATGATATAATCACGTGCATAAGAAAATTTAATTTCATTACTGACTGGTATTAAAAAAACCCAAATTTTTTTTTCGCAAACCAAAAGACTTCCCATAGTACTCAATCTAATCGATACGGGGAAAATAAAAAATAGCCAACAACCAAGAAGCAAAAGAATTATAGGTTATGTTCGTATAATAATTATTTTAAGATTAAGCGTTTTTTTTTATTTATTTGAATTTGAAATCAATTTTAATGAAATATTTTGTAACGAAGACTTGAAGGTTAAGAATTTTTAAATAATAATCGATTCCTTTTCTGTACTTCTTACTCGAAAAATTAAGATAACATAACCTCCATTTTTTTGTTGCATCTTAGGTACCTTTTTTCGGAGCGTTAATTCTTTTTTGCTACAAGAAAATTTTTTTCCAGTGGTAAAAAAAATTAACTTTGATTGAAATTTCTGTGTTTAGAAATTATTAAAAAATTTTCTTTGATTGATTGTGATTTAAAGCCAGGTGTGACGACAGATTCAATTGATGAAAAAGTGCACGAACTTATAATTTACAATACTGCCTATCCAAGTCCATTGAATTATCGAGGGTATCCAAAATCAATTTGCACGAGTATTAATAACGTGGCATGCCATGGAATACCTGATAGTCGACCACTTAAAAATGGAGACATACTCAATGTCGACATAACTGTGAGTGCAAGGAATTTCTAAAAAAAAATAAAGTTAATAATAATTTTTTATAATTTGAAAAAAATAAATTTTACCCTATAAATAGTTTTTTTAGTTCAATATTTATAGGGTCAAATTTATTTTTTTTTTAATTACAGGGCTCGAGTATTTAAAAATACCGACTTTACGGACCAAAAATGAAAAATTACGGACCATTTACGGAACAATTACTGACAAAAATAAATAAGAGAACATTTTACTTAAAACTATAAATTAGATTTTTTCATAACTAAAAAAACATGAAGATATCGATAACTCGATCGATTACTTCATGTTTTATAATAATTAAAGATAGAGTGATAAAATCATTATCAATTCAATTATTATTTTCAACAATTTTTAACTAAAATTCTTCTTAAAATCGATTATTTTTTATAATTTCCGAAAAAGTTCTTTCACAATTTTCAAATCCATTTCTTTACAATATTCGATTTTTCAATTATTTGTAAATTCTTCAACTAAAAATGTATTAGAAAATAAAAACTTCAAATAATATAAAAAAAATTCGCAATTAAAATTTCTCAAAAAAATTAATTCCACAGAATTGTTACTTAGTTAAAAATATGAAAAATTCAAATTTTCAAAGATTTGAATCTGAAACCTTTTCAAAATTTAATTATTTCTAAAACTTTACGCTCTAATACTTTTAATATTCAATTATAATCTAAAATTTTAACTGAAATCCATTTTTAAATCAATTTTTATGAGAAAATTCTACGAGAATTTCATTATTTAAATAGAAAAAAACAATTTATTGAATAATTACATGTTTCTTAAAATTGAATCCTTTTAAAGAATTGTATCAATCAATTTTCAAATCATTTAAATTCTTTTGCAAAATTTTATTAAAATAGGTATTAAAAATAATTAAATTAGGGAAAATTTGTGAAAATAATTGAAATTTTGCCAAGAAATTTATTAAATTTTTTGAAAATAATTCAATTTTAGAGAAGAATTTTATAATTTATAAAGATATGTAATTGATAATTCACGCAAAGAATTGCATTAAAAATGTTGAATGCAATAATTTTATTCTTTAAAGAAATTTAATCAAAAATTTATTAAAAATAATATTTAAATTCTAATAAATAAATTGTAGCAAAGGTTATTAAAATAATTAAATTTCTTTGATAAATTTTAATAAAATTTTTAAGATTAATTACATTTTTCGAGGAATTCGATTAAAATTGTATTAAAAATAATTGAAATTCTGCAATTAGCTTTATTATTCATCAAAATAATTGAATTCCTAATAAGAATTTTATTATTTCCAAAAAAAATTAAATACCTGTAAAAATTTTATTATTTATGAAAATAATTGAATATTGCGAAGAAATTTATAAAAAAAATTTGTAAATAATGAAATTCCTGTAAAATTGTTATTTATTTTTTGAAAATAATTAAAGGTTTGTGTAGAATTTTAGTAATTTTTTTTTAAATAATTGAATTCTTTTGCAAAAATTTATTAAAATAGATATTAAAAATAATTAAATTAGGGAAAATTTTTGAAAATAATTGAAATTTTGCCAAGAAATTTATTAAATTTTTTTAAAAATAATTCAATTTTAGAGAAGAATTTTATAATTTATAAAGATAATTGATAATTTACGCAAAGAATTGCATTAAAAATTTTGAATGCAATAATTTTATTCTTTAAAGAAATATAATCAAAAATTTATTAAAAATAATATTTAAATTCTAATAAGTAAAAAATACCTGTAAAAATTTAATTATTTATGAAAATATTTGAATGTTGCGAAGAAATGTATAAAAAAAATTTGTAAATAATGAAATTCCTGTAAAATTGTTATTATTTCTTGATAATAATAAATGGTTTGTGTAGAATTTTAGTAGATTTTTTTAAAAATAATTGAATTATTTTGGAAAATTTTATTAGAATAGCATAGATACCTATTAAAAATCATTCAATTGAGGAAAACATTTGAAAATAATTGAAATTTTTCCAAGTATTGTATTAAAATTTTTGAAAATAATTGAATTTTTGCGAAGAATTTTATTACTTGTGAAAATAATTGAATTCCTTCAATCATTTGTAATTTCTCTAAAATTATCCAAATTATATCGTATAATTTACGTACTTTACGGATCTTTTTCAACCGAATTACGGACTTTACGGACCTTTTTTAAAAAAAAAACAGACTTTTACGAACTTCAAGCAAAGTTACGGATTTTTACGGGATTTACGGACCTAGTTCGAGCCCTGAAATTATTAAAAATTATTAATTTTATTTTTTCCATTTTTTGATAAATTAAATAGTTTTTTCATTTCAATATTTATAGGGTCATAATTATTTATTTAAAAAAAATTTTTTTTAGGTATTTTTGAATGGCTATCACGGGGATTGTTCGACAATGTTTCAAGTTGGATCGGTAGATAGCGAGGGAAAACGATTAATTTCCGCGACAGAAGCTTGCCTAATGGAAGCAATAAAAATTTGCAAACCTAATGAAAATTTCAAGAGCATTGGTAATAATTTGAAAATTTCAAAATTACTGTAACTTATGTTTTGGTAATTTTGCAAGTCTTTAAATTTTAATCAAGACCAAAACTTAGTTAAAAAAGTAATTGATTTACAAATAAAGTTTTGATAATTCTTTCAGGTACCGTTATTCAAGAGACTGCCGAGAAACAAGGCTTTGGAATAATTCCCGCCTTCGCTGGTCATGGAATTGGAACCTATTTTCATGGTCCTCCGGATATTTTCCATTGCGGTTAGTATTTTTTTTTGTTTTGTTTATTGTAGTAAATTTTTTGTTGCCGTTGTAAAGAAATATATTTTCTTTTTCAGTTAACGAAGTAGAGGGGACAATGCAACCAGGAATGACTTTTACAATTGAACCAGTCTTAACTCAAGGGGGTCCTGAAATTGAAATTTTAGAAGATGGTTGGACTGCTGTGACTACGGATAATGCAAGAACAGCTCAATGCGAGCACACTATTTTAATTACTGAAACAGGCTGTGATATTCTTACTTTGTAGAAAATTTAAATTTAAAAAAAAAATTTTTTAATAAAATTTTTTTTAAATTTAATAAAAAATTTAAATATTTGCCTTTTAGTTTGTTCATTTACGGAATCTTGGCTACGATTCTACTTTTAATAGACTTGCTAGAGTCGCTAACACGTACTTTTCAATTTCTTCGTTCTCTTTTTTTAAAACTAATTTGCGATTTTTAATTTTAGGCACCACGCTGAAAGGGACCTAATTTTGTTTGACGATTTTCGAGTGAAAAAATTTACACAAGAAAGCCCCTTTCATCGTGGAGCGTCACATTTGATATTAATATCAAAATCGATTAGTAAGAATTTCCTTTATTTTAACTTTTTAAAATTATAAAAAGAGCGTTAAAGTCATTTTTGCGAAGAATTTATTTTCCTATAAGAGCTGCTCCCCAATCGCTTTCAATAGTAAGTGGTCCTTTAATTTCTATTCCTTTTTCCTTCGTAATTATGCCCAAATGATACTGAAAATTAAGGTTTAGAAATAATCGCATTAAATTCTATTCTATTCAAATCTATGTGTTTTAGGTAAAATTTAATTTTTAAACATGTATATTAGGTAAAATTAATGTTCAAAATTTTTAAATTTCTATTTTAGGTAAAATTTTGTACTTAAAATTTAAAAGATTAAATTTTTATTTTAGGTGCAAATTTATATCTAAAATTAGAAATTTCTATTTTAGATCAAATTTAAAAGATTAAATTTATATTTTAGGTAGAAATTTATATCTAAAATTGAAAATTTATATTTTAGGCAAAAATTTAAATCTAAAATTAAAAATTTTCATTTTAGGTAGAGAAAAAATAAACCTACCTTTGGAAAAGATCTAGCGTCTCTGTAGAATAGAACTTGCATTGCTTTATTGAGAAGTTGAACGGCCTCCTCTTCGCTCATGTTCTTATTCTTCTCGTGAGCATCGCGAAGCATTGGTGAAGCTAAATATGCACCGTAACCAGTGGCAATAACAGGATCAGAAAATGCAACACCCAAATGATCAACAGTGCCTAAGAATCTAAAGAGAAAATTGTACCATTATTATAAGATTTTTAAAAAATATTTTCTCATTTGTCAATGAGAAAAATACAAATATTTCTTTATATATTTTTCCAAAGAAAAAAATCGAATACACTCACGGTTTATCATCGTCGAATCCTGCAATAAGGAAATTATTCCATAGAGGATCGAACTTTGATCGTCTATTGTACATAACACGTGTTAGCCAACAGTGTAAAGATTTTGGTTTTAATGTGAAACCATCATCGACGCAGTGCTCTTCAAGTCTGAAATTTTTTTAATACGCCGTTAATTATCTAAATTAATTCAGTTCTAGAATTGTTACATTTTTATTCATTTAGTTAATACTTTTTTTAAAGAGTAATTAAGTCTTTTATTTATTGTATATTTTATGATTGTTTCTGTTGTATTATTGGAATTGTTCAACTTTATCTTTATAAATTGTTATTCAACTTTGGAATTTTATACATTATATTGTACTTTAATGATTATTCTCATGATTTTTTCTGGAACAAAATAAAGAAATAATAATAATAATAATAATTAATCTCACATTTTTTGTTCAACTATATTTTTGAGATATTGAAAATCTGCATAATCGCCTCCAGCGGCGAGCATAATATTGTCATTGACTTTCATAACTCGCTCTAGAGATCTGTATCTAGCGAGGGACCCATAGGAACCCAAAACATCGGCGGCAATTGCGATTCCATCTTTGAAACAAATTCCCACAACGGATGTTCCGGTCGTTACGGGTGTACTGTAAAAATTAATAAAGAAGTTGAATTCTTTGAACAAGTTCATTTTTCATGAGATAGTAAGATCTTTCGAGTTAATTATTTCATAAAATAAATTTATAAAAATATATTTATAAAGATATGTATTTTATAAAAATATATTTATAAAGATGTATATTTTATAAAAATATATTTATAAAGATGTATATTTTATAAAAATATATTTATAAAGATATGTATTTTATAAAAATATATTTATAAAAATATATTTATAAAGATATGTATTTTATAAAAATATATTTATAAAGATATATATTTTATAAAATTATATAAAAAAACATTTTTTTTTCTAGAAAATTACGAATTTTCAAATCTATCAATTTTTAAGAAAATCAAAGACACAAAAAGAAGTGCGAGTTTTAATAAGTCTAAAAAAAGACAATTTTTTTTAATTTTTCAGAATTCAACTTGCATTTTCCAAATTAGTAATTGAAATTCTTCAAAAGTTGATTTTCAAAAAATTTTAATAACGAAAAAATCAACAAAGTTGAATTTCACTAAATTAAAATATTAAAAATCTGTTTAATTGAATGAAAATTTATTTTTGAAATCTAATTTTACTTAAATATTTCAAAATTAATTAAAATTTAAAAGAATTGTAATCACAATGTTTATAAGTAGATGTACTTGAAACTATTTTCATTTAAAATTTTCTAAAACTTCAACTTTAAATGAATTTCATTAAAAAATTTACAAATCTAGATTTTTAAAAAACCTTAATAACTAAAATTCTTCTAAAATTATTCAAATTTTTTAAAATATATTTAATTGATTATTTAAAAAAAACGGATTTATAGAAGAATTTTAGTTAAAACACTAAAACAAAATTGAATTTTGTAGCAAATACATATATTATTCGAGAAATTCAATTATTTTTCGAAAAAGTAAAATTCTTCAGAGAAATTCAATAATTTTTTTTATCGTTTATTATTTATTCTTCAAAAAGAATTAAATTATTTTCAAAAATTTCAATGAAATTCTTTTGTGACAATTTTTTTAAAAATAATTTTAATAAACTTTTCGTAGAAATTTAATTGATTTCAAAAATTTATTTTAAATTCAATTATTTTCAACGTTTGCTATTTGAATAAAATTTCACGAAACAATTCAATTATTTAAACCAAAACTTGAATTAAAGTAGTCTGAAGAATTCAATTATTTTCAAACGTAATATAATTCTTCACAAAAATTCAATTATATTATATTTGAAAATTTACAATAATTCTTTGTCAAAATTTAAATTATCTTTATAGGTAATAAGATTTTTCTCCGAAATTCAAGTATTTTCTCAAATATTAATAATATTTTTGACACAATTTCAAATCTTTTTAATATACAAAATTTTCATCGAATTTCTCGAAAAATGAAATTAATATTAACAATTTTTTTAAATTTGTCTCTTGACAATAAATAATAATAATAGTAAACATAATAATTAAATTCTGATAAAATTTGTTATAAAAATCCAATGTTCAATTCAATTATTTATTAAATTATTTATTTTATAGTTAAATAATTGATTTCTTGTAGAATTTTCTTATAAATATTGATTTAAAGTTAAATTTTAGTAAAAATTTTGAATTGTATTTGAATATCATATTAAAAGATATTTATTTATTTATTTATTTGAAAATTGTACGAGAATTCATTTATTTCACTCTAAAAATAAACATTTTATTAAATAATTTAACTTTTTTTAAAATTGAATTTTGATGAAGAATCAACAAAATTTTAAAGAATAATTGAATTCTTCTAAAACATTTTAATAGAATTTTTTTTAACTGTTTGCATTTTTCGAGAAATTTGATAAAAATTTTGTATATTAAAAACTATTGAAATTTTAATAAGAATTTCATTAAAATTTTCCTGAAAAAATTGAATTTCGGGGGAAAATTTTATTTTTATTTATAAAGTTTATTTAAATTTTGACGAAAATTTTTGAAAATTTTTTTTTTTTTAATTAATTTAAAAATAATTTTTTGAAAGCTTTGGAAAATTACGAATTTAATAAATTAAATACAATTTACGAATCTGGAGAATAACGAATTTTTCTTTCAATTTTCAAAAATTTCACTACTTTTTTCCGACTTTTCAGCAAAATATTGCAATAAAACCGATTTTATTACAATATTTTATCGAAAAGTCGAAAAAGCGGTAAAATTTTCGAAAATAAATAGAAAAATGTTTTGAAAATAGAATAAAAAATACAATTTTCGGTCAAGGGGAAGTATTTACCAAATTTTAGGTTATGTCACCCTTTGACAAAAAAAAATTGCAATTTTTCATTCAAGTGCAACGTAAAATTGGTTAAAATGTCAAAATTATTTAAATTCACTTCGTTGCAAGAGGAAAAAAAGTTTAATAATCCATTTCCCCTTCTACCAAAGTGAATTTTAAAATCTACTCATTGTTCACTAAAAATATACGAAATTGCAACATTAAACTTTCGTTCCCAAAAGGATCCCTTCTTTCAATTTCTACAATTCTTTTTCTTACATGTTTTATCAATAAATTCGTGAGGGGAATTATTGAATTTTATTATTTTACAGTAGTTCAAAATTTATCAGAAAGTATCAAAGCAGTGCCAATAATGACAGGCATGATTTGTGATTTAGAGTGAAATTTTCAGCAAATTAACTTTGACAAATACTTACTGTAAATGTTGAACTCCACCTTCTTTGGGAGTTGGGTTATTATATGGAAAACTGTAATAACCACCTGGTGTGGGTCCATTTTGCCAAAAAGGAGGAGGATTGTACCAATCGGCTTTACTCAGTGACGCCATGTTTGTGATTTTTAAATGTCATTCTTTCGGTTGTCAGCGTGAGGTAGGAAAACTCAACATCTCAGGGGTGAGTCGTCAAGTTACTTAAATTTTTGTTTTAGGCTTCGTTCACAATGGTGATTCTAGTTACTTTCAATTTTCGTTTCTGAGTTTGACAGCCCTGCATAGGGTACAAATTTCCACGTTGGCTGCATTGGTTTCTCAATTCTCACCATTCTCACACTTCGCGAAACATAACCTAAAAAACCGCCTTTTTCTAACCTAAACGCATAAAACTTTTCTAAAATGCGTTTACAATTCACATTTTACAAAAGTTTTATCATCAATTAAAAATTGAAATTCACAAGTTTCCTTTAATATATACACAAAGGAATACAGAAAAGAAACATGTTTTCTCTACGTCTCACGCGAATTCCAACTGGTTTTCGTTCGTGTCTGCAAATTCGAAAACAAACTAGTGCAACACAATTGGCACCCACATCAGAGAGGGAATTAATAAATCACACATCAGACGATGTGCAATATCCAGAAATTCTCGATTTTTCATATCCTGCGCGACACATAAGGAATTATGAAAAAATTGGCGAATTCATAAAGAGGCAAAAAACAGTGGAGGAGAAGGCAATTGCAATTAATATGCCAAGATATTACGGTTTCACTGTTGTCAAAATGTTTGAACACATTGTTCATTATAATTCATTGGAGCAGACGCAATTTTTAACGAGAACACATATTATGCCAACAAATGGTTTGCCATCATTTTACAATGATTTAATGAGTTCCGAGGAATTGGAGAAAATTGTTGACAATGTACGAAGTCAAATTGAAGATGTTTTAGTTCTTGAGTATGCGAAACGAAAGTAAGTTCTTTTTTTATGACTTCACTGCAAAAAATTGCTACTTTTATTATAATTTGAGAAAAGTGGATTATTAATTCTACGCAAATAAATTCTACAGGAAAAAATTCTACACATTACAATTAAATAGAACAAAATATTTCATTAAAAAAACTTTTAATTCTACGCAAATAAATTCTACAGGAAAAAATTCTACACATTACAATTAAATAGAACAAAATATTTCATTAAAAAAACTTTTAATTCTACGCAAATAAATTCTACAGGAAAAAATTCTACACATTACAATTAAATAGAACAAAATATTTCATGAAAATCTTTCAATTCTATATGCAAATAACTTATACAGGAAAAAATTCTACAAAGATTATTTTTAACTCAAAAGAAATACGAAGAATTCTTTTTAAATTAATTTTTTAATCCTATGCAATATTAAATTAAACACTAGAAATTAAATTAAAAGTATATTTTTTTTATTTTCCTTGAAAATTTCAAGTAGCTTTTAAAAAAATTCATAATTTAAGAATTTTTTTTCGAAAATAGTAAAATTTCTTCTGGAAATAACAATTTTTAATATTAAATTTTACTATTTTTGAAAAAAATTCATCTAATTTTGGAAAAAAATATTGAATTCGACAAAATTTTAACTAAAAAAAACCTTCAAGTGTAAATTTTATAAAATTAAACTTAATAAAAAGTTTCTAAAAATTAAATTGTAGTTTAATTTTAATTTGATAGAAAAAGGTTTTAAATTGTAAAAATTAAAAAATTTTAATTCTCGATAAACAAATAAATAACAATAATTATTGTATTCAAATATTTATTAACAAAAATTAGTAAAATAATAAAAAAAAAATTTAATTAATTATAAGAATTATAAAATAATAATTAAATTTAAACAATAACAACGAATAATCATTTATAACTATTGTAACAATAATAACAAATTTTAACTAAAAAAAAACCTTCAAGTGTAAATTTTATAAAATTAAAAATTAATGAAAAGGTTCTAAAAATTAAATTTTAGTTTAATTTTAATTTAATAAAAAAGGTTTTAAATTGTAAAAATTAAAAAATTTTAATTCTCGATGAACAAATAAATAACAATAATTATTGTATTCAAATATTTATTAAACAAAAATTGATTAAAATAGTAAAAAAAAAAATTTTTAATCAAATTCTTTTGTAACAATTCAATTTTTTCAAAATAATTTTAATAAAATTCTTCGTAAAAATTTAATTAATTTCAAAAAATTGTTCAAAATTCAATTATTTTCAATGTTTAGTATTTTAATAAAATTTTACAAAAGAATTCAATTATTTAAAACGAATTTTAATAAAATTAGTCTCAAGAATTCAAACAAAATCTTCAAGTGTAAATTTTATAAAATTAAAAATTAATGAAAAGTTTCTAAAAATTAAATTTTAGTTTAATTTTAATTTGATAGAAAAAGGTTTTAAATTGTAAAAATTAAAAAATTTTAATTCTCGATAAACAAATAAATAACAATAATTATTGTATTCAAATATTTATTAACAAAAATTAGTAAAATAATAAAAGAAAATTTTAATTAATTATAAAAATTATAAAATAATAATTAAATTTAAACAATAACAACGAATAATCATTTATAACTATTGTAACAATAATAACAAATTTTTACTAAAAAAAACCTTCAAGTGTAAATTTTATAAAATTAAATTTAATGAAAAGTTTCTAAAAATTAAATTTTAGTTTAATTTTAATTTAATAAAAAAGGTTTTAAATTGTAAAAATTAAAAAATTTTAATTCTCGATAAACAAATAAATAACAATAATTATTGTATTCAAATATTTATTAAACAAAAATTGATTAAAATAGTAAAAAAAATTTTAATCAAATTCTTTTGTAACAATTCAATTTTTTCAAAATAATTTTAATAAAATTCTTCGTAAAAATTTATTTAATTTCAAAAAATTGTTCAAAATTCAATTATTTTCAATGTTTAGTATTTTAATAAAATTTTACAAAAGAATTCAATTATTTAAAACGAATTTTAATAAAATTAGTCTCAAGAATTCAAACAAAATCTTCAAGTGTAAATTTTATAAAATTAAAAATTAATGAAAAGTTTCTAAAAATTAAATTTCAGTTTACTTTTAATTTGATAGAAAAAGGTTTTAAATTGTAAAAATTAAAAAATTTTAATTCTCGATAAACAAATAAATAATCAATAATTATTGTATTCAAATATTTATTAAACAAAAATTGATTAAAATAGTAAAAAAAAATTTAATCAATATCTTTTGTAACAATTCAATTTTTTCAAGATAATTTGAATAAAATTCATCGTAAAAATTTAATTAATTTCAAAAAATTGTTCAAAATTCAATTATTTTCAATGTTTAGTATTCTAATAAAATTTTACAAAAGAATTCAATTATTTCAAACGAATTTTCGGAAAATTAGTCTCAAGAATTGAATTATTTCCAAAAGTTCATAAATTATTCGCAAAAATCAAATTATGTTCAAAAATTTTTTAATTTAGTCAAAATTTCAATTATCTTTATAAATAAATAGAATTTTTCTCCGAATTTCAAATATTACGAAAAAATTGTAATAAAGTTCTTTAACAATTTTCATATATAAATTTGTTTACAATATTCAATTTTACGAAATTTTCATTATTCGTAAATTCTTCAATTAAATATATGTAAAGAAATAAAAACTTCAAATTTTAACTGACATTCATTTTAAAAATCAATTATTTTCAGTTAATTCTACGAGAATTCAGTTACTTAAATACAAACAAAAATAATTTATTGAATAATTCAATTTTTCTTAAAATTCAATTCTGCTCAAGAATTTTATCAACAAATTTTTTAAATAATAGAATTCTTTCGACGAATTTTAATAAAAATTCTAAAGAATCATTACATTTTTTTTGAGAAATTCAATTGGAATTGTACTAAAAATAATTGAAATTCTGCAATGTTTTTTTGAATTTTTTTATTTTTTAGAAAAATAATTGAATGTTCGTGTAGAATATTATAAAAATTTGTGTTTAATAATTTAATTTTTTTGACAATAAAAAAAATATTTTATTAAATTGAATATTAGTAAAATAAATAATATAAATAAAAAAATTGTGCTTATATATTAAAAATAATTAAAACTCTGACAAGAATTTTATTTAAAAAATTATCAGAAATGTTTGTCAGAGAAAAATTTTATTATTTATTAAATTTAATAAATAAAATTTTTTTAAACAATTCTTTAAAATTAAAATTGACGAAAAATTGTTGAAAATTTTTTTGAACATAATTGCTTTTTTGTAAAAAAAATTATACTGCTTTTGAAAAGAATTGAATTCTTGAGACGAATTTGATTAAAATTTTGTTTTTAAATAATCGAATTTATTTTGTTAAATTTTTTTTCAAATAGTAAGTAGACATTGGAAAATAACTGAATTTTTGACAAATTATTATGAGAAAAATTTTTTTTTTTAATTTAATGGGGAAATCAATTTAATTCTTTGAAGAATAAATTAAAAACTTGAATATAATTTTTGAAAATCTTAATTTTTATGTGAAAAAATAATTAAATATTTATTTAAAAGAATGAAGTTATTGATGTTTTCGAATAAGTTTCTAATTAAAAATAAATGTATAGTTTTAAAAACTTGGAAAAATTCCATTTTAAACCTTGAGAACTTGGAAAAGTCAGGGAATTTGAAAAGAGAGAAAGTTGTGGCAACTCTGAATGAGAAAAACTTTATTTAGAAATTATGAAAAAGAAGATTTATTAAAAATTGCAATTATAATTTTTTTGAAAATAGTTTTTTAAAAGGTTTTTGAATAATAATCTATAATAATAATAATATTTTATTTCCAGCATCAAGAAAGAATTACCAGAAGATGTTGCAGCAGATCAAGAGAAACTGCAAGAGATACAAACAAAAGCAATCATTCGTCAAATCAATAGAATTCTGTTTATCGAATTGTCATCGAAATTTCCCCATTTATTGGAAACGGAAGTCGATCACGAACCACGTGTCGAGGCATTTTGGGCTGTTGGCGGAATGGAACCGCCAAAATCAATAGTGTATAAAAAGCAGAAGTCACGTGATCTCAAAGAATACGCTGAGGATCCAATTGATCGTCATTTTCAATATTTTGGCGAGCCTTGTCTTCAATTGCGACACGCTCAACCTCTACGGGAAATAATTCCCCATTCAGAAACGGAAAATTCAGATTACATTGTTCCGGAATTTAAATACGATCCTATGACTGTTGGTTATCAGCGTGACACAAGACACGCGACGAATATTCCCGGTTTTTGGCCTGGTGATAAAAATGAATTCGGCCTTTTGTCCTATCATCATTGTAGTTATATGACAAATAGACCGAGGGACTATGATGACGAGGAAATTGCGCTGAAAACGCAAGCGATTCGAGCTTGTTATGCGTGGCTTCACACGCAAGCGTGTTATCAAGGTTATTTCATTTTTAAATTTGTAAGAAAAAGAACGAAACTTTTTGAACACTAAACGCTAAACAATAAAATTTTTGAACTCTAAGACTAAACCTTCTGAACGCTAAACACTAAAATTTTCGAACTAAAACTTTAGCGTTCAAAAGGTTTTTTTTAGTTTTAGTTTTTAGTGTTTACAGTTTCAGCGTTGAAAAATATTTTCCGGACCATTTTTCTCCACACACTTAAGCGCTATAAAAACTGAAGCATTTCTTTTCGTTTCAGGCTTCTCAACCTATAATGATGTAACATATCCGCTACTGACCCAAAATGTCATCCTAAACGGACAATGGTGGCTCTTTAGTGTCTACCAATTGAACACGACTTTGCTCAGCAATCATCACATAGACGATAATCCAAAGAGAAATCTCTATTGGACAACTGGTCCAATGCGATTGTTCGAAAAAATCGAGGACAATAAAGTCCACGGTCTAAATGATGAGGTGCTGAAGAATTTAATAAAAATGTACATAAATAAACCCCAAGAGCGGAACGTCGAAATGAAACCATATTTAGGAGAGGACGAAAAAATTGTAGCTGACATTCAGGATGATGAGAAAAGAAAATGGCTCGAGGAAATGTACAAAAAGCTCATGTCATGCAGAGGCAGATATTTGTAAGAATTTTATTATATTTCTACAACTAAAACTGTGATTCAAAATTAAATTAGTATTACAAGGAAAAAAAAAATCTTCATCTGGAACAACTACGAATTTCGCTATTTTAGGGAAATTTTCAGTTATTGCAACGAACAGGACTCGAACTAGGTCCGTAAATCCCGTAAAAGTCCATAACTTTGCTTAAAGTCCGTAAAAGTCCGTTTTTTTGAAAAAAGGTTCGTAAAGTCTGTAATTCGGTTGAAAAAGATCCGTAAAGTACGTAAATTATACGATATAATTTGGATAATTTTAGAGAAATTACAAATCATTGAAGGAATTCAATTATTTTCAAAAGTAATAAAATTCGTTGCAAAAATTCAATTATGTTCAAACAATTTTTTAAAATTCTCGTCAAAATTTCAATTATCTTTAGAAATAATTAAATTCTTCTTCGAAATATCAATTATTTTCAAAAATTTTAATAAAATACTTGGAAAAATTTCAATTATTTTCAAAATTTTTTCTCAATTTAATGATTTTTAATTGGTATCTATGCTATTATAATAAAATTTTTCAAAAGAATTCAATTATTTAAAAAAAAATCTACTAAAATTCTACACAAACCTTTAATTATTTTCAAAAAATAATAACAATTTTACAGGAATTTCATTATTTACAAATTTTTTTATCAATTTCTTTGCAATATTCAATTATTTTCGTAAATAATAAAATTTTTACAGGTATTTAATTTCTTTTGGCAAATAATAAAATTCTTATTAGGAATTCAATTATTTTGATGAATAATAAAGTTAATTGCAGAATTTCAATTATTTTTAATACAATTTTAATCGAATTCCTCGAAAAATGTAATTATTCTTAAAAATTTTATTAAAATTTATCAAAGAAATTTAATTATTTTAATAACCTTTGCTACAATTTATTTATTAGAATTTAAATATTATTTTTAATAAATTTTTGATTAAATTCCTTTAAAGAATAAAATTATTGCATTTAACATTTTTAATGCAATTCTTTGCGTAAATTATCAATTATCTCTATAAATTATAAAATTCTTCTCTAAAATTGAATTATTTTCAAAAAATTTAATAAATTTCTTGACAAAATTTCAATTATTTTCACAAATTTTCCCTAATTTAATTATTTTTAATATTTATTTTAATAAAATTTTCCAAAAGAATTCAATTATTTAAATAATAATCTATTAAAATTCTACACAAACCTTTAAATATTTTCAAAAAATAATAAGAATTTTACAGGAATTTCATTATTTACAAATTTTTTCTATAAATTTCTTCGCAATATTCAATTATTTTCATAAATAATAAAATTTTTACAGCTATTTAATTTCTTTTGGCAAATAATAAAATTCTTATTAGGAATTCAATTATTTTGATGAATAATAAAGTTAATTGCAGAATTTCAATTATTTTTAATTACAATTTTAATCGAATTCCTCGAAAAATGTAATTATTCTTAAAAATTTTAGTTAAAAATTTATCAAAGAAATTTAATTATTTTAATAACCTTTGCTACAATTTATTTATTAGAACTTAAATATTATTTTAAATAAATTTTTGATTAAATTCCTTTAAAGAATAAAATGATTGCATTCAAAATTTTTAATACAATTCTTTGCGTAAATTATCAATTATCTTTATAAATAATAAAATTCTTCTCCAAAAATTGAATTATTTTCAAAAAATTTAATAAATTTCTTGGCAAAATTTCAATTATTTTCAAAAATTTTCCCTAATTTAATTATTTTTAATATCTATTTTAATATAATTTTGCCAAAGAATTCAAATTATTTGAAAATTGATTGATAGAATTCTATAAAAGAATTCAATTTTAAGAAACATTTGTAATTATTAAATAAATTGTTTTTTTGTATTTAAATAATGAAATTCTAGTAGAATTTTCTCATAAAAATTGATTTAAAAATGGATTTCAGTTAAAATTTTAGATTATAATTGAATATTAAAAGTATTAGAGCGTAAAGTTTTAGAAATAATTAAATTTTGAAAAGGTTTCAAATTGAAATCTTTGAAAATTTGAATTTTTTATATTTATAACTAAGTAACAATTCTGTGGAATTAATTTTTTTGAGGAAATTTTAATTGCGAATTTTTTTTTATATTATTTGAAGTTTTTATTTTCTAATACATATTTAATTGAAGAATTTACAAATAATTGAAAAATCGAATATTGTAAAGAAATTTATTTAAAAATTGTCAAAGAACTTTTTCGAAAATTGTTAAAAATAATCGATTTTAAGTAGAATATTTTAGTTAAAAATTGTTGAAAATAATAATTGAATTGATAATGATTTTATCACTCTATCTTTAATTATATTATAAAACATGAAGTAATCGATCGAGTTATCGATATCTTCATGTTTTTTTAGTTATGAAAAAATCTAATTTATAGTTTTAAGTAAAATGTTCTCTTATTTATTTTTGTTAGTAATTGGTCCGTAAATGGTCCGTAATTTTTCATTTTTGGTCCGTAAAGTCCATATTTTAAAAATATTTTTACTGGTTCGAGCCCTGAACGAATACTTTTGCTATTTGAACGAATAATCTCGCTATTTTGGCGAAAGTTATCGTTGTTCCAGTTAAAGGTTTTTGTTAGTGTAAGTAAGTATTAAGTTGGTACTAAATTAATATTAAGTTAGCATTAAATTAAAATTGAAATAGCATTAAATTAAAATGCAATTAGAATTAAATTAAAATTGAATTAGAATTAAATTAAAATTGAATTAGTATTAAATTAATTTGGAAATTAATTTACACACGAACTAGAGACCTTTCTTTTTTTCGATTTTTTTCCTTTTACCAAAAAAAAAAAAAAAAAAAGAAACAGTAATTAATGACAATTTTGTTTTAGAACTCCGCCGGAAATTTTCCACTGGCAGCAAATTTACATTAAACAATTTAAACAAAGACCAATGGAGAAGAAATTGCAACCCTGGTCAAAAGGTATTAATACTATGCTACGAAGATTGGACGATCATAAACCGAGATATATTCCAAAGTGCTTGAGACCCCATCCGAGAGCTAAGGCTAAATTTGAAAAAACATATTATCCACAGTAATAAGGTGAATTAAAAGAAGTATTCGATTAATAATTTTGTAAATAAGTGATAATTAGATTTGTTTTTTCTTTTTTTTTTTTTTGCAAAAATGTCATTTAATAAATAAATTATCTAAATATTGTGAATCATTTACAAAAATCTCCTAGTGAATCGAGAATAGAGTAAACCATTAGAGAATATTTTTCACCTATCATGAAAAATTTTTGAATTAAAAAATTTAAAAACCTGGAAAAATATTTAACAATGTCGACATTTAAAAGCATAAAGTGGTGGACAATTTTTTCTTACATTGCTCATATTTGCTTTAAACTTGTGTTACTTGGGAATTTTTCAGGTTTGGGATTTTGAATTTCGAAAATTCTGTCTTTAGATTCGTAATCAGCAACCCCAAAAACCCCCGAGTAACAATTTTCAGGCCAAATAATTCGATTAAAAAAAAAAATTTCTGCCATTTTGAATTTTGAAAATCTGACTTTAGATTCGCAATCAGTGCCCCTAAAAACACCCGAGTAATAAATTTTATGCAAATTTGAGCAGTTCTGAAAAAGTTTCCGCCATATTGGATCCGCCATTTTGAATTTTGAAAATCAGACTTTAGATTCATAATCAGCGACCCCAAAAACCCCCGAGTAAGAAGTTTCATGTCAAACGGAACAATTTAAAAAAATATGTCCGCCATATTGGATCCGCCATTTTGAATTTTGAAAATCCGACTTCAGGTTCGTATTCAGTGACATGAAAACCCTCCAAGTAGCAAGTTTCATGCCAATTGGATCGATTTTTAAAAATTCGTCTGCCATTTTAATTTTTTTTTTAAACTGACAAGTTTTAGGCCAATTGGATCGATTTTTAGAAAAAATATATATTTTTTGTTTTCTGTTGGGCAAAGAATGTGCCTCTTATATTATTTCCAATTTTATATAAATTTACGTTACAAAATATTTTCCACGTGTTTCTGAAAATTTTAGGTGAATTTTACATAAAACAGATTAATTTTAGATTAAGTAAACAAGTTTTAGATAAAGTAGATCACATTTCGATAAAGTAGATGAATTTTAGAGAAAATGAATAAATTTGTAAAATAGAAGATAAATTTAAAATGTCGCGAAAATTTAATTTCCATTTGAATTTTATCGCTTGAATACGATTGTATTAAGTGAAAACGCCGTGATAGCAAAATTGATGACGCCTTCATTTTCATCGGTTATTCCAACATTGTAGGTTAAACGATTTCTGAAAAAAAAATAGAAAACAAAGAGCGTCAATGGATAAGAAAAGATAAATTATTGAGTGAAAAGTAGAACAAAGTGAAATGCGAAATTTTATCTAATTACTTGGAAAAATTACTATTTGACTTTTAAATATTGCAAGAAGGTGGTGGTTTACTATATGAATATTACAAATTGCATTATTATCATTCATTATATAAATTGCCGTGCAAATTTAGAAGTATTTTTACATTCTCATCAGAAATGAAGAGGTCTTGTTTTAAATTTAATTTACTACTAAGAGTTTATGATTTTTAAAGGACCCCCCACAGAAAGTACTTTAATATTAGGACGATTTTCTTCTAATTTTGAATTTTAAGTTTGTATAATAATATAATAATGATTCTACCATGATATAAACATTTAAGATTGGAGAAAAATTATGAATTTAATTCAAAAACCTATTTGGAAAATCGACTAGGACTGTTTGGGACCCAAAACATCCGGAATATTGTACTTTAAAAATCTCAGTAATATTCTCGGGGAGCTTCTTTAAGAATTAAAATATCAATCAGTCTTTAATCATAGGACATGAAATTCGAACATTTCAATTTTCATTTTAATGATCAAAGATCATTCGATTAATCTTTGAAGTGACACCAAAAAAATTGAATTTAGCTGATAGTTTGCAACAGAAATTCATCAGTTTTGGTCGAACCTACCTAAGTACCCTTTAAAACATCTATTGTTTGAAATCGTTGTTGGTAATTTTTAATAAAATTTCTGCGATTACTCACTTATTGTAAACCAAGACAACAGTCTCTCCCTCTGGTGTTTCGAAGGCAAGAACCTGAAGAGCATCATACAATGGCTGAAAACTGAGTTCCGTATGAATTCTCACCGATCCGGGAGGTACGAATCGACTAAAATGTTGAATAACGTAGTACAAAGGGAGCTTGAAGAACTGATCATTTTTCTCGTCGACTATTATCGAAGGAGCGTATTTGTACTTTGAAAGATTCGGCCCACCGTCTTTATTCAAGACTGGATTCAAATTTATCCAACCAGCGACCGAGTGTTGAAGGAACTAAAAAAATACAAACATTGTTTGAATAACGTTCGATCAAGTTATACGGATGTTCTTTCTTTCATTACCGCAAACATTTCCAAAATATACTTAATCGACTGATCCCAACAACCGAAGCATGTTTTCTTTCTGGAAACTGAGATTCACTAATTACCATCAAGATGTGCTTGAAGCTAAGATACAAAAACAAGAAACTTACGTTCAGAGGCCTCTGTCATAAGGATATAATTATTGGGATATTTTTTGTGAATTTTGTCCAGAACCTTCTTCCTCGTAAATGTAGTGTAATGATAGTGAATTCCAATTCCACCAACGAAAGGTTCGGCAAGTTTGCTTTTCATTATTTTCTTCACGTATGAAGATATTGAATAATCAAGGGAATCGTCAAAGATCAGTATTCGTGTTTCGTTATGTGCAGAGGCATTTATAGACGGACCTAAGTTTCGACCGATGAATTTTGCCGCTTTTGATGGAGACCATGCCATTGTCATTTGATGACTCAATGGATTTAGTGCATTTTGCGGATCGTTGCCTATTGACAGGCCCCAAAATTCCATACCAAATTTACTGTACTCGTCGAGGAACTTTATCAAATAGTCACTGAAAGTCTGATAGTGCTTTGGCTTCAAGAAACCTTGAAAACAATTTCGTCTCTTTAGTTCTTTACACTTTTTAATTTGCAAAAATTATATTAGACTTGAAATATTATGTCTAATATATAATTTTGATAATTGGTTCCCATTCTTTCTTACCGAATCCTGAGAATGATTCCGTAATTTTCATCCACTTTGGCGCGGTCCAAGGAACTGCTATCAATTTTAGGTTTGGATTTAGTAGCGCCGATTTTTGTAGGAGAGGGATTTTGTAATACAAATCCTCATCGGCGAGTGCGAAATGCTCGAGATTATTGTCATTATTGACATCGTCTAGGGTGTATTTTCTTTTGGAAAAGTCTGTCCCTCCGATTGGAACCCGACCGAAAGTGTATCTACTGCCTTTCTCTCCGAAATAAGAACTGCAAGCAAGAAGAGGAATTCAAAAATGTTCATTAGAACTTGGACAATGTCTCAAAAGTTTTCTAAACAACTCACCGAAAAATTTTCAAGTGTTTGCCAAACAGTTCAACATTTTTGGGTCAGTTGTTTAGTAAACAGTACAAAACTTTTTGGTGAGTTGTTTAGAGAACAGTTGAAAACTTTTGGGTCAGTTGTTTAGCAAACAGTTGAAAACTTTTGGGTGAGTTGTTTAGCAAACAGTTTCAAAATGTTTTGGATCAGTTGTTTAGCAAACAGTTCAAAATTTTTGGGTCAGTTGTTTAGCAAACAGTTTCAAATTTTTTTGGATCACTTTGCTTACAAGTCTGTAAGACTTGTTTAAGAATGAGGAATTTTACTCTGGAGTCTTACTGAATTAAATTTTCCTGAGTAGGAAGGCTAACACTCTGAATATTAATAGCAGCAGCGTCTGTGATTGTTGCACCAAAACCCAAAATCGTTTGGTGCTTCTTCCCCCGAACGATGGTTATAATCGAACCGTTCGTCTTCGTTTTGTCCATAAAGCCTTTTTTGTAATTCATTCGCTGGCCAGATTCGTCACTCGCGTACCAGTGAAAAGTTAACTCTTCAGGTGGTCCTTGTTCATCGATAAAGTCACAATAAGTCGCATTGCAGATGCAACCGTTCCCATCGTGTCCCAAATCACCAGCGATACACTTCTCGGAAATACCTGTTTTGTTTGATAAAAAAATATTTGTTTTTGACAAAAGAAAATGTATCTTAAGGCCCCTTAAATAATGACGGTTCAACTATAACAACAAAATGTTTTTTTATTTGGCAAAAATTACACACCTGATGTTATACACGTAAAAATCAGAAGTACCCACAGCATCATGTTTTCTAAAATTAAGAATTTTTTAATTTCTTGCTTATTTCCAGCTATGTAAATATGGTACAAGATAAGAATTTTTTGTTGCGAAAATTGGTTTTTTCGCAAAAGGACAAAGTCATTAGTAAAAGGTGATAAATGGCAGAAATGTGAAGCTGATAACTCTACAAAAAGAATGTTTGACAATTATCCATTAACCTTAGAGATAAGGAACGTGTTTTAACAAGACTAAACATTTTTTTTAGTGCGATTTTAGACAATTATTTCATTGTAATTCAATTTACAAAAATTTTCCTATCTATAGATTCTTTAACTCGATTTTTAAAATATTTTAACCAGTTTTTTTTTATTGATCCTTATTAAGGAAAGAAAAGAATGAGATAGTGATTAAGTCAATAAATTTCACAAGAGATAATTTGTTGGCCCGTAAAGGAAACGGTCATGTGGAATAGGAACTAGATGTACAACTAGTATTTTTTATTCAAATTTTGATTATCTTTATCTTAAACATAAATCTTTACTTATTACATATTCTAATTTCGGTTAAACGAATATTCAGTCACATTTGAAAATCACAAATCGTCGAATTGTCTATACTAATGATTTTGAGACGCGTAGACAATTGTATTTATCGAAAGCGGCGCTAATTGAAGATTTATAATTCCATTTTCGGCGTCGAGGAGATCGACGTTTTTATAACTTTCACTCCTAAGGAAGAGAAATGTTTTTAGATTTTTCATCGAAGAATTTCGGTCATTTCATTTTCTCACCTGTTGTATATGATGACAACGGTTTCATTCTTCGGCGTGTGAAAGGCCACCGATCGAAGTGGATGGAACATTATTGAACTGTCCCTACTTCCAATTCGAATTGATCCACGTGGTAAGAATCTACTAAAATGATGAAGAGCATAGTACATTGGTTGCTTGAAGAATTCATCAGTTTCCGGATTCACGATAATTGGAGAGTCGACATTATTATCAATCCAAGTTGGTCCACCGGTTTTATCAAGAGCCAAGTTCCAATCGATCCATCCAGTTGACCAGTGTTGTAGATTCTGTCATAAATGACAAAAGAATTTAGACTTCTAGGGATTGGATTTGAAGTTGTTTTAGGTTCTTACCTCGATTATTTGCATCACGTACGATTGTGCTCTGTCCCAATTTCCTAATCTAACCTTTGGATTTTGCCAAGGAAAGGAACCTTAAATGGGGGGAAATTTTAGAAGAGTTTAAGCAGAAAGTTAAGAGCCTTTAGGATTTTAACTATTGTATGACTTACCTTCACACGATTCGGTTATCATCATGAACTTGTCTGGAAAGTGATTGTGGGTCATGTCTAAGACGGCGGCTGGTACAACAGCATCCCAATACCAGTGGATACCAATTCCGCTAATGTACTTCTCAGCGAGACTGTTTCTAAAAATTAAATCCACAGACCATGGTAGGGAGTATCTTTGATCATCGACAGTGATGATGAGGGTTTGATTATGTTGCGAATTGGCTAGCGATGGACCTAGATTGTTGGCCACCCAATTTGCGATACCACTCGTTGTCCATCCCATTCCGTTGATGCGATTCAAAGGATAATAAGCACCAGAAGGTTCATTGCCAGTTGAGAGGGCCCAAATATCTAGACCTTCTCTTCTATAATCGTCCATAAATCTTAGCAGGTAGTTCGTGTACACTTGGTAGTATTCTTTTTTCAGAAAACCTAGATAAAGATGTGCTTGTATTTCACGACTTTTGGGTTAGTTGTACTACTGGGTTTGATTAAAATTTGAAAAGCATTGTAGGATGAAATGTTTAGCTCTTAATGTGGACTTTAATGGAAGTATTTCAGATTTCAGGTGCTTTGCAACCAAAGACTCCGAGCATGGAAGTCTAGTGAATCATTTTTGGGGTCTACGGACATAAACCGTTGCTGCAAACTTACCGAAACCGGTGTAATAGTCATTCGTTTTCATCCAAGTAGGTGCGGTCCAAGTAGCAGCCATGAATTTCAATTCTGGGTTTATTCTCAAAGCCCTCTGCATCAATGGAATTTTGTAGTTCATGTCTTCGGGGGCAAGGCTAAAGTTTTGTAAAAGCGTATCCTTACTATGGTCATCGTACGTGTAGAATCTTGTTGAAAAGTCAGTTCCTCCAACTGGAACGCGTCCAATGTTGTATCTGTTACCCTCCTTGGCAAAGTATGTACTGGAAGTTCAACTTTATGTTACATAAACTTTGAGTTATAAATTTTATGTTACATAAACTTAAAGTTATTTAAACTTTGAGTTATAAATTTGATGTTACATAAACTTAAAGTCATTTAAACTTTGAGTTATAAATTTTAAGTCACCTAAACTTCAAGTTACTCAAACTTTAAATTACTTAAAATCATATTAATTTGTGTTTAGCTAAACTTTTCGCTGGAACTATAGGTTTATTGAATTCTTTACTTGAACAATTGCTCTTGAGTGGCCTCACTGAGATTTCTGATGTTAATTCCTGCCGCGTCTGTGAAGGCACCACCAAATCCTTTAATATCCTGATATCTCGATTTATGATCGATGGTGATGGTTCTCGATGAGGAGGAATGGTTGCCTATTCTCCCCACTGTTAATTCCATTCTCTGACCGGATTTCGTCGACGAGTACCATAAAAATCGTCCAGCTTCCAAATTAGTCTCCGGAGTGGAGTCACAGTACGTGGAATTGCAAACACATACAATGCTGCTATCTCCAAAATGACGAGGGATGCAAACATTGCCAGCTATGATTATTATATAGAAAAAAAAAGTTTTTAAAATTCCCGATGGTAAAAATTTTCTAAAATTAGCTTATTGTCCTAAACGAGACACATTACTATACTATAAAATCCACAGTTGTAATTTAACCCTGTTACAGAGTTCTAAATTTGCCAAAATTTCAGATCCCAAATTCTCCAATCTTTAATAATTTAAGACTTTGTAGTTTTAATCTTTGTACTTTTAAAAGTTTCTAATTTTATTAATAAATATACAAATAATGATGATATTTTTATAATGAAAGAATTTACCTGCTACTGTGAATAGAGCGAAGAATGCAAGCACAAGCATTTTGGCGGTGATGTTTTCAATTTCGAATAACATTTAATCCTGAATCGTTGAGGAGGCGCAAAAAATGTAAAACTGCAACAATTTAAATATATTATATATATATCGAATATAATTTAAATACATAAGCATTTGTCCATGACTATATGTAGGGTACACTCTGACGTTTGTCAGATAAGAATTTGATGATAAAAATTATAATCAGCAAAATTTTAATTTTCCAATTTCTTTTTTAGGAAAGTGTTTATCAAAAAACAAAAAAAACGCACCTTCTTTAGATCGCGGTAAAATTAATTATATATACTCTGAAAAATAGTTATTTCATATTATTATTAAATTTATTAAAAAAAAAAAAATTAAAATTTGCTGATTTAAAAATTTTTTTTTTTTTTTTAAAGCAATGATGTATATTTGTTTTGGTTATGTAACTTATATCAAAACGGGAAGATTATAAGATAAGATATAATTATGTTATTTAAAAAAAAGAAAATTGCACGTGATATGAAAAAAGTTTGTAAATGCAGTTAAATATTGTAAAAAAATAATATAAAGTAATAGTAATAATATATGTTTCTATAAGTTTATATGGGAGTCTACAAGTTCCTATGGGAACACATTCAATTTTCTGTAAATACCTATGGGAACCCATTCACGTTTCTATGAGTACCTACAGGAACCCATTCAAGTTTCTATAAGTACCTATGGGAACCCATTCAGTTTTCTATAAGTACCTATAGGAACCCATTCAGTTTTCTATAAGGACCTATGGGAACCCATTCAGTTTTCTGTAAATACCTATGGGAACCCATTCAAGTTTCTATAAGTACCTATAGGAACCCATTCAAGTTTCTATAAGTACCTATAGGCACCCATTCAGTTTTCTATAAGTACATATGGGAACCCATTCACGTTTCTATAAGTACCTATATGAACCCATTCAAGTTTCTGTAAGTACATATAGAAACCCATTCAAGTTTCTATAAGTACCTATGGGAACCCATTCAAGTTTCTATAAGTACCTATGGGAACCCATTCATATTTCAATAAGTGCTTATGGGATCTTTCAAATTCCTATGAGAACCAATAAGGGCAAAAACCCCTTGGTAAAAAGTTTCAAGCGAATCTAAGCAGTTTTTAAATTTTCTGTTCAGCCATATTCGATTAATTTTTATTTTTGAAAATCTAATGTCAAATTTGTTATCAGCGACCCTGAAAACCCCTGAGTAAAATCTTTCAAGTGAATTGGATCAATTTAAAAATTTTCAGCCGCCATTTTGGATTCTATATTTTGTATTTTTCAAATCTGATGTCAAATTCGTAATCAGCGACCTCTAAAACCCCTAGGTACAAAGTTTCAAGCGAATCTAAGCAGTTTTTAAATTTTCTGTTCCGCCATATTGGATCCGCCATTTTTGTTTTTGAAAATCTGACGTCAAATTCGTAATCAGCGACCTCGAAAACCCCTAGGTACAAAGTTTCAAGCGAATCTAAGCAGTTTTTAAATTTTCTGTTCCGCCATATTGGATCCGCCATTTTTGTTTTTGAAAATCTCACGTCAAATTCGTAATCAGCGACCTTGAAGACCCCTTAATAACTATTTTTCTTGTGTTTTTTGCAATTTTTTTAAGTCATACACCGGAATATTTATTTATTATATATAACACAAGAGTTAATAGCGCATTAAAAATTGCACATTTTTCATCTATAATAAAAAAAATTACAAAAAAAAAAGTTTGCAAATCGATATTTTCAAAGACGTGTCGTGTCCTTGATTTTAATTGACAAGACATATGTAAGTCTGACAAAAATTATTATACATGAATAAATTATTTTTCAATGCAAAATTGTTCATAATGTAACGTACACAATAAACATTCTACAATGATTTTATTAAATTGTCATTCTCCAATTAAAAATAAGGTTATATTTACAAAAATACGCACATGGCGCGTATAATACATATACGCATAACACAGAATGACATCTTCAGTGTGTTTACTCATGTTACAAATCGAAATCATTGAAAAATCTAATTAAAATTGTATGAAACTGTAGAAAAGAACTTAAGTGGTAAATTACCGATGGAAAATACCAACGTCAAATATCCAAAACAAGAAAGTCACTAATTTATCGAGCAAAGAATTTATTGAACTGTTTGAGAAAATACATTTCGAGATAAGAACTATATCTGCATTAGCGACAGTCGACGACTAGTAATATACATATGTATATATATATATATATATAGATATATGTATAATATCATAGCGTTCATTCATTTCCGCGATCGGAAGATTCACGTTTCGGAACATAAAAGCTCGTAATTTATTGTCGTACGGTTAAATTCGGGCACAAAACATTGCAGTGTCAAAAGTAAATAAGGATTATATTTTAATTACCTTTCTACCTATTTGGAATTTATCTCTTGTTTCACGGCATGGCACCGGATTTTATTTTAGATATACCCAGATTTAGAGTCGCCATCATTGTTCTCATACTCAAGATACAATACGGGTGAAAATCTAGGGAAATTACTTGAAATCACCAATTTTTTTTTGCTATTGATTTCGAGTAATTTCTCTAGATTTCCGCCAACATTGTTCTTCTTTTTCCTAAGAAAATTTATCGGCAAAATAAGTGCTGTAAGTAATAATCACTAAACTTATAAATCAATGATGAATGAATTGTCAAATTGAAATTATTTTTTCAAAAAAAAACAATTAATTGGTGTGTCAAGTCCCATTAGTTATGATATTTTGGTGAATTTTGAGATAGAAAATTCCCTAGGAAGCCATATTTGTATTGATGCGGAAATAACTTCTCTTTCAAAAAAAAAGAAGAAAAAGTGTCTTAAAAAAATTCCCGCCGGCTTCAACTTCCGGTTAAAGTACCAACCGTTATTTGTCTAGTGAATTTTGTCATATTCATCTAAAATGAATTAAACACTAGAGAATTTGTGAAAATTTAATTTTACGTTGGCAGTAATTTATTTTTATAGTTTAAAGATAATTTCACACACCGGTGACTAAAATCGGCTTTAAAATCTATTTTTTCAGGTAAAAAATATATGTGCAGTTTGAAGGATCGTAAAATTCTTCTGCTGATATGGATTAATAATTTTTTCCCAAAGGATTCAATTCATCCAAGTAAGGATCTATCATGTATTTAAAACTATTCTTTCGATTCTAATAATGCTTTCTCTTATATATATATAAGTTTTCTTTTATTTATGAGCAAAAATCTAACCTATGAGAAGGAAATTTTTCAACAATGAAAAAAAATGTTGAATTATTTTCAATATTTCCCGCGAAAAATTTAAAGGGCTAGTTATAGAAATGAAATATAGAATTATCGTTATTTACCACGATTTACATCAATGGAATTTTATTCATTCAGTAGTTGATGACGACAATTATATTTTTATATTTGCCTAATGTCAAATCGGTATAATAGAAATCTGCTCTTAATTTTAGAGATACGATCAATTTATGATTTTAATTTTGACAATTTCATTTACTGTTTTCAATTAAAAATTTCGTACATTTATTTTATATATTTTTATATTTATATTTATTTTTTTCTAGTTAGTAATAATTAAAATTCTAATGAAGAAAATTTTAATTTTTAAAAAGTGGGAATTTTCATCTCTTGATTTTTAAGGCGGCAATTTCAAATTAATTATAAATTAGAACTTAATGTAGTTTTATATTTTTTAATTATTATTATTTATTGTTTATTTAGTACTATTATTTTTTTTTAATAATGAAATAGGTAATATAACAAGTTAGAAAAAATTAAAAAAACATTTAAAACAAAAAAAAATAATAAAATATTTTTAAATAGTGATATTCAATAGGGAAGACACTCTTTTTAGATTTTTGACTCCATATTAACTCGAATTTGGGTAACATTTTTTTAAGTTAAAACAACTAAAAAATTTAATTTCTTTGGATCTTTAAAAAAGTTTATAATCATTAAATTACCAATATTAACTTTTTTTAAAGATGTTAAAATAAAAACTGTAATATATAATTATTATAACATAATTATAATATTATATAATTATAATAGTATAATATTATATAATTATAACAATTATAATATTATATAATCATAACATTATATTATTATAATATTATATAATTATAACATTATAATTATAATATAATAATAATTATACATTATATAATACGTTTTTATATTATATAATTATATATTATATAATATATTTTCAAATTATATAATTACATATATTATTACATATAAATAGAAAAAGTCGAAGAAATTCAAAAATAACATGGATATAAAAAAACGAAATAATTAATGATAATAATATTATAAGGACAATAATAGTATTAATAATAATTTTTAAAAAAACAAGTTTTTTTCTATAAACTGTAATATTAATAAGAAATCGAATAATATCGGATATTGAAGGAAAAATAATTTTGTTGAAGGAAATTTTATTACTAGTCACCCTGACTTTTTATTGGGTCTAGTTTCAGTTTCTAGTTTTTCCTATATACAGTGCTCAACCGCACCCGGTCTTCCCTATGCATTGACTGAAATGTTTCCCTTTACTTCAAATACTACAAATATTTCTGCAGAAAATTCATTTAAAACTATATTGAATGCGGATCACTTCTTTGGGGTTTAATCTATTATTTTAAAAAGTAAAAAAGCATGTTTTATATTATAATTATGTCAAATTATATTATATTATATTATATTAAATTAAATTATATTATATTATATTATATTATATTATATTATATTATATTATATTATATTATATTATATTATATTATATTATATTATATTATATTATATTATATTATATTATATTATATTATATTATATTATATTATATTATATTATATTATATTATATTATGTTATATTATATTATATTATATTATATTATTCAAATACAATTATTATTATTATTATTATTATTATTCTTTAGAAAAATACCAATTCTATTAATATTTAATGTATTTTCATAATAATTCTTATAAATATTAAAATTTTATGATTAAAAATAATTCTATTAAAAATTCTTGTTTCTTCGACACGAGTTTAATATTGTGAGATAGTTTCAATTTCTATTTTTTGGCATCTACCTTTATATATTTTTAATCAGAGAAATCCAAAAAACACACTTTTAGACAATGTCATACAGTTTGCGTATGTGTGTGAGTGTAACATTATATGAATTTTCAAAAATATCTCAAAATTGCATAATAAGAGCTACAAAGATAAGTTTTTCAAAAAGTGTTTCTATACTTTTAATAAACAAAAAATTTTTTTTATTTTCTTCAAATCATTATGAACATTCTTGCCATTAATTTTACTGATTTTAAAAATAATTGAATTTTTCCCTAAAAATATTATTATATAAAAATTGAAAAAATAATTTTTAATTCTTTCGAGAATTTTTTTTTTAAATAAAATTGAATTTTTGCACATAAAACTTTACTATTTAAAAAAATAATTGAATTACTTCAAAGGATTAAATAACAATTTAAACAAAATATTTGAAATGATTCGTCCACTTTTCAATTTTTTTTAGATAATTGAATTTTTTCAAATATTTTTCTATTAAAAAAATAATGATTGAATTGTTTTGAAGGATTTAGTAAGAAATGTAGAAAAAATAATTCAATTTTTTCATTTAAAAATGTTTCGACAAATTTTATTCAACATTTTTTTTTATAATTGAATTTTTGCAAAGATTTTATTAATAATAAAAATTATAATAAATTGAATTAAACAACGTAGAAAAAATAATTGAATTTTTACATTTTAAAAATTTCGTCAAATTTTATTCAAATTTATTTTTCTTTGAAAATAATTGAATTTTTGCCAAGATTTTTCTATTTAATGGAAAAATAATTGAATTGTTTCGTCAAATTTTATTCTCAAATTTCTTATTTTTCTTTGAAAATAATTGAATTTTGGCGAATATTTTTCTATTTAAAAAATATAATTGAATTTGTTTCGAAGAATGTAATAGAATTTTAGAAAAAATAATTGAATTTTTGCAAAAAATTTTACTATTTATAAAAATAATTGAATACTTTGAAGAATAATGATTTTATTTTTAATAATAATTGAATTTTTCCCTAAAAATATTATATAAAAATAAAAAAAACAACAATTTAATTCTTTCGTGAATTTTTTTGGTGAAAATAATTGAATTTTTGGAAAAATTTTTCTATTAAAAAAATTATAATTAAATTGTTTTGAAGGATTTAGTGCGAAATGTATAAAAAATAATTCAATTTTTTCATTAAAAATGTTTCGCATAATTTTATTTAACATTTTTTTTTTAAATAATTGAATTTTTGCAAAGATTTTATTATTTTAAAAAAATAATTGAATTGCTTCGAAGGATTTACTAAACAATGTAGAAAAAATAATTGAATTTTTGCATTTTTAAAATTTCGTCAAATTTTGATCAAATTTGTTTTTCTTTGAAAATAATTGAATTTTTGCAAGTAAGACTTTACTCTTTAAAAAAATAATTGAATTACTTCCAAGGGTTAAATAACAATTTATAGGAAATAATTGAAATGATTCGTCCAATATTCAATTTTTTTTTAAATAATTGAATGTTTGCAAAAATTTTTCTATTAAAAAAATAATAATTGAATTTGTTTCGAAGAATGTAATAGAATTTTAGAAAAAATAATTGAATTTTTGCAAAAAATTTTACTATTTATAAAAATAATTGAATACTTTGAAGGATTTAGTGAGAAATGTATTTTTAAAAATAATTCAATTTTTCCCTAAAAATATTATATAAAAATAAAAAAAACAACAATTTAATTCTTTCGTGAATTTTTTTTAAATAATTGAATTTTACAAAGATTTTATTATTTTTAAAAAAATAATAAATTTAATTGCTTCGAAGGATTTACTAAACAATGTAGAAAAATAATTGAATTTTTTCATATTTTAAAAATTTCGTCAAATTTTATTCAAATTTCTTATTTTTCTTTGAAAATAATTGAATTTTGGCGAATATTTTTCTATTTAAAAAAATATAATTGAATTTGTTTCGAAAGATGTAATAAAATTTTAGAAAAAATAATTGAATTTTCGCAAAAAAAATTTTACTATTTATAAAAATAATTGAATACTTTGAAGAATAAGGATATTATTTTTAAAGATAATTGAATTTTTACTCGCGAAGAATTATTTATTAAAATTTTGTGAAATTATAAACAATATAATTAACTATGTATACTGAATTTTTTATCTTTTGTGATTATGAAATTATTAAAAAATTTATATTCACGAAAAGAAATAATTTTAAATAGACTATAATTAAATTAGTTATAAAAAAATTTTAGTCGTTTTAACCTAACCTAAAAATAAGCTAAAAAGGTTATACTCTAATTTGAATTAGTGATATTTTGCTTTTGAATTTCTAAATATTTTACTCACAAATTTTTAGTGTATAATTTTCTATTATTTATTTAGTAAAATTTATTAATTCAAATGCAAAAAGTTCAGTAATATTATTATTTCACATATTTACTATATTAACATTAAATTATAATTAATTACGTATATGTACATTTCGCCCCCCTCCCTCTATTTTTACAATCCTTCTTATGTTGAAAAACCTCTCTGAAAATTTTAATATTTTCACGAAACTGCATAACTTTCGCTTTCGTTTAAATATATTATTTCCATTTCGCGTTTGGTCTTTTTTTTATCCTTCTAAATGAAATTATGTAATTATATCTATATAGTTTGAGAAGAAAAAAAAATAATAGAGAAAGAAAAGTGTGTACACTAATATATCGGAAAGGTAGTATAGCAATAGCAGAAAATGGTTTATTTGAAATTGACATTTCCTTCTTTATCCCTTGGTGTTTATGAATGAACGGGAGGAATCCACTAGATTTCGCCGGTCGTTCAGTACTACTTTTTAGTAACTTTCAACTCTCGTCGGTGTCGTGTGTGTGCTCGTGAAATATTTTTTTACCCACCGATTATATATATATACATAATTAATATACATATATATATAAAGAGAGAGAGACGAAAAAGTTTTTCCTTCTTATGATAAAAAAAAAACAATTTTTAATAAGTTTGTTACAAAAATATTTTAAAAATTTGGAAAAGTAAGAAAATTTGTCGAGTTGAATGATATTAGAATTTAGAAGAAGTGAATTTTTACTATCTCTATATACTGTGGATGGGTGTTAATTAAATGGAAAAAAAAAATTCTGATATTGTTTCGTGAGATGATGATGATGATGTGATATGGAAAAATGTGTGCACACCCCAGAAAATTCCCCAGAACTTCTCCACCCTGTTTGTCGAGGCGAAAAGCCCTTTATATCTCAACGCAGTCACAAAACCGTTTGAAACACAACCCTCGTGTAGTCGCGATTTCGCGAATTCCAGACATTGTTTACAGAAAAGTGTCTTGTCTTGTTTTTAGAGAAACGTCGCCCTCCCCTCTCCCAGAAGAAAAAAAAAAGTCGTGAATATTTGTGACAAGTTGTATTTCCTTTTTTTCTTTTTAAAGAAAAAAATAATAATAATGTAAACTCTCGGTGAATATTTTCGGATTGTTCCGCTTCCGGCTCGGTAAAAAGAATCCTTTCTCTCTCTCTCTCCATCGTTCGAAGGAGAATAGAAAATCACCTCTCGTAGTAAAAAAAAAAAAAAATTGTTCGCGAGTACAACTAGTGTTACTCCCCATTTTCGTGAGCCATTTAATCCGTCATGCAACGTCGCCCGATTCATTGAACCAGGAAAAAATGTATATTTAAATCTAACCTCAAATAAGTTTGTGTTTTCATTTTCATTGTGTTTTTTTTCTTTTGTGAGGGGAAAAAATCGTTGACTTTGGAAATTTTTGTGAAAAGTCAAAAAGAAAAGAAAAGTGGGTGATTTTTTCGTTGCCAAAACGAGAAGTGGAATTGTGGTTTTAAAGAGAAGAGCAAGAAAGAGAGAGAGAGAGAGAGAGAGATCGAGGGGGGTGGCAGGGGAAGAGAGAGAAGGAAAATCTAGTGTTGGTTCTTATACCAAATTCCCGGTGTCAACTACATATACTCTCCTCGATGGGATCCGAATTCCTGACGTCAAAGAGCCAATATGGCGTCTACAATAAGCAGGTAACCCTAACCTCAAAACGTGAGTTTCATTTTGTTTTCTAATACCGACAGTTGGACTAACTTTGACCAGCGGAGATGCAAATTGACGAATTCTCATTGCACCAAGCATCCCATCGGCTAGTTCCTCTAAACGGAAACAAGTAAGTCTCTCGTTTTTTGTTGTAAAAAAACGCGTGTGTGATTCGCGAGACGCTTTTCAACGACGCTTTTCACATATATACAAAAGTTTCTTCCTCTCTTCTCTCTAAAAAAGAGGAGAGCCTAGAGAGAGAACACAACCACACATACATATATATATATACACTTTGTGGACAACAAAATTTTAACACTCGTCGCGATTTTACAGTGTGTCTCGTTCAACGAAATCCAAAAAAAGAAAATAGATTTTTTTCCCCTATTTTCCGGGGGGAGGTAAATAAAAAAAAAAATTCGTGTGTGCAAAAAAAAAATTTTTTTCCGGGAAAATATCGCGATTTTTATTTTTCGTCGGGTCCACGGGGGGGAAAAAAAAAAAATTGAAAATGAGGAAAAGTGCAATTTCAGAAGAATTCTCTTTGGAGGAAAGAATGATTTTTTTTCGAAATGGAAACGTAATTATTGTCGAATAGTTTTCGATTTCAGGAAACTTTGGGTACGTTTCAGATTGTTCTTTTTTTTCACAACTCCCTTTCTCTCTCTCTCTCTCTCTCTGTCTTTCTCTCTTTGCTTTATTCACATAGCCAACTTGAAATCGATTCAAAGGGATTTTTTTTTAATGCTAACCGGAAAATTTGTGTGTCTATGTATATATTTTTTTTCGATGAGTGTAGAGAGTAACATTTGGAAAATGAAATTTTTTCTTTTTGGATTCTTTTTCGGTGTTTTCTCACTCGTAGGTGTAATCATACACATACAAGTCTCATGATATCGATTAAGTGTTAGGGTCAAGTTCCCGAATTTGCGAGAGAGAGAGAGAGAGAGAGAGAGACTCACTTACTGTCCGTATACTTGATGTTTAGGATGTATATATTATTATTTGATCGATTTATTAAGTTGTATTAATAACCCATTTTGTTTCGTATGCCGATTTCTCTGTGCATTTATAAATGCATTGGAAAATTACATAAAGCAAAATCGATATTTTAATCATTTTTTCCCTTTTTTTCGGTTCCGTCCATTTTTTATTTTTATTATTATTATTATTTATCTCCGGCGAAAAGTGTGTAAAGTTATTTTTTTGAAATTCTTCTTCTTAATTTTATATTTTAAAAAAATTTCAATTTTATAATACAAAATGATAATAAAATAAGTTTATTTTCTATTTTATTGAAATAATAATTCTTCTTAATTTTTTATTAAGAAAAATGCAATTTTATAAAATAGAATAATAATAAGTTCATTTTATATTTTATTATATTCATAATTTTAGTTTATTGAAATAATAATTCTTCTTAATTTTATATTAAGAAAATTGCAATTTTATAAAATAAAATAATAATAAGTTCATTTTATATTTTATTATATTAATAATTTTAGTTTATTTAATATTCAAACATTTTATTATATTCATAATTTTTTGTATTTATTTTGTATTTATTTTATATTTATTCCATATTTATTTTATGTTTATTCCATATTTCTATATTTTACTATATTCAAAATAATTAAAATAATATTTATAAAATTGCAAAATTTAAAAATTAAACTATCTTCGAAAATTTTTGATTCTTTTTCTTACTAGAATTGAATTAATCATTTATTTAACTATAAAAAATTGTCCCCAGTTTTAAGGTTCAAACCCAGTGTTGATATTTTACTTTTTTTGTTTTTTATATTAAAAATTTTATTAAAAATTTTATTCAAAAATTCATTTTATTAAAAATTTTATTTAAAAATTCATTTTATTAAAAATTTTATTCAAAAATTCATTTTATTAAAAATTTTATTCAAAAATTCATTAAAAAAAAATTTTTTTTCTTTATTTTATTTTAATTCTCTGCATTACTTTTTAGTTTTTTGAATCAAAAGAATAATTTTCTATTTCAATGAAATTAATTTTTAACTAAATAATTGTTAAATTTCCACTATTTTTTCATTAATTTTCAAAAAATTTAATTTGTTTGTATAGAAAAAAATTAATTCTGAACTATAAACAATTGTTTTTCATTTTTTTTTTCAAAAATTGTAATTTGTATGTAAAAAAAATTTAATTCTGAACTAAATAATTGTTAGATTTCCATTAGTTTTTCATTTTTTTCTACATTTTAATTTGTATCTGAAAAGAACTAAATTTGGAACCAAATAATTTTTGAATTTACATGATTTTTCACTATTTATTGACTTTCCAGTACTTTTATTTAGAAAAAAAAATTTGAATGTAAACGAAATTAATTTTAAACTAAATAATTGTTGAATGTCCATTATTATTCTTTTTTTAGTCAAAAATATTATTTTGTATGTAACAATTAATTTTCCACTGAATAATTGTTGAATTTCCATTATTTTTTTATTTTTTTATTTGTTTTTTAAAATTTTTAAATTTGAATATAAAAAAAATTAATTTTCAACTAAATAGTTATTGAATTTTTTATTATTTTTTCTTTAAATTGTAAAAAAAAGTTTCGTATTTAAAAAGAAAATAATTGTCCTCTAGATAAATGTTGAAATTACATTGTTTTGGCAATTTTATTGAAAATTATTATTTTTTAAGTGACAAAAATTAGTTTTTAGCTAAATAATCGTTAAATTTCTATTTTTTAAAAATGTTTTTTAATTTTCATTTAGAATTAATTAAATTTTTTTATTTTGTATGTAAAAAAAATGAATTCTGAACTTAAAAATTGTCGAATTTTCGTTATTTTTTATTAATTTTCAATAAATTCAAAGTATATTTTCGATTTTGATTTTTAAAAATCGTTGCGTTGTTTCGTAATTTTGGAAAATATTTAGAAAACCTAAAAAAATTGTTATTTATTTAAAAATTTATAAATTTATTTAAACTGAAAACTATTTGGGAAAAATTATCCATTTATTTAAAAAATTATAAATTTCTTTAAAATTTAGAAAAAAATTTTTGTCATTGAACGTTGAAAATTTGAGTGAAATAATAAAACTAATACTTTTTCTACAGTAATTGAAAATTACTTAAAATTTATCTAAAGTGAGCAAAAAAATTTTTTTTTCTTGATCTAAATATTATTTTAGAAAGTTAACAAAACAATAAATAAAAAAATGAATGACATTTAATATTTTCTTCGTTAAGAATTTATTTATTTATTTATATATTTTTTCAATAATTTATTTAATTTTTCCAGAATTTTTCACGAAAAAATTGTCAATTGTTGGAATCTTTTCGTTTTTTTTCTGAATAAAGAAACATCCTTTTGATTACGAATCGATTTTTTTTTTAAATTTTCATGAAAATTTGAAAGTATTTTGTGATTCGTTGGAGTGTATTTTGTGTACTATATTTTTTTTCAATTCAATGAGAGAATTTATCAACATTTCATTTTACTTTATTTTCAGTCTTCTATCGTCTCGGAAGATTGAGATTGTCTTCTTTGATAAAGTCAAACTTTGAAAAAATTATCAATTCAATTGAAATTATTTTCTTCATTTCACGTATATTTGAAAACGAATGAAAACTATATTTTCAGGCTCATTTCAGTTTTCAAAAAAAAAAGAAAGAAAATTTTTCATCCATTTTTTGTATTAGGAAAAAAATAAAATAATCACAATACTAATAATAAAAGTTGACAATTTTTTAAAACTAATAATAATAAAATATAAATAATACCATTACTTCTATTATTACTGAAGTTTATTTTAAACTAAGTTCTTTAAGCAAATATGAAATTACTAAATTTATAAATTACTTATTTAGCGAATAATTTAATTTGAAAATTAAAAAATAAAAATTAACACCAACTTTGGAGACGAATTAAAGATTTTTGTTGAAACGTAAAATTGATTAAATGGAGTTATTTTTAATTATTGGATTTTTATTAAAATATAATAAATTGCATTTAAAAATGAAAATCGATATGTAAATGAAATATTGAGGGAAAATATTAACACAATCTCATTAAATAATCCGTTAAAGTTAAAAATTTCTTTTAAAAAATTCAAAATTGAAAAGTATATTTACTAATTTACGAATTTTTCGATTCGAGACTTTGAAAAAAAAAATTTATACCGTAGATGTTTCGTTTTTAAGAACTTCTCAGCCTAAAAATGAATCAAATTTTTTTTTTCATTTTTCAAAAAATATTAAATCTAAATAACAGCAAAATTACGGAAGATAAAACGTGGATAGAAAGACGTACATTATGAATATTATCTCGATATTAATTTTGAAATTTTTATGAATTTAATGAAGAACTAACGACGTTCACCTTTGTATTCTCAGTTATTAGATATTTGTAGTTCTACTATTTCGTTTATGTGAATTTGAATAATATTATTTACATATCGATAATGTGAATCTAAATATCGTTCAGATTCGTGGAAGTAAAAATTAAAAAGTAATAAAAAATATTCTCAAAATCTGAATTAGTAGAGAAAATATAGTATGAAATTTAAAATTTACACTCTCTACTAATTCAAAAATGAGAGAATTTACTCATATTTAAAATAATTCGTTTTTTTAGTGAAATAGTGAAATATTGTTGGAAAAGTTTTGTTAAAACTGTTTCTTTACGTCTCGATGCAATTTTGAATATATTTCACTTCAAGAATCTGAAAGAGTTTTTAAATTTTTATCTCTATTAAGTAAAAAAAGGAAATTTTTTCAATATTGACGAATAAAAGGAAGTAAAAAAGAAAAAAAAACTGAAAAATACTTTAGAAATCGAAATTTCTCCAGGGGTTAAAATTGAAGGAATTGTATTTCCAATTTTTGAAACGTGTTAGGAGAAATTTCGATGTAGAAAAAAAGGAATTTAGGAAATTTAATAATTTTCTTCTTTCAGTAACAGTTTCTTTTTTCGATTTTTGGGAATTGTCGATTTTTTCGTAAATCGATTTAAAAAATTGCGATGAAGTAGAAAAATTAATAACGTAAAGTAATATTTGAAAATAATTGAGTATTATTGTTGAATTTTAAGGTGTTTGAAAAGTTAGCGTCGATGTTCAGTGTCGTTTTTCCCAAGGAAAAAATATAAAAACAATTTGTTTTAAGTTTAAACTAAACAAAACAATAAAAAAAGACCTATGTTTATTGAAATTAATGTAAGATGTGAATTTAGTGACATTTTTGATTCCTAAAAAGACGCAAAAGGTGATTTTTTGTCACTGAACGTCGACACGCTGGGTTTAGAAAAGAAAAAGTAAATTAGGATGATTTTTGAATTTTTAGGTTCCTGAAGTGCTCAGCGACGTTTTTTCTTGAAAAACCGTTTTTTTTATAAAGAATATTTGTATTTTTGAGGGAAAATTTAGAAATGAGAGAAGGTTAGATGCACCAGTGATGGTTAGGTTAATTTATGCAATTTTAAACATGTGGATTGACTTTAGGAACGTTGGAGGTTTTTTGGGTATTACTCTCTAAACCTGAAGTATAGCGAGATGCGGTAATTCAGATTTAGAGTTGATTTATTGGTAAATTTTGGTGTTTTTGATGGACTTTTTGTAATTGAATAAATAAGATGGAAGTGGTGCATTGAACCTTTGGAGAGAAAAAGAGAGAGAGTAGAAATGAGGAGAGTGGGCTAATGATGGTGTTTTTTCGCAGATGGACAATGACGGCTGACTGGTAACCGGCGGACTCTCTCGCGGTGGCGCTGGCGTCAGGATGGAGCACCTCCAGGCCGCCCTGGACCCCAGGAAGCAGGAACTATTGGAGGCCCGCTTGCTCGGAGCTCGGCCGTCTGTAGGGTCACAGATCCAGACGGGACCCCAGTCCTCGGTAAACTCTGGTCAGTCCGTACACAGTTCAGACTCTAACATGAGCACCGGCTCAAATCACAGTGATAAAGAAATAGATCCCAATACTCCCGAGAAAGTTCCACGGACCCCATCGGAGCGCAAGAGGAGACGCAAGGTCGATGACTCTGGCGGCGGTTCCGCCTCGACGAAACTCTCACGACCAATGATTGCAATCGATAAGAAAATCAACGACTACTTTCCTAAGCCCTTAATTTCACCTCAGCCGTCGCCCCTCGCCGAATTCTCCCTAATGCAGCCGCCTCGATCTCACATTCAATTGCCCCCCCTGCCGCTCGGCAACATGGTCCACAAGCAAATGCAAACCGAGCTCACTTGCCAACTAATTCAGGAACTCGAGACACAAGCCTCGTCCGATCTCGAGCTTCACAACAATAAAATTGACGAGCTCAATCGAGCCGCCGAGGAACTCAAACACCAAGTGGCTAGTCAGAAGAAAGTCATCGAGGAGCAAAAGTTGCATATTAATAAGTGTATAGAAGTCGTCAAGAAGCTTCTCCAGGAGAAGTCGAACATTGAGAAGAAGGAGGCGCGGCAGAAGTGTATGCAGAACAGACTGAGGCTCGGGCAATTCGTCACACAGAGGGTAGGTGCGACATTTCAGGAGAATTGGACCGACGGCTACGCATTTCAGGAGCTCGCGCGACGCCAGGAGGAAATCACCACCGAACGAGAGGAAATCGATCGGCAAAAGAAGTCCCTCCTCAAGAAGAGGCCCTCAAATTCGGAGACGGGCCGAAAGCGAAATCAGGCCCAGTCGGCCCTTCACAACGGCACCGAGGCGACATTCCTCAAGCCCGACGCAGTGCCCGGCTCCTACACCTGGCAAGAGTACTACGTAGCCGACGAAATTCTCAAACTAAGACAAAACGCCCTGAAAAAGGAGGACGCCGATCTCCAACTCGAAATGGAGAAACTCGAGCGCGAACGCAATCTCCATATTCGCGAGCTCAAGCGAATTCACAATGAGGATCAGTCCCGTTTCAATTCCCATCCGGTTCTCAATGAGCGCTACCTCCTCCTCATGCTCCTCGGCAAGGGCGGCTTCAGCGAAGTCCACAAGGCCTTCGACCTCAAGGAGCAGCGCTACGTCGCCTGCAAGGTGCACCAACTCAACAAAGACTGGAAGGAGGACAAGAAGGCAAACTACATAAAGCACGCCCTCCGGGAGTACAACATACACAAAGCTCTCGATCATCCCCGCGTTGTCAAGCTCTACGACGTCTTTGAGATTGACGCCAATTCCTTTTGCACCGTTCTCGAGTACTGTGACGGTCACGATCTCGACTTTTACCTCAAGCAGCACAAGACAATTCCCGAGAGGGAGGCCCGCTCGATCGTCATGCAGGTCGTCTCTGCCCTCAAGTACCTCAACGAAATCAAACCACCCGTCATTCATTACGACCTCAAGCCCGGCAATATTCTCCTCACCGAGGGCAATGTCTGCGGCGAAATCAAAATCACCGACTTCGGTCTCAGTAAAGTCATGGACGAGGAGAATTACAATCCCGATCACGGGATGGACCTGACATCGCAAGGCGCCGGCACCTACTGGTACCTCCCGCCCGAGTGCTTTGTCGTCGGGAAGAATCCACCAAAAATCTCATCAAAAGTCGACGTCTGGTCGGTGGGCGTGATATTCTATCAATGTCTCTACGGCAAGAAGCCCTTCGGTCATAATCAGAGTCAAGCGACAATTTTAGAGGAGAATACAATTTTAAAAGCGACCGAGGTGCAATTCGCTAATAAGCCAACTGTGAGCAATGAGGCGAAGGGCTTTATCAGGAGTTGCCTCGCTTATCGAAAAGAAGAGCGAATCGACGTTCTCACACTTGCGCGACAAGAATATCTACAACCACCAACACCGAAGCACGGCCGTCAGGCAAACAGTCAACAGCAGCAGCAACAACAGCAGCTGCAACAGCAACAACAACAGCAATTACAGCAACAACAACAGACTTCATTCACCACTGGTATGTTCAGCGGGATGAACGCCTCAAGTAGTTCGTAGTGAAAATTACGATCCCGGGCCAATGAGAGAGAAAGATAGAGAACACTGGAACTGATATACATATATATAAATAAATAAATAAATATTACTGAAAAAAAAACTGATTAAACTCAATAAAAACAAATAAGGAAAAAAAAAACAGTGAATGACATTGTGTAAAAATGGAATTCATGATATTGTGTAAAAAAAAAAATTGTATGTTTTACATGTTTTATTGCAGAACATGAGAGAGAGAGCGAGAGCGAGAGCGAGAGAGAGAGAGAAAGAAAGAGAAAGAGTGAGAATGAATAATGCTTGGTGTAATGAATGATTTAAAATGAAAGAAAGAAACAAAAAAAAACAAAAAAAAAACCTTGCAAATATTATCGTGTCACTTTACGTCGTCTGCTTTAGGTAAAGGATAATGATATTCATTAAAGGTATTTTACTTGTTGTAGGAATGAAATATTTATGAAAAAACTGGGCGGAAAACACTATTGTAAAAATTAATAAACGACGCATTAATAGATTATCACGTTTTTTACTTTTTCTTTTATAGAAAGGCGAATTTAAACTAAAAGAGAAAAAAACAATTAAAACAAAAAAAGCAGGTGGGGATTTTTTTTTCATTTTTTGTGGAACTGTGATTGGAGCGTTTCGTTTCCGGGGAAGGAAAAAGTGTTTTTTTAAGTAGTAGAAAGGAAAATTGATTTCTTTATTTTTGGAAACTAATGATAAAAGTGTGAAGTTATCGACGAAAATTTTTACTTTTGAAAAAAGTTGTCGTGGATTTTTTTCAAAAGAATTATTTTGAATTTCTTTTGCAAAATGTTATTGTGAATTTCTTTTTGAAAAAAGTTTTTTAGAATTTCTTTTGAAAAATGTAATTGTTGATTTTTTTTAAGTTATTTTGAATTTCTTTTGAAAAAAGTTATTTTAACTTTTGCAAAAAGTTATCGTGAATTTCATTTGCAAGAAGTTATCGTAAATTTCATTTGGAAAGAATCCTTTTGAATTTTTTTTTTTGCAAAATGTTATTGTGAATTTCTTTCAAAAGAAAGTTCGTTTGAATTTCTTTTAGAAAAAGTTGATTTAAATTTCTTTTGCAAAAAGTTATCGTAAATTTCATTTGGAAAGAATTCTTTTGAATTTTTTTTTTTGCAAAATGTTATTGTGAATTTCTTTTAAAAGAAAGTTCGTTTGAATATCTTTTTCAGAAAGTTCGTTTGAATTTCTTTTCAAAAAGTTTGTTTAAAATTTCTTTTTCAAAAAGTTATCCTAAAATTATTTTTAAAAAAGTTCTTTTTCAATGTCTTTTAAAAGAAATTGTGTTAAATTTCAATTGCAAAAAATTATAGTAAATTTCATTTTTAAAAAATTTTTTTTTAATTTCATTTTTAAAAAAATTATTTTTAATTTCTTTTGAAAAAAATTATTTTTAATTTCTTTTGAAAAAGATTCTCGTGAATTTTTTTTTAAAGAATTATTTTGAATTTCTTTAGCAAAAAGTTATCGTAAATTTCTTCTTTTACAAAAAATTCTTTTAAATTTCTTTTACAAAAAATTATCATAAATTTTTTTTTGCAAAAAGTTATTTTGAATTTCTTTTAAAAAAAGTTATTTTACATTTCTTTTGCATAAAGTTATTGTAAATTTTTTTTTGAAAATTAATATTTAAAATTTCTATTGCAAGTTATTATTTTCAAATTTCTATTTGCGAAAAAATTTCTTTTCAAAGAAAGTTCGTTTAATTTCTTTCTCAAAAATTTATCGTAAATTTCTTTCAAAAAACGTTCTTTTTCAATTTCTTTTGGAAAAAGTTATTTTGAATTTCATTTGCAAAAAAATTATCGTAAATTCTTTTACATTTTTTTTTCTAAAATTCCAAAAGGATTCCAAAAGCGAAAAAACAGCAATTTTGTTTTTTCTTCAGAGAATTTCCAAAATTTTCTTTTTTAAATCGCTTTTGATATCAAAATAAAAAAAATTGTCGAGAGAAAAAAAAATTTCTACCAAGGCAAAGGGAAATTTTAATTCAGTTAAAATTCGTCATTTTCTTTTTTTGAAAATACGTAAAAGAAAGAAGAAAAATTTTCTCTTTCCGAATTCGATTTTTTCGTAAATTTCAAAAAAAAATCTTTTAACTTGAAAATAATAGAATTTAATTAATAAAATTCTTAATTGTAAAACTTTTCGTCGAATTAACTTTTCCACAACTTCATAGCTTTTGGGGAAAAAATGAAGAAATCTGACAAATTTTGAAAACAAAAGTTAAAAATTTGTAATTTTGTTATTTTTATTAATTTTAAGGAGAAAGTAATGATTGATATTTTTTAAACTGTATCAAGAAAATATTTTAAATACTTGCACAAAAGTATTTTTCTCCAAAGACTTCAAGTGTCAAAGAAATTTTGACGCTTTTTGAAAAAAAATTGATAGATTTTTTTTTTTGTAAATAAGGATAAATTTTTTTTTGTAGGAAATATTTTTTTGTATGGACAAAAAAGAAAAATTGTCGAATCGAGTGAAAATTTTATTTTTTACTAGGTACTTTTGAAGTAGATTAAAAAAAATTGTTTTTAGTCCTCAAAAAATGCTAAAAGGAATTATTTTTATTCGAATTTTTTTTTACTTGAAACTTAATTCGTTTATTTTTCTGGTTTCAAATCGAATTCTATAATTTATATTTATATAAAATATTCATAATTATAATTTAATAATTTTAAATGTTTTTGAAATTAAAAAATTGTTTTCGAACATAGGAAAGAAAAAAATTACAATATTAATAATTATAGTATATAATAATAATGATAATAATTATTATTATAATAATAATTTAATAATTTAAAAAAATATTGAAATTAAAAAAACTTTGTACATTTCATAATTTTTCTAAATATAGAAAACGAAAAATAAGATTGTTAATAATTATAATATTCTAAATATTATATATTTCTTGCATAAATATTTATATTTATATATAAAAAAGAAAAAATTGAGTCGCGCTCCTAAGAAAGGTACCTAGAGGCAAAATTAATTTTAGGTTATATTTCTCTTAAAAACTATGAATAGAAATTCCTTTTTTAATTATCTAAATTTGAAATTAGTCATTATTGCATATTTCGTATCTAAAGAATACTTGAACGTCAATGATTTATAATAATAATGATCCTATTTTCAGATTTTTACTCCAAAAATTATAAACATAACCTAAAATTTTTTGCTCAGCTAGAAACATTTTTTCGAAGCACGTCACATAATATAAATATAAAAATATATAAATAAATACAATAATAATTATTATATTATAAAAATATATTAAGAAAACTGAAAAATAGTAAAAAAAATATAAAAAAATGTTTTAAATACTAATAAAATATTAATTTAAATGTCAAGAAAATTCATAAAATATTAATTCCCTTTTTTTCTTATTTCAAATCAAAATTTTTATCATGTGAAAAAAATAGGGGAAAAACTATTATCTTGAAAGATAATTATTTATTTATTTATTTATTTAGATTCGTAAAAATAGTAAAAATAATTTTTTTTATAAAAAACATTCCGTTCATTATTTTCTTAAAATTTTGAACGTGAAACGAAATTTCTTTTTCTGTCTAAATACTTTTAAAAATTACTAAAAAAAAATTATTATTAACAAGGAAATGAATTTTGGAATTAAAAATTACTTTTTAGCATTTTTGGTCTAAAAAAGAATGTTTAATAAAAAAAAATTGATTCAAAAAGTAGTAAAAAAAGAAATTTTTTATTCGGTAATATTTCTTTTTGTGATACAAAAGAATTTCTAGAAAATTTATTCATATTTTTCAAAATCTATCAATTTTTTTTGTGCAAAAATAATAATAAACAAAATTAATAACTTCTCATGTGATGAGAATGTTAAAAAATCGTGTCAAAAATATTTTGATACTTGAATTAATTGGAGAAAAATATTATTTGGAAATATTTGAAATATTTTGTTACTTTCGTATTTTAAAATACGCAATTTTTCAAAATTTCATATTTGTAATAAATGAGAAAATTTCTACCAATTACTTTCAATGAAAAAAAAATTTCTAAATTTAGAAAAATTTTTTTATAATTTCGAAAAAAACGATTTTGACCCCTTCAAATTTTTTTTTAATACTTTTAAAAATTTATTAAAAAAAATCATTATTAAGAAGGAAATGAATGAAATGACGTTGAAAAAAATTTGACGAAAAACTGAATGTTCAATTTCTTATTTAACCAAAAAAGTGAAGACATTTAATAAAATTTGTAATTTTTCTTTCAATATTTTGCAAATTATATTAATATTAATATTTGTAAAAAGAATAACGGTTTATAAATTTTTAAAAATTGTTTTAATAACGTTCTCGAAGTATTCTTTTGCAAAAAAAAATCGATTTCCCTTTTTTTAAGAAATAAAAACAAATTTTTTCGGTAATATAGAAAAAAAAATACTATTTTTAGTTAAATTACAAAAAATTGCATTGAAACATTATTTTCAATTGAAACTTTTTCGAATTTTTCTCTTTTTTTGGGGGAATTTTGCGAAAAAGAAAATCTTTCTTGAAATGTTTCATAAACGAAAGAATTTGTTTCTCTTTCAAAAAGAAAGAAATTAAATTTCCCACTTTTTTCTATATTCAGTAACTGTAAAAAAAAATAAAAAGAAATTTTTCACTCGTTTCTTTAAAAGTTGTCTTTTGCTCTGTCGTAAAAAAATAAACACATATGTTATTTTTAAATTGAGTGCAAATTTTGTATTATTTACAAAGGAAAATAGGAAAAAATCAATAAATTACGACGAGAAATGGGTTATATTTTTAAAATAAGTGTTGAAAATTCTATAGATCGAGAATTTTAAAAAAGATTTCAAACTCGAAATAAAAACTAAAATTAATATTACAAATATTATTGATATTTTTTAAAAGAAACGAAAATTATTTTTAAAAAAATGTTAAAGATGTAAAATTCATCAAAAGTCTTCTATTGCGGTTAATTTAGAAATTTGTTAACAATTTTTCATCTCGAAATTATAAATTAAAAAATTAAAGTGTAAAAATATTTTTCTCTGTTGGAAAAATTACGAATTTTCAATTTAAATGACTGGAAAAATTTTCTAAACATTTGAAACATTGGAAATTTTCTAAAAAAAATTTTGAAACATTGGAAAAATTCATAAATCGTTGAAATCGATAATTTTGAAAGATAATTAAAAGATTGAGAAGGTAAAATAATTATTAAAAATTGAAAAACTAGACTTGTTAATAAAAAAAGTGCAAACAAAAAAAATTTTTTAATTATAAAGCAAATATTACAAAAAATAAAAATTTCTTCAATTTAAATTTCACACAAATACGAAAAAAAATGTGGAAAAATGCCTTTCATTATAAATTATTAAATTGTTTTTTTTTTATTTTTTAGGAAAGAAATTGTTTTTTTTATCACAATGTTTAATTTATTGTAAATTCTCAATTTTTTTGTTTTTTGTTTTTTTTACTTATTTAATTGTAGTGAATTCTTTTCTTTTTAATGATTTTTTCGATTCTTAATGATTTTTTTACTTTTAACTATTTTTGTCCCTGTTTTTTAATGGAAAAGAAAAACTTTTTTTTCGGGAAACGAAACGATTTTTCAATTTAGGTTTCAGTTTTTAGAAAAACAAAAAAAAGAAAATTGTGAAAAAAAGTCTCTTGAGATATCGATAAAGACTGAAGTGAAAATAAATGAAATGAGTGGGTTTAAATGAAAGTTTTTTCTTTCTTTTTTTTGGCTCGATTTAAAAAAAAAAAGTAAATCGAATATTGTAATCAATTTGTCAAATATGTTAATTGGAAAAATTGCTATCTTTTAAAAATAGTATAAATATACATATATAATAAACAATAGACAAGAATTATTTGTTGAAATAATTAAATACATTGTAAATAAAATGTGACTTTCAATTAATTTCTAATTTTCTAGAAATTAAATGTCTCTATTTCACTTTAAAATGTTTATAATAATAGTGAAAAAAAAAATTTTTTTTTATGTTTAATAAGTAGTTATAGTATTTTGTATATATACATATATAATTTTTGTTAAATACATTTCTTTTTCTCGAGAAGAAAGAAACGAAAATCAAAAAGAGTTAAAAATTTCTCCTATTTTTCTTTTTTTTTTAATTTTTTTTTTTGAATAACTCTCTTTTTAACAGATAGTAATTTTTCGTACATGATTTTTTTTTTCTATGAAAATAAAAGAAAAATTGACAATTGTGTCAGTTTCAATTTTGTATAATATATAATATAAGACGTTGTTTTAAAAATTCGATTTCCATCAAAAAAAAAAAGAAATGAATGATGACGACAGTGCGAAATTAGGAAACAATAATTAAAAAAAAAAATGTCTCAGTTTTCTCGTGATGGAAAATGAAGAAAAAAAAAGAACTCCAATCACAGTAAAAAAAAATTTTTTTTTAATTTTTTTGATGAATAAATAATTGTTTTATACGATGATGATAATATTGTGTGAGCGCGCGGTGATTATAGGTCAAAGAATGAAAAGCAAAAGGCAAAAAAAAAAATTGTATCGTCGAGAAAATATAATATGTTTATAAGACGCCGATGGAGATTTTCATTAAGAAGAAGAAATGTGATTAAACTTTTTTTTTTGGTTTTTTTTTTCTTATAAATAGGGAGTTATTTCGAGATGCTGAGACTTCTGTGATGGTATTCGAAATTGTCTGTATACTAAAATTACAAGTCCTTTGTAACTAGGAATTATAATAATAATATTATTATAATGACTTTGAAAGATTGTATTGATTTTAAAAAAAATTCCAAAGTACGGAGAGAATGAGAGAGAAAAAGAGAGAGAGCGAGAGAGAGAGAGAGAGAGAGAATTTTGAAAAAATCCTTGAAATATTTATTATTGTCATTATCTTTCTTATTATTTCTATTGTCATTGTGATAATGATAATGACTTTTTATTATAATTATTATTATATTATTAATTGCTATTATTAATAATTATTATTAACTATTATTATTGATTATTATTATTATTATTAAAAATTATTACTATTATTGATTAAAATTATTAATTATTATTATTATTATTATTATTATTGATTATTGATTATTATTATCATTTATTATTATTATTATTATTAGTATTATTATTATTATGCTATTATTGTCGAGAAATTGTTGATTCTCTAAATCCCAGTTTTTCATTTTTTAACTGTTTTTTTTCTTTTTTTTCCTTTTTTTAACTGTTTATCTTTTCTAGATTTCTTTTTTTGAGTCTGAAAGCTTTAAATCTTGACAATTCACAAATTGTAAACACTTTTTTGAAAATTTACGATAGTAAAATAAAATTAGATAATGTACTTTATATTTCATTTTTTTTTCTCTAAATTTTCAGTTTACATCCAAAATATTTGTCTATTTTTTTAATTTTCAAAAAAAAAAGTTTTTATTTTTTTAATTTTCTTTTTATTTTGAATAGCTTTGATTTTATTTTCTTTTTTAAGGACATATGTTATTATTTATTATTTAAGTTAATATGTTATTTTGTTTTAAATGCCCTTAAAAGAATAATTTCATTTTTCTTTTTGTTTCTTTTTATTTAAAAGAAAAATTATAAATTTATTTAAATATTTATAAAGAGAATGTTAAGAAATTTAAATCACTCAAATTTAATATTATAGTAAATGTTTCAGAAAAGGAAATAGAAAAATTTTAAATTTTAAATTTAGCGCCAAAATGTATAATGTTTTAGTTCTTTTTTTTTCTATTGTCGAATCCTTGAAAGAAAAGATTTCAATTTTGATTGGATGGGAAATTCGGGAGTGGCCAATGGCGTTGTCGATCGATCGCAAATCTGCAGTTGCAGTGTATATATACATATATATATAGAGAGGAGGCGGTCTTTGGCCTTTGTTGACCTTGACGACCTTTAAATGGAAAATCGACAACGCCTTTTACTTTCCTCTTTTTCTCTACCTGCAAAAACTTTTACTCAATTCAAGGTTAAACTTCAATCGATATCAATTATGGCAATCAGTAAAAATCCATTGTTAAAGAATAGTATACAAAACAAAAAAAAAATTAAAAAAAAAAAACTAGAAGCGTCGTAACTATTTAAGAAATATTCACTGAAACAATACTTTTAATTGTAAAAAAAAAGATTGAAGAGTATTTTTTCTGCGCGTAAAAAAAATTTACAATTATTTAAATACTTCAGTGTAGAGGGGAATTGATTTTTTTACGTTTTTTTTTTAATTGAGAATTTTTATTTTTTAAATTTCGCGCTAGAAGTATGGTTGCCCTTCCCCCACCCTTCGCGAAAAGACAAGAAATTTTGAGGTTTTGTTTAATGGTACTGTTGCAATAAATCTGTCGGTATTGTAGACGAACCATTTTTTTTTAAATTGAAAAGTAATAATAATACTTTACAAAAAAAAATATTGTTACTATTACTATTAGTGCAATTAATATTAATTAATTGCACTAATAATAATAGTGATAATAAAGAAAAAGAAATAATAATAGTATTAATAAATATTATTAATAGTAGTAATAATAATAATGATAATAATAATAATAATAATAGTTATAAAATGATACAAATTACGATTTTAATAAAAATCAGCAACGTCATTAAGGTAGGATATCATTGAAGGAAGCATTCACACCTGGGGTGCGTTGGTTGCAGACATTAAGGACGGGAAAAATGGCAAAAGGTAAAATTTGATTGGTTGTAGTCAAAAGGGTTTAAATGAGAGCATTGGTCCTTGCATGAGGTATGAACGCACCTTTAAGGTCAAGTTATTTCCTAATCACGTAACTTATATTTACGATGTGACCACATTAAATAACTTGACCTTAATGGTAAGATTTTTCTGACTATTTTTCCGTTTCTTCGATAATTTCCTTCCATAAGATGGAAAAAAAAATACAGAGATATATAATTTTCTTTTTTGCACTTGAGGCCTAGTTACAAAGCGCATTCGTGTGAACTTAGCTTTAGGGTGGAATGGAAGCTTTTGCATTTTGTAACTAGGCAATGAAAAAGAAATTATCTGCCAACTACCGCACCCTGCTTTAGGGAACTTTAGGGAAAATATAGTGATTTTCTAGTTTATTTTTCATTTTAACTAGAATGTCACTATATTATCACTAGATGAGAGTCCCTAACAACTCTCGTAGGATGTGGTGATTAAAGTCAAAAGTTGCTACTATTTTGGTCAAGCGAATAGTCGGAATGAATTTCTACTGTCCAATCCCTAAATTTGATTGGTTTTTGGCTAATATTCCATTTCCACGTTGGCAAGCATTTAATTCTAACTTTAGATTTTAGTGGAAATGGAATATTAGTCAAAACGAATGAAAATTTAACGACTCGACAGGTGTGGAGACACCTTTAAATCTCTAATATGTGGAAAAGTAACCGGAAGTAACGTTAAGGTAAGTGGTAATTTTTCTCTCTGCCTTTAATATTCAATATCATTTTTTTCAACATTTTTAAAGAACATTTTCAACGCTAAATTGAGTAAAAAAAAGACACAATAAGTTATTTAAAATATTTCCCTAATTTTTTTTTCTTTGTTATCCGCGGAGAATTTCGACAAAAAAGAAAAATGGTTTCGTAATTCGCGTAATTTCTACCAGTTGGCGCTGCAAGGCCATTCAGCTGACAACACTTGTCAGATGAGAGAACTGTCAGAAATTTCACTCTAAACTTTACGTGCATTCTGTCAAAATAAAAGTTTTCATTATAGCCATTGAGTGAGATAAAAACAAATAAATCCAGTTGAATTGTTTTTTAATCAATAGTGAATGTTTCCTTGCATAAATAGCAGTGTGAAGAAGCCTCGTTGGTTATAATAAACCATTGGGGATATTTCTGTTTAACTTGTTTCTTTTGGAATTTCACGCATCGTTTTTTGACGTAAGAAATGACTGATATCACCATTTTTTGGTTTCTTTTTATTTTACTAAAGTTAGCAAATTTTTTATAGTATATACTGCAAATTTTAAGTATTTTTCAAAATCGATTCTTTCTATTGCGTAACGTGACCTGAAAATAAAGTCAATTTAAAATAGGTTATTTTAAATTGAATTTATTTTCAGGTCGTTGGGAGGTTATGTTTGAAATTTTATTTATTTGAAACTTTTGAGTGTTTATTTGAATATCAACAGTGCGAAGGGTTTGGAAATAAAACTTTTCGATGAAATGTTAGCTTAGTGAACGTTTATTTTTCGAATTTTTTTTTTTTTAATGGAATACTAAGGAGAAAATGGTTTGAATAAAATTACTGACTTGGATAATTTTGATAAATCGTATGAAATGAGAATTAAATTTTACATTTATTTGTCGAAATGGTTTTTATTTTAAAAAAAGCGAAGGAGAAAATAGTTTAAATAAAATTACTGGTTTGGATAATTTTGATAAATCGTATGGAAATTTATTTTAAAAAAACATTAATTTTCAATTGAAAATAATAAAACATTTATTTAATTTTTATACACGTAAATTTGTTTATTTTTTTAACTAGATTTAAGTCATAATTTTTTTTAAACAAACATTTATAAACTTTAAAAACTTATGAATTGAGGTTAATTAGAAAAATAAATAAACAAATTTCAATATTAAACAACTGAATAACAATCGTATTTTTTTAGCATTTTTAACCTAAAAATAATATTTTAAAAAAATACTTAAAAAATTGTAAAAATCATTTTTTCCGTACAACTATATTTTTTGGTTTCGAAATCATTTTTTTTTTCAAAAAAATTACGATTATATTCCAAAAACCTATAAACTTTTGATGGAAAATAAAAATTAAAAATAAGGGTTAGAGTTTTTTTTAACCTATTTTATTTTCTGTCCATTGAATTCTTAAAAAAAATGTAACCCCGAGTAATAAAAACTTTTTTTACAGGCAGGAAAGTTAATTTTTTCCAAAAAGCTGTTAAAGAACAGCAATGGCGTTAAATACGGGTAATAATTTTTCTACTAATTAAACCATAATTTTTCAGGGCTCGAACTAGGTCCGTAAATCCCGTAAAAGTCCGTAACTTTGCTTGAATAATTTGGATAATTTTAGAGAAATTATAAATGATTGAAGGAATTCAATTATTTTCCAAAGTAATAAAATTCTACGCAAAAATTCAATTATGTTCAAAAAAATTTTTTTAAATTCTCGTCAACATTTCAATTATCTTTAGAAATAAATAAATTCTTCTTCGAAATATCAATTATTTTCAAAAATTTTAATAAAATACTTGGAAAAATTTCAATTATTTTTAAAATTTTTTCTCAATTCAATAATTTTTAATAGGTATCTATGCTATTCTAATAAAATTTTCCAAAAGAATTCAATTTAAAAAAAAAATCTACTAAAATTCTACACAAACCTTTAATTATTTTCCAAAAATAATAACAATTTTACAAGAATTTCATTATTTACAAATTTTTTTTATAAATTTCTTCACAATATTCAATTATTATCATAAATAATAAAATTTTTACAGGTATTTAATTTCTTTTGGCAAATAATAAAATTCTTATTAGGAATTCAATTATTTTGATGAATAATAAAGCTAATTGCAGAATTTCAATTATTTTTAATACAATTTTAATCGAATTCCTCGAAAAATGTAATTATTCATAAAAATTTTATTAAAATTTATCAAAGAAATTTAATTATTTCAATAACTTTTGCTACAATTTATTTATTAGAATTTAAATATTATTTTTAATAAATTTTTGATTAAATTTCTTTAAAGAATAAAATTATTGCATTCAAAATTTTTAATGCATTTCTTTGCGTAAATTATCAATTATCTTTGTAAATTATAAAATTCTTGTCTAAAATTGAATTATTTTCAAAAAATTTAATAAATTTCTTGGCAAAATTTCAATTATTTTCAAAAATTTTCCCTAATTTAATTATTTTTAATATCTATTTTAATATAATTTTGCTAAAGAATTCAAATTATTTGAAAATTGATTGATACAATTCTTTAAAAGAATTTAATTTTAAGAAACATTTGTAATAATTAAATAAATTGTTTTTTTGTATTTAAATAATGAAATTCTCGTAGAATTTTCTCATAAAAATTTATTTAAAAATGGATTTCAGTTAAAATTTTAGATTATAATTGAATATTAAAAGTATTAGAGCGTAAAGTTTTAGAAATAATTAAATTTTGAACAGGTTTCAGATTCAAATCTTTGAAAATTTGAATTTTTCATATTTTTAACTAAGTAACAATTCTGTGGAATTAATTTTTTTGAGAAATTTTAATTGCGAATTTTTTCTATATTATTTGAAGTTTTTATTTTCTAATACATATATAATTGAAGAATTTACAAATAATTGAAAAATCGAATATTGTAAAGAAATGGATTTGAAAATTGTCAAAGAACTTTTTCGAAAATTATTAAAAATAATCGATTTTAAGAAGAATTTTAGTTTAAAAATTGTTGAAAATAATAATTGAATTGATAATGATTTTATCATTATATCGTTAATTATTATAAAACATGAAGTAATCGATCGAGTTATCGATATTTTCATGTTTTTTTAGTTATGAAAAAATCGAATTTATAGTTTCAAGTAAAATGTTCTCTTATATATTTTTGTCAGTAATTGGTCCGTAAAGGCCGTATTTTTAAATACTTTCACTGGTTCGAGTCCTGCTAATATAAAAAATAATATATTTTTTTTGTTTTATTTTATATTATTTATTATATTATTATTATTTTTTAAAAATATTTTTGTCTATTAATTGTTCAAGACATGTCCACTGCTCTCCATTTGTTGGAGCACGTGGAGGAGCGTCTCGAGGATTGCGACGATCCAAAACTTCAAATGCACACAAATCAGGATATTCGTTCGTTGATTGCACTTCTTCAGGACCCCGTTTTTCGAAGTATCATCACATTGCAAGATTCACTCACTGAATTGAACACTCAACTTGGACAACATCCGTCAATTCTTCCCGGTGACTTTGACATTCATCTCGGTGGACAATTGGAATTCTCTGTTCCCAATACTCCATTGCAACCAGTTGGTCAAAATATATTTCAAGAACTTTATCAGGATGCAAATGAGTTTGACGATCAACGTGTTCCTGTCGCTCCACTCGTGCACAGTAGCAGTGAGGACACGAGCGCTCAGGTGAAACTTTGAAACAAAAATACAATTCAAAAATTATTTTTAAAACACTGAAAATTTAAAAATTTGACAATTTTTGAAATAATGAACATTTAAAAATTCAACAAAATTTAAAAAACAGTAAAACTTTAAAAAATTCAACACATTCTCCAATTTTTCAAACACTAAACATTTAAAAACTCAACCATTTTTGAAACACTAAAAATTTAGAAATTCGACAAATTTTGAAACACTAAAAATTTAATAATACGATAAATTTTATCACTAAACAATATATTAAAAAAAAATTAAAAACTAAAATTGTTCTGAAATTAGTCGAATTTTTTAACGCATATTTAATTGATTTTTTAAAATAATGGATTTATAGAAGAATTTTAGTTAAAAACACGAAAACAAATTGAATTTCTGCACAGTAATTAGATTATATTACTGTAGAAAATTTTTATTGTTTTTAAAAGTAGTAAAATTCGTCTCAGAAATTCAACTATTTTATCTTTTTTTTTATTTATTCTTCAAAGAAATTAATGATTTTCGAAAATTTCAATGAAATTCTTTTGTAACAATTACATTTTTTTCAAAATAATTTTAATGAAATTCTTCGTAGAAATTAAATTAATTTCAAATAAAAATTGTTAAAATTCACTTGTTTTCAATGTTTACTATTTTCAAAAAATTTTACAAAAGAATTCAATTATTTGAAACAAATTTTCGGAAAATTAGTCTCAAAAATTCAATTATTTAGGAAAATTTTAATAAAATTCTTGGCAAAATTTCAATTATTTTTCATATATTTTATAGAATTCGTTTCATCAAATTTCTCGAAAACTGAAAAAATTCTTAAACGTTTTATTAAGATTTGTTAAAAGAATTCAATTATTATTAAAATTTTTAGAAACAATTAAATTTTCCAAAGGTTGTAAATTAAAATGTTTGAAAATTTTTATTTTTTATACTTTTAACGAACAATTCTGTAGAATTAATTTTTTTAAAAACGTTCACTTGCTACTTTTTCATCTGTGACTTCTTCAAAAATTATTCTCTTCATTACGATTATTATTTTTAGAATTTTTGACTAAAATTCTTTTTTAAATCAATTAATTTTAATAATTTTCAAAAAAAAAAGTTCTACGAGAATTCAATTATTTAAATACAAACAAAGACAAGTTATTGAATAGTTCAATTTTTCTTAGAATTTAATTCTGGTGAAAGAATTTTATCAATAAATTTTTTAAATAATAGAATTCTTTCGACGAATTTTAATAAAATTTTAAAGAATATTTTGGTTTTTGGAGAAATTTGATTGAAATTGTATTAAAAAAAAATTTAAATTTTGCAATGAGTTTGTGAAATTTTTATTTTGTTGGATAAATAATTGAATGTTTGTGTAGAATATTATAAAAATTTTTGTTTAATTATTGAATTTTTTTACTATAAAAGTATTTTATTAATTAATTGAATTAATAAATAAATAAATAATAATCTAAATTAATAAAAAATAAATTAAAATAGTTTGAAAATAATTTAATTCTTTGAAGAATAAATGAAAATAATAATTTTTGAAAATCCTAATTTCTATATATGAAAAAATAATAATGATTAAATGTTTATTTAGAAATGAAGTTATTGATGTTTTCGATTAGGTTTCTAATTGATAATAATTTAGAAATTTAGAGATTCTTTTAATACTGAAATTTTGCCTAAATAGGTGACGAGTCCAAGTTTAATATCAGATGTTGGTGGCATGCCCCACATTACAACTCCATCGTACGCGAAGGAATTCCGTAAAGTAATTGAATCTGCAGCGAAGGGTCGTCAAACTTTTACGGTTCAGGTAGGTTCAGAAAATACTTTAAATTTTACTACTCATCCTGATATTATTATTTTTATTCAGGCGAAAAAGCTCCTTAACTTCAATTATTGCTACTGTATCAATTACTGCGGCTTTTTGAAAAAGTATTACTTACCGTCAAATTTGTCAATCAGTAACAATGGTGTAACGAGTAACGTTACTAAATTTTGACTCTGGGTTAATTTTTTAAAATTTAAATTTGCAATAAAATTAAATTTAACTTTTAATTTAATTTAATTCAAATTTAATTAAAACAATACTAAATTTTGACTCTTAAGTTAATTTTTCAAAATTTAAAGTTGTAACAAAATTAATATTTTTGTCCAGGTATGAAGTTTGAATTTTTGATATTATGATTTTTACTATTTTTAAAAACTATTTTTTTTTTTAAAGAATATTTTTCCCTAATTTTTGAAATTTTTGTAGCTCTTTAAATCCGAAGGAATGAGCCTAGGATTTAGTGTTGTTGGTCTGCGAAGTAAAGATAAAGGAGAACTGGGAATATTTCTTCAGGAAATTCAGCCGAATGGAATTGCTGGAATGTAAGTTTTTCTTTTCTCTTTTTCTATTTACTTAAAGAAGAAAAATTTAATAATTATTTGAAAATTTTTTTTTTTATTTAAGAACTATTATTAACTAAGTAGAGGCAAAATGACGCTTGGGGAAAATAACAAAAATCAATAACTTGAAAATAAAAAGCAAAAATTTATGCTAAACTGAAAAAACTTGCTTATCGATTGTTCAACGAAAATAGATGTAAAAGTACTGGTCTTTTTTTTAACACTTGAAATGTAAATGTATTTTTAAATTATTGAAAGAGTTCTGAAATTAAATTTTAATTATTTTTGGGAAATTTTTATTATTCACTGTGGAAATATTCTAATATCTCAGAATTGACATAGGAAGAATTTGCTCTGAATGAAGAATAATCATCTGTAGATGTAATTTTCATAATTGATTGAACGAGTTTTATTATCTCTTTCTCTCTCTTTCTTTCTTTCTCTGAACTTCGAGTTGAAATAATATTTCTCCTAAAATAAACGTTCGTCAATAGTTAAAATTTACATAATTAATTAAAAAGCATTTATTCCCTTTCGTCGAATTTAAATAGAAAATAATTTTTCCTTAATTTCAAGATTCTCTCTTGTTTTTCGCTGGAATTCGATTTAAATTCCTTTTTTGCTTGTAACAATTTTTTATTTCTCTGAATTTTTTTTGAGAAATTATTCTTATATTTTCCTAAGAATGGGAAAAAAGTTTCAATATGAATTTTTTTAATGTTTTAATTTTCAATGGACTTAATTAGAATTTTTGAAGAACTTGAGAGTTTTTTTTGAGGGAAAATTTTTGCGATAATTCAAACTATTCTGAAATTAGTTACATTTTTTTTAAACATGTTTAATTAATTATTAAAATTAATGTATTTGTAGAAATATTTCTATAATAATAATTTCTATTTGTATAGAAGGATTTTAGTTAAAAAGACGAAATAAAAATTGAATTTTTGAGAAGTTGGTAATAATTGAATTTCTGTAATTATAATTAAAAATAAAAAAATATATATATTTTAAAGTTATTTATATTAAAAATTAAATTAAAAAAATTTTATTATTTTAATTCGTTTTTAAAACAGCACTTTTTATTTCAATTTTCTTTAGAAATAATAAAATTTTTCAAAAGAATTCAATTATTTTTAAAAAAATTTACTAAAATTCTACACAAACCTTTAATTATTTTCAAAAAATAATAACAATTTTACAGGAATTTCATTATTTACAAATTGTTTTTATAAATTTCTTCGCAATATTCAAATATTTTCATAAATAATAAAATTTTTACAGCTATTTAATTTCTTTTGGCAAATAATAAAATTCTTATTAAGAATTCAATTATTTTGATGAATAATAAAGCTAATTGCAGAATTTCAATTATTTTTAATACAATTTTAATCAAATTCCTCGAAAAATGTAATTATTCTTAAAAATTTTATTAAAATTTATCAAAGAAATTTAATTATTTTAATAACCTTTGCTACAATTTATTTATTAGAATTTAAATATTATGTTTAATAAATTTTGGATTAAATTTCTTTAAAGAATAAAATTATTGCATTCAAAATTTTTAATGCAATTCTTTGCGTAAATTATTAATTATCTTTATAAATTATAAAATTCTTCTCTAAAATTGAATTATTTTCAAAAAATTTAATAAATTTCTTGGCAAAATTTCAATTATTTTCACAAATTTTCCCTAATTTAATTATTTTTAATATTTATTTTAATAAAATTTTGCAAAAGAATTCAAATTATTTGAAAATTGATTGATACAATTCTTTAAAAGAATTCAATTTTAAGAAACATTTTGTAATTATTCAATAAATTGTTTTTTTGTATTTAAATAATGAAATTCTCGTAGAATTTTCTCATAAAAATTGATTTAAAAATGAATTTCAGTTAAAATTTTAGATTATAATTGAATATTAAAACTATTAGAGCGTAATGTTTTAGAAATAATTAAATTTTGAAAAGGTTTCAGATTCAAATCTTTGAAAATTTGAATTATTCATATTTTTAACTAAGTAACAATTCTGTGGAATTAATTTTTTTGAGAAATTTTAATTGCCAATTTTTTTTTATATTATTTGAAGTTTTTATTTTCTAATACATTTTTAGTTGAAGAATTTACAAATAATTGAAAAATCGAATATTGTAAAGAAATGGATTTGAAAATTGTCAAAGAACTTTTTCGAAAATTATTAAAAATAATCGATTTTAATAAGAATTTTAGTTAAAAATTGTTGAAAATAATAATTGAATTGATAATGATTTTATCAATCTATCTTTAATTATTATAAAACATGAAGTAATCGATCGAGTTATCGATGTCTTCATGTTTTTTAGTTATGAAAAAATCTAATTTATAGTTTTAAGTAAAATGTTCTCTTATATATTTTTGTCAGTAATTGGTCCGTAATTTTTCAGTTTTGCTCCGTAAAGTCCGTATTTTTAAATTCTTTCACTGGTTCGAGCCCTGATTTTTAGAAACTAATGTTAGTGACCGTAATTATAATAATATTTTTTAAATTTAATGTCCCTCTTACATAAATGAATTTTTTGCTTAGAAAAATTTTATTATTCTATTCAATACATAATTATAGCTATTGAACTTCCCTTAAATTTTTATAATTTCAAATTTCTGAATTTTTTTATAAAAATTATTTTTATTTAGTTCTTGAACGTTTAATACTTGGTATTAAGTAAGTAATTAATTATTACTGTTTTATTATTTTCAAAAATTTTAATAAAATTCATCACAAGAATAAAATTATTTGAATAAATAACAGGAATTGTTTGGTAGAATTGGATTATTTTTATAAATATAGTAAAATTCTTTGCAGAACTTCAATTATCAATATAATTTTAATAGAATGGAAAAATCAATTTTTCAATTATAATTATAAAGAAACAAATTTCTTTTCAACAAATTGAGAAAATGCTTTGTTTAATTCAATTATTTTCAAAAAATTTAAAGATTTATTCGTGTTTGAAATCAAATGTAAATGTAAATTTGATGACAAAAAAAAAAACAGGGAAAAATTTAGAATAACCGGGAATTTTGTTGAACAAAAATAGTAGAGACCCTGAGAAAACTACTTTCTCTTCAGAGCAAAAATTATGGAATTAAGAATTCTTGGGATAAAGAAATGTAATGTTGTAATAGGGACAGTAATTAAAATAATAATAATAATAATTATTATGATTTAATTGAAATATGAAGGAGTCATGGTGCGGTTATAGTGCAGCAGCAGAATGCAAGTGTATAGATGTGGGTGGCAGAAGGAAAAAGAAGTCGGCCGTCCCACGGGGATGATTGACCGCGTCGAAAAGGGGGTGGAAAGTGACGCATCGTGCGGGGTCGTTTCACCAAGTTTGCGGAGTACAGAGAGAAAGAGGGAGAGAGAGAGAGAGGGTGGTCTCCTCGTATTTATATGTAAAAGCGGGGTTGCCTATGCCTTTACATATATATATAAAGTTTCGTCTGCGCATGCGCACTTTACCATGTCCCCCCACCATTTTCAAAATTCCCTTTGCACACTGCGCTTAAGTGAGCCGAGTGATTTCTTTTTTAGGGGGTAGTTCAGTATGTATGTGCGGTCGTCTGATAAAACAGTTGTTCACAAACTGTTATTGCGCGAGGTCTCACATACAAACTCAACAAACCCTCAAAAAAAAAGAAAGAAAGAAAACACACTCTCGCAACTATGTCGTCCACTGAATTCTTTCTTACAATGCGCGAGAGCAACGATTCACTGTGATGCAGTTGTTGTGTGCTGTGTTATTCTATCTTTCGTTTGACATTTTCCTTTCCCTCGGCCATTAACCGGGAATTCAATCGAAAGAAATTCCAACTGTGATTATTGTCATTCGATACAAGGTTAATTTTTCTCAATTTTCCTAATTTTTCTAAATGTTTTCTAATTTTTTTATAAATTTTCTAATTTTTCCTAATATTCCTATTTTTTCTAATTTTTACTATTTTTATAAAATTTTCTCCTTTATTCTCAGTGTTTTTTTTTTCTTTTTCTGTGCTAATTTTGTGTATATCTGATACGCGCCACTGGTCGATTATTTATTATCCTCGGAGTAATTGTCACGTGTCACGAATCCTCCCCCTTTCTCCTTCTTCTTCTTCTTCTTTTTCTTTCGATTTCTTTATCAATAGTGAAATGTAAAATTTCGAGATTATGCATTTTTTTTTTTTTTTTGTTATAAAAATCTCGAGCGTTTCCGATCGATCGGCTTTGTTTTTAGGTCTTGTCAATCGATTTCATGCCGTTCACCCTCGACTACCAGGAATAATGCAAAATTGACCCCTTTTAAACATTCATCATTCACTTTTTCACTCTCCTTTATGTTTTCTTATTTAAAAAAAGGTTTTGGTATTTATAGAAAAATTTTCTACCCCTATTTTCTTCGAGTTATTATTTTTTTTTTACAACAAATCTGAATTTATTAAAAAAGAATAATTTTTTCAAAGCTAATTTATTATAAGTAAATGCTTATTTAAAAAAAATATTTTTAAAAAATATATTATTATTATAATAACTGTTAAACTTAAATTGAACTTAAGAAACGTTCGATATGTTTTTGGCGGGAATTTGAAAATTTAAGGTACCAAAAATAAGCACTAAATTAAAAAAAGAGTAAAAAAAAATTTCAAAAAAAGAACAAATCGTTAAAATAGTAGTGGAATTAAATTTAAATAGTAATCTTTTTAATTTGTCATTATAATTATATATAAAATACAAAATTTGAGAATAAAAAAATTTTTTAATAATTCTTTAATAATTTTTTATAAATTAAATAAAAAATTCTGCAATATGAATATTATGACTTTTAAAATTTATAATTTATAAATTCTGAAAATTTATTTAAAATGAGAAATTTTTTGCAATTGTAATTTTCCATAAAATTTTTGAAAATAATGATTTTATGTGTGTGAGGGAAAATTCGCTTTTATTATTGTACACGTAAACATTTGTAAAAGCAATATTATGCTGTATTGAATTCTTGAAAATTGTAACACTGGAAATTATCAACATAATGTATTATTTGGAATCTAAAACTTTCTAATTAAAACTAATCATAGTTTGAGATGTTAATAAACGTAAAACGTGTGTCGGTATATGTGTACAAAGTTTGAGATTTTGAAACTTTGAATTATTTCTGCTTTAGTGGCGAATTTAACTGGAAAATTTAATAATTGAAATTATATAGTTTTAATGAAATAATTAAAAGTAAAAAGGGAGAGAAAATCATTATAAACATTTTTTTCATTTACATTTTTTTTTAAATTTATTTATTTTCTCATATTTCATTTAATAAACTGTTTTCTTTTTTTTTTAATTTAGAAATAATAAACATGAGTTTTAAGGTAAAAGTAATTTTAATGTGAAAGTAATTTTAAAGAAAAAGTAATTTTAAAGTCAATGTAATTTTAAAGTAAATGTAATTTTAAAAGAAAAATAGTTTTGTAGTGAGAGGAATTTTAAAAGTAATTTTGAAGTCCAAGTAATTTTGGAGTCAAAACAATTTTAAAGTCAAAGTATTTTTGAAGTCGAAGTAATTTTGAAGTCAAAGTGTTTCAAGTTAAAAGTAATTTTAAAACAAGTAATTTTGAAGTAAGAGTTATTTTAAATTAAAAATAAAAGTAATTTTAAGATAAAAGTAATTTAAATGTAAAAGTAATTTTAAAACAAGTAGTTTTGAAGTAAGAGTAATTTTAAAACAAATTTTTATGTAAAAGTAATTTTAAAATAAGTAATTTTAAAGAAAAATTTTAATATAAAAATAAAGTAAAAGTAATATTAAGATCAATGTAATTTAGAAGTAAATGTAATTTTGAAGTACGAGTAATTTTAAAGAGAAAAGTAATTTTAAGATAAAAGTAATTTTAAAGTGAAAAGTAATTTTGAAGTAAGAGTAATTTTAAAACTAATGTAATTTTGAAGTAAAAGTAATTTTGAAGCCTAAGTAATTTTTAAGTCAAAGAATTTTAAGTTAAAAGTAATTTAGAAGTAAAACTAATTTTTATGTAAAAGTAATTTTAAAACAAGTTAATTTTGAAGAAAAATTTTAATATAAAAATAAATTAAAAGTAAAAGTAATATTAAGATGAAAGTAATTTAGAAGTAAATGTAATTTTGAAGTAGGAGTAATTTTAAAGAGAATAGTAATTTTAAAACAAGTAATTTTGAAGAAAAATTTTAATATAAAAATAAATTAAAAGTAAAAGTAATATTAAGATCAAAGTAATTTAGAAGTAAAAGTAATTTAAAACAAATGTAATTTTGAAGTACGAGTAATTTTAAAGTGAAAAGTAATTTTGAGATGAAAGTAATCTAAAAGTAAAAATAATTTTAAAACAATAGTAATCTTGAAGTAAAAGTAATTTTAAAACTAATGTAATTTTGAAGTAAAAGTAATTTTAAGATAAAATTATTTTTGAAGCCAAATTAAGTTAAAAGTAAAAATAAATTGAAAGTGAAAGTAATTTAGAAGTAAAAGTAATTTTAAAGTGAAAGTAATTGTTTACTTAAATAATTTTTTAATTAAAAGTAATTTAGGAGTAAAAGTAATTTTAAAACAAGTAATTTTATAACTATATGAGTCGTCGGATCTTATAACGACACATAAAATATCCACAGGGGTTTGAGTTGGCCCCTGAAGATTGAAAAATTAATTTAAAAAAAAAAATTTGTTTAAATTACTTCTGAATAGGAAATTTTATTGCGCATCTTTTTTCTTCTATAAAAATTTTTCGTATCTATTAAGGTTTTAGAAAAAAACGCAAAAAACTAATTTTTTTATGAAATAACATTTCATTCATTTTTTCTCTTCAACTCGTTCTAAAATGAAAAGTTATTAATATTTTTTCATAAAATTCACAGAAGTTATAGTTTATTCTATCCTTTTGGTGAAAAAAAATTAAAAATTAAAAATTTTTGAATTTAAAAAACAATTATTAATAATTTCTTTAATCAATGTTCAACTAATGCTTGATAATTTTCAAACACTTCGTTTATCCAGGAAATTTTTACGGAGAACAAACTTCCAGTGAATGAAATGTTTATAGATATATAAATAAGTTTTCTATAAAGTTTGATTTCAATTCCATTAGCCATTTACGAAATATTAGCAAGAATATTTTCGCCGCGCTACGAACGTAAACACAGCACTCTGAGGTTATCGTATATACTACTTTGTTCATTATAATTTTTAACAAATTACTTGTATTTTATTTAAAATATAAAAATAGATATATTTTTTATAAAGGCAAAGTAATTTAATAAGTTTTGATTATTGAATAAAATGTAAACATTTATTAAAATAAATATAAAATAACATTAATTTTATTAATTTCATTGTGAAAACTGTCACACAAATACAGTTGCGTATTTTCAAAGCTAATTGTATTGTATTACGTAGAGGTAAACAAACAAAATTTTACTTGTCTAGAAATTATATATATTTAAAAGTAATTCAAAATTACTTATATAATAAAATAAAAAATCATTTTTTCATATTTTCATTATAAAATATTTTTTAAATTCTTACTATTTTAATATTCAAATTTTGACATTTTAAATTATTTTAATTTACTTAATATTTTTCAACAAACATACCTTATTCCTTTTTATTTTTCGAATATTTTGCGTCCAATTTTCTTCATTTTTACGTCTTTTCCTCCCTCGTAAAACACTATCTTCAACTATTATCATTTTTCAATAATAATATTTTTAAAAAAGTGAAAATTGAAAAAAGGAATTAATCTATCAAACAAGGATACTATAGTAGAATGGTGCTAAGCGTTAACCTCAGAGTACTGTGTTTACGTTCGTAGCGCGGCGAAAATATTCTTGCTAATATTTCGTAAACGGCTAATGGAATTGAAATCAAACTTTATAGAAAACTTATTTATATATCTATAAACATTTCATTCACTGGAAGTTTGTTCTCCGTAAAAATTTCCTGGATAAACGAAGCGTTTGAAAATTATCAAGCATTAGTTGAACATTGATTAAAGAAATTATTAATAATTGTTTTTTAAATTCAAAAATTTATAATTTTTAATATTTTTTCACCAAAAGGATAGAATAAACTATAACTTCTGTGAATTTTATGAAAAAATATTAATAACTTTTCATTTTAGAACGAGTTGAAGAGAAAAAATGAATGAAATGTTATTTCATAAAAAAATTAGTTTTTTGCGTTTTTTTCTAAAACCTTAATAGATACGAAAAATTTTTATAGAAGAAAAAAGATGCGCAATAAAATTTCCTATTCAGAAGTAATTTAAACAAATTTTTTTTAAAAATTAATTTTTCAATCTTCAGGGGCCAACTCAAACCCCTGTGGATATTTTATGTGTCGTTATAAGATCCGACGACTCATATAGTAATTTTAAAGTAAAAGTAATTTTGCGAAGTAAAAGTAATTTTAAGATAAAAGTAATTTTGCGAAGTAAAAGTAATTTTAAGACAAAAGTATTTTTGAAGCCAAAGTAATTTTAAAGTAAAAGTAACTGTTTCTAATTTTCATTAAATTAACTAAATATAAAAAAAAATTACTTTTAAAATCAATCTGCCATTTGGAATCAAATTACTTTTTCCTTAATCCCAAGAACTGGAGATTAAGAGCGCGCAATTGCTTTTCGTATTGCACGAACATTAATAAATACATCCAATTAATTTCTGGTCGGTTTATGAAAGGATAAAATCTTATTAAATTTTCTATCACTATAAAATTTCATGTTTCTTTATAAATAAAGCATTGAAAAAAAAATATATATATATATCCTTTGATAATTTATCCGTTTTTCCCCCACAACACTGATTTCTTTTATTTTTCTTTTTATTCGGCTTTGACATTTTTTTAATGACTTCATTAACTGCAGGGAATTTGTATAGATATTTTTGAAGCTAATTTTGAATAACTCCTCAACTGATAATAACGAAACTTGAAATAGGTTTTACAATGTCAACTTAATTAAAACAAAAGAAAATGTTGCATTAATTATATATGAAATTGCATAAGTACATGTTTGTATGACGATGAAGCTTTTATGAAATTAAAAAAAGAATGGAGAACAAGATGGGATGAGAGAGAGAGAGAGAGAGAGAGATAAAAATATCCAAATTGTTGATTATTCACTTGTGAAGTGCACTTGGTCACGATACAGTTATTTCATCAGCAATAATCGCTGTGTCAATTATTAAACGCTTCGATGGGCTTGGAATTATTATTTTTAAGCATTAAATTCAGAAACAAAATAAACATTCAACTGGAGTTAGAGAAAAAAAATTGAGCATTATTCGTCATTGAGTGAAAATAGAACTGAATTTTTGGAGAATTCTATTTTTTTGGGGAATTTCCAATACTTTAAATTCGCTAATAATAAAATTAAAAAAAAACTATTCTCTAAAATTATAGTCATATTCTTTAAAATGAAACAATAATTTTCAAAAAATATTCGAAATTCAATTATTTTCAATATTTTTACTGTTTTCAAAAAAATTTCGCAAAGTATTAATCGAAAATCGAAAAATTCAATTATTTTCAAAAATAAAGTTTTCTGCATAAGAATTCAATTATTTAATACAAAATTTTAATAATATTTATTATTATTATTATTATTATTATTTCGAATTAATTAATTATTTAAAACAATGTTTATAAAATTCATATGCAGAATTCAATTATTTTCATAAAATTAACAAAATTTTTCACAGAAATTCAATTCTTATTTTAAACATTTTATTAAACATCTTTCCAACTAATTCAATTATTTTTTTTATAAGTAATAAAAAACTTGTCAGGAATTACAATTATTTAAAAAAAATTTAATACAATTCTTTGCAATAATTAATGATTTTTATTAAACAACAATATTCAGAAGAAAGATCCAATTTTTAAAATATATAAAATAAATTTTTTCTTGGAAATTTTTTTTTATTTTCAAATTCTAATAAAATTGTTCACAATAATTCAAATATTTTAATAATGAATAATAAAAGTCTTTTCGAGAAATTCAATTATTTTTAAAAATTTTAATAATATTCATAGTAGGATTTCAATTATCCAAAAATGTAATTATTCATGAAAATTTAATTTTAATTCCTCAAAACAATCATTTATTCCAAAAAAGCTATTTTGAAACTCTTTGAAAGAATTCAATTATTTGCAATAAATTTTAAATTTTTCACAAGAATTCAATTATTTTCAAATATTTTAAAAAAATTATGCGAAAGAAATCAATTATTCTTTTATTCTTCCCGAAAATTCAATTATTAAAGTAAATAACAAAATTATTTTCAAAAATTCAATCATTTTCATGCATTTCAAAACATTTCTTTGAAAATTCAATTATTTTCATAAATAACAATATTCAACGCAAGAATTAAATTATTTAAAAAAAAAAAATTTTCTTTTATTTTATTTATTTTCTATTTTTTCTTTTCTTTCATTTTATTAAAATTTTTCCGCAATAATTCAGTTCTTTTTTTATAAATAATGAAATCCTCTCAAGAAATTAATTATTTTCTAAAATTTTTCCTCAATTCAATTATTCAATTATTTAAAAAAAAAATCTACTAAAATTCTACACAAACCTTTAATTATTTTCAAAAAATAATAACAATTTTACAGGAATTTCATTATTTACAAATTTTTTAAATAAATTTCTTCGCAATATTCAATTATTTTTATAAATAATAAAAAATTTTACAGGTAATTAATTTTTTTGGCAAATAATAAAATTCTTATTAGGAATTCAATTATTTTGATGAATAATAAAGCTAATTGCAGAATTTCAATTATTTTTAATACAATTTTAATCAAATTCCTCGAAAAATGTAATTATTCTTAAAAATTTTATTAAAAATTATCAAAGAAATTTAATTATTTTAATAACCTTTGCTACAATTTATTTATTAGAATTTAAATATTATTTTTAATAAATTTTTGATTAAATTTCTTTAAAGAATAAAATTATTCCATTCAACATTTTTAATGCAATTCTTTGCATAAATTATCAATTTTCTTTATAAATAATAAAATTCTTCTCTAAAATTGAATTATTTTCAAAAAATTAAATAAATTTCTTGGCTAAATTTCAATTATTTTCACAAATTTTCCCTAATTTAATTATTTTTAATATCTATTTAAATAAAATTTTGCAAAAGAATTCAAATTATTTGAAAATTGATTGATACAATTCTTTAAAAGAATTCAATTTTAAGAAACATATGTAATTATTTAATAAATTTTTTTTTGTATTTAAATAATAAAATTCTCGTAGAATTTTCTCATAAAAATTGATTTAAAAATGGATTTCAGTTAAAATTTTAGATTATTATTGAATATTAAAAGTATTAGAGCGTAAAGTTTTAGAAATAATTTAATTTTGAATAGATTTCAGATTCAAATCTTTGAAAATTTGAATTTTTCATATTTTTATTAAGTAACAATTCTGTGGAATTAATTTTTGTGAGAAATTTTAATTGCGAATTTTTTTTTACATTATTTGAAGTTTTTATTTTCTAAAACATATTTAATTGAAGTATTTACAAATAATTGAAAAATCGAATATTTTTTTTTCGAAAATTATTAAAAATAATCGATTTTAAGAAGAATTTTAGTTAAAAATTCTTGAAATCGATATCTTCATGTTTTTTTAGTTATGAAAAAATCTAATTTATAGTTTTAAGTAAAATATTCTCTTATATATATATATTTTTGTCAGTAATTGGTCCGTAATTTTTAATTTTTTGTCGGTAAAGTCCGTATTTTTAAATACTTTCACTTGTTCGAGCTCTGATATAAATAACAAAATTATTCCCGAAAATTCAATATGACGGACCGGACAGTCAAATTAAAAGTTAATTTACTTTCTTAAAATTAATTATCGAGTGCGAAGTCCTATTCGACAATTTGATTTTTTGAATTCGTTGTAATTATTTTGATATTTAGCCACTTCAGGAAACCCCGAAGAGAAAGAATTTAGATTCTTTCAAGTCTAGACGAAGAAATTTATCAGAGAATTTTTAGGGGTCTCTCGTAAAACACTATAAAATTGGAATAATTTTTTTTTCTTTCAGCGATGGTCGTCTCGTGGAAGGAGATCAAATTTTAGCTATAGATGGACAACCCTTGGACTCGAATATTTCCCATGAGCAGGCAATTGCAATTCTTCAAAAGGCTCGTGGAGTAGTTGAGCTAATTGTCGCAAGAAGCGCCCAAGGTTGGCTTCTCTCTTAATCTTATTCTGTTTCAAAGTATTTTTTTCTTCTTTCTTCCCTGTGATTAGAATCTAAAAAAAACCTTTAAAGAAATTTCTAAATAAGACGCGTTTTGGCATTTTTTTTTTTTTTGAAGATATTGGGAGTCCAACGGTGCCGGATGAGGCATCCGGGGCCTCGCTTTCGACCGCAGCTGCTGCCGAGGGAACAGGATCTGGCGTCTGCAGCGGATTCACCGACATCACCGCATCGAAGGAGCAATCAGCGCCGCCACTTCCTTCCGCAGTATCACCTGGTGCATCAAAGCCAATTGTTCCCATTGCAGCGACAATTAGCGTTGCACCAACATCAATATCAACAACAACTGCCACCTCTGGAGTTCCTGTTGTCGAAACAGCTCCGTCCGCCGTTAGCGAAATCGCTAAGAGTGGCACTGACATGGTGGTAAGTTTTTAGAGCTTTTTATTTCTGAAAATAAAAGTCATAACAATGATTATTTATTTTTTTTTAGTTGAACACCGAGTGGGCACAAGTAGAAGTAATAAATCTCATCAATGATGGAAGTGGTCTTGGCTTTGGAATTATCGGAGGGCGCAGCACTGGAGTTGTCGTCAAAACTATCCTCCCCGGTGGTGTCGCCGATCGAGTAAGTAAAAAGTCATTTTATCTTTATAAAATTAATTTTTTAAATTCACTTTAGCTTTTATCAACTCTTTAAGCAATTCGCTTTGTACCTTCATAATTCTCTATTGGGGAGAATATTCCTTGAGTCAATATTTCTCCCTCTGTAAAATTTTTTATCCTCTTTTTACAAAAAGTGGAGACAATTCCGGAACTTTACTAATTTTAGTTAAAATTTTAAAAGCGACTTTTACTAATTGTATTATTCCAGGACAATAGATTGCAGAGTGGTGACCATATTCTCCAAATTGGCGATGTCAATTTGCGGGGAATGGGTAGCGAGCAAGTTGCCGCTGTTCTTAGACAATCTGGAACCCACGTGAGACTTGTTGTTGCGCGACCAGTCGAACCTACTTCCCCCGATTATCAGGTAAAGAGAAAAACCCCGTTTTTTCGCCTACTAAAGGTTTTTTTTTCGTGCTCATGGAGAAAGCATAATTTTCTTTTTTTCTTTTATTTTAGTAATGTGGATTATAAAATTTTGATTATTCTTTTCTAGGCCCTCGGCAGTCACGCTCCAATTGTTCCAACGAAAATTCTCGGCGATCCGGATGAACTCGATCGACATTTGATTCATTCGACTCCCGAAACGTACAATGTCCGCCACACGAAAACTGATTCCAACTATGACAATGGATACATGTACACTCAGGATCCTGACATTGAAATGCATGTAAGCATCTTTTTCGTGTGTGACACGAACGTCATCATCTCAGTGTAGATAACAAGTTATTTAATCCAAACTGTCAATCTCCAATGGAGAATATAAATTTAAATGCTGTCGGCACTCGTATATACGCGGGTTGCACATTTGAACAATTAGTGATAAGATGGTATTTTTAGAAAGTCGGGAAGTTATTTTTAACTTAAGGGGAGTTTCCACTGAATTTAAAGATTTTTATCACAGAATTTTCAAAAAGTCAAGAAATTATGTTAAACTTAAGGGGAGTTTTTACTGAATTTAAGGGTTTTTTCAATTTTTCAAAAGTCGAGAAACTATTTAAAATTTTAGGAGAATTTCCACTAAATTAAAGGGTTTTTTCATTTTTAAAAAAGTTGAGAAATTATTTTAAACTTAAGGGAAGTTTCCACTAAATTTAAGGGGTTTTTTCATTTTCAAAAAGTTGAGATATTATTTTAAACTTAAGGGGAGTTTCCACTAAATTTAAAAGATTTTTCATTTTCAAAAAGTTCAAAAATTATTTTTAATTTAAGGAGAATTTCCACTAAATGTAAAGGTTTTTATCACAGAATTTTTAAAAAATCAAGATATTATTTTAAACTTTAGGGAAGTTTCTACTGAATTTAAAGGTTTTTTCATAGAATTTTCGAAAAGTTGAGATATTATTTTAAACTTAAGGGGAGTTTTTTCGTTTTTAAAAAGTTGAGAAATTATTTTGAATTTAAGGAGGGTTTCCACTGAATTTAAGGGTTTTTTCATTTTTAAAAAGTTGAGAAATTATTTTAAACTTAAGGGAAGTTTCCACTAAATTTAAGGGGTTTTTTCATTTTCAAAAAGTTGAGATATTATTTTAAACATAAGGGGAGTTTTTACGTTTTTAAAAGGTTGAGAAATTATTTTAAATTTAAGGAGAGTTTTCACTGAATTTAAGGGTTTTTTCATTTTTTAAAAGTTGAGAAATTATTTTAAACTTAAGGAGGGTTTCCACTGAATTTAAGGGTTTTTTCATTTTTAAAAAGTTGAGAAATTATTTTAAACTTAAGGGAAGTTTCCACTAAATTTAAGGGGTTTTTTCATTTTTAAAAAGTCGAGAAATTATTTAAAATTTCAGGGGAATTCCCACTGAATTTGGGGTTTGTTTCAATTTTAAAAAAGTCACGAAGTTATTTTAATTTTAAAGGGGAGTTTCCACTGAATTTAAGGATTTTCTTTTATGTTTAAAAAGTCGAGAAATTATTTTAAACTTGAAGGGAGTTTTCACTGAATTTGAGGATTTTATCACAGAATTTTCAAAAAGTCAAAACATTATTTTAAACTTAAGGCAAGTTTTCACTAAATTTAAGAGGTTTTTTCATTTTTTTAAAGTTGAGAAATTATTTTAAATTTAAGGAGAATTTCCTCTAAATTTAAGGTGTTTTTGTTTTCATAGAATCCACTGAATTTGAGGGTTTTCTTTCATAGAATTTTCAAAGAGTCTAAAATTCTTTTAAACTCAAGGAGAGTTTAGTTTGAATTTCCATTTTCTCTAAAACGTATTTTCTAATTTTTTCCTTTTTTCTAAAATAATTTTCTAATTTTCTTTCTTCTACTAAAGATCATTTTCTAAAAATTTCTCTTTCTGAAAATTCTTCTTCTAACAATATTCAATTTTTATAATGACGATTATTCTTATTATTTGTTTTTTCAAAATTGTAATAAAAATAGATATTTTATAAAATTTGTTCTCCCTTCTGCAAAACGAAACTCATAATTTGATTGAGAAAGAAACATTTTATGCAAAATAGTTTCTATTTCTTGATCTTAGCTTTTTTTAAAAACTATTTTCTTTACTTTTAATTAAAATTACAGATTTTCTTTAAATTTTGGGAAATAAATGCTATGAATCATAACTCTTTAGAGGATTTCTTTTTTAGAAGTCTGAACATTTTAGAAAAATATTTTTTAGAAAATAGATTTTATTAGAGATTACTTATTTTTTTAGACAAAAAGGATTAGAAAATATTTTTTTTGGAAAAAGTAACCACCTACTGGGAATTTTACATTTGAGTTTTTTCTCTTAGAATTTTTAAAAAGTCAAGTCATTATTTTAAACTTTAGGAGAGTTTACAAGAATTTAATTTCACTTTATTTCTTTAGTTTCGCGGTATTCCAATTGTTATTAACTTTTCATCGTGATATAAATTAAACTAAGTGAATAATATACTGGAAATTGAAAATTTACCTTATTTACAATAAAATTCGACTTTTTCAAAAATTCAAACTATTTTTTTTTCTATTTCTAAATAAACACAAAAAATTCATTAATACATTATTTGGAAATTTAGTGTGATATTTGTTGAGTTTTTTTTTTTGGCTTTGAATGTTGGCTACAGTAGAGAATTTTTAACGGTTTTCTTCAGTATTTTGAAGAAAGATTCAAATTTTCGTTCACCAGTTCTGAAAATCTATTTTTTGAAAAAATAAATTCTACTTTCTAGATTTTGAAAAATACTTAGTTTACTTTTTGAAAATACTTAGTATTTTGAAAAAAAGTAAATTCTTCATCTTCAGTTGGAATGGAGAACGTGTGAAGTAAATGCTAAGGTTACAGACTGATTGAATTACTAATTGTGCTTTAGACGAGACCGAGCCTTATTATGGACGTCGTGCGAAATCCGACGCCCATTGGATCGGCGCCCTTCATTCCAACGCTCACGGGTCCGATTCAAATTCAAGACCTTCCGGCACTCTCAATGGATCCAATTGACGTCGACTCCCTGCCTGAAATGGAGCGCTTCACCGTCGAGCTGAAGAAAGATAGCTACGGTCTCGGCATCACGATCGCTGGATACGTTTGTGAAAAAGGTATATAACGAACCTCTATTCTCGTAATACTCGTTCCTTTTTCGTTTCCTTCTTTTTACCGAAACATAAAAATATTCCGTCTTACGGAACGGAAAATTATTTTTCGAAAGATGACTTTAAACTTTGGAACATTTGTTTAGGGTCTTTTTTTAACCCCGTTAATTGCCATTGGCAAATATTTTTAGGGATTTGAAGATTTGAATCTTTGCTAATGGTAGTTAAGATACTTTTTTTTTTGGGGTATTAAGAAATGAAAAATTAGGAATATTAATTGATTAAATTTTTGTTTTCAGAGGAGCTCTCGGGTATTTTTGTAAAAAGTATAAGCGAAGGAAGTGCGGCCGATTTGAGTGGAAAGATTCAGATAAACGATCGAATTGTGGAAGTGAATGGTCATTCGTTGCAGGGCTACTCGAATCATGAGGCTGTTGAAGTTTTGCGAAGTACTGGATACACTGTTGTTCTTTGTTTAGAAAGGTATCTACGAGGTCCAAAATACGAGCAATTACAGCAAGCAATTGCCGCCAGTGAACTGCGATTACCGCAACCGAGTTCTCCGTCGATTACGAGTCTCGCTACTTTTCCAATCACTGCAGTAAGTTTTTATAAAAAAAAATCAAAATAACAGACATTATTCTATAATAATTTTAATTACTTTAATTTTAATAACTAATTTTAATTACTTTAATTTTAATAATTCATTGTAATTAATTTAATTTTAATAATTAATTTTAATTAATTTAATTTGAATAATTCATTTTAATTACTTTAATTTTAATAATTCATTGTAATTAATTTAATTTTAATAATTTATTTTAAAATTACATAAATTCTTCCCAAAAACTTGAGAAGAAAATTTTAATCTTGATTGTTTGGAATTTATTTTCAAATAGCAAGATGGAGAATCCACGACTGAAATCGAAGCAGAGGGCGAGTCACATACGACAATTGATAGCGCGATTCTTCACGAAATGGAGAAGGAAGCTGAAAAACGGGATTCATCGCCGGAGACGAATGTTGAAGCACTTCTAAGTGATCCCTCGCAGGAATTATCGCCTCAAATTGAAGCTGCTATTAAATCAAAATGGCAGAAAATTGTCGGCCCCGACGTCGAAATAGTGGCAAGTGGCAATTTTTTATTCTAAAAAAAAGAAACTATTAAATTTATTATCTATTTTCGAATAAGATTTAAATAACGACCTTGAAAAGTCTGGGAATTTTGATCGAATTCCTGAAAAATTGTTCTTTTCTCATTGTATATTTATTCTTGAAATCTAATTTTACTCAATTATTTCAAAATTAATTCAATTTTAAACGAATTTTATTTTACAGTTTTCATAAGTAGATGAACTAACTAAGATTTACACTTCAAAATTTGTAAAATTTCAGTTTTAAATGAATTTCATTAAAAAAATTTAAAAATCTAGATTTAAAAAAAACTTAACTAAAATTCTTCTAAAAATATTTCAATTTCTTTAATATATATTTAATGAATTATTAAAAGTGACTAATTTATAGAAGAATTTTTTAGTTAAAAACACTAAAACAAATTTAATTTTGAAATATATTATTCGAGAAATTCAATTATTATTTTTAAAAGAGGTAAAATTCAGAAATTCAATTATTTTTTTCAACTTTTATTATTTATTCTCTAGAGAACTAAATTATTTTCTAAATTTTAATGAAATTCTTTTATAACAATTCAATTTTTTTTCGAAATAATTTTAATAAAACTCTTCAATTAAACATTAAAGTGATTTCAACAAATTTTCAAAATTCAATTTTTAATGTTTGCTATTTTCATAAATATTCACAAAACGATTTAATTATTTAAACCAAAAGTTTAAAAAAATTAGTCTGAAGAATTCAATTATTTTCAAACGTGTAATATAATTCTTCGCAAAAATCCAATTATGTTTGAAAATTTTTTCTTTTAATTTGTCTCTTGGCAATAAATAATAAATAGAAACATAACAATTAAATGATGATAAAATTTTTTATGAAAATTAAATTTTAAGAGACATTCAATTATTGATTAAATTGTTTATTTTTATAGTTAATAGATTTCTTGTAGAATTTTCAAATAAATATTGAATTAAAAATAAATTTCAGAAAAAATGTTGGATTACTATTGAATATCATATTCAGAAATATTTATTTATTTGAAAATTCTACAAGAATTTATTTATTTCATTCCAAAAATAATCAGTTTATTAAATAATTGAACTTTTTTTAAAATTGAATTGTTGTATGAAGAACTTTATCAACAAATTTTTATATAATAATTGAATTCTATTTAATATATTTAATAAAATTTTTAAAAATAATTGCATTTTTCGAGAAATTTGATGAAACATTTTACATTACATTACAAATGATTGAAGGAATTCAATTATTTATAAAAAAATCTACTAAAATTCTACACAAACCTTTAATTATTATCAAAAAATAATAACAATTTTACAGGAATTTCATTATTTACAAATTTTTTTTATAAATTTCTTCGCAATATTCAATTATTTTCATAAATAATAAAATTTTTACAGGTATTTAATTTTTTTGTCAAATAATAAAATTGTTATTAGGAATTCAATTATTTTGATGAATAATAAAGCTAATTGCAGAATTTCAATTATTTTTAATACAATTTTAATCGAATTCCTCGAAAAATGGAATTATTCTTAAAAATTTTATTAGAATTTAAATATTATTTTTAATCAATTTTTGATTAAATTTCTTTAAAGAATAAAATTATTCCATTCAAAATTTTTAGTGCAATTCTTTGCGTAAATTATCAATTATCTTTAAAATTATAAAATTCTTGTCTAAAATTGAATTTTTTTCAAAAAATTTAATAAATTTCTTGGCAAAATTTCAATTATTTTCAAAAATTTTCACTAATTTAATTATTTTTAATATCTATTTTAATAAAATTTTGCCAAAGATTTCAATTTTAAGAAACATATGTAATTATTCAATAAATTGTTTTTTTGTATTTTAATAATGAAATTCTCGTAGAATTGTCTCATAAAAATTGATTTAAAAATGGATTTCAGTTAAAATTATAGATTATAATTGAATATTAAAAGTATTAGAGCGTAAAGATTTAGAAATAATTAAATTTTGAAAAGGTTTCAGATTCAAATCTTTGAAAATTTGAATTATTCATATTTTTAACTAAGTAACAATTCTGTGGAATTAATTTTTTTGAAAAATTTTAATTGCGAATTAATTTTTAATATTATTTGAAGTTTTTATTTTCTAATACATATTTAATTGAAGAATTTACAAATAATTAAAAAATCAAATATTGTAAAGAAATTGATTTGAAAGTTCTCAAAGAACTTTTTCGAAAATTATTGAAAATAATCGATTTTAAGAAGAATTTTAGTCAAAAATTGTTGAAAATAATAATTGAATTGATAATGACTCGGAGTTATCAATATCTTCATGTTTTTTTAGTCATGAAAAAATCTAATTTATAGTTTTAAGTAAAATGTTCTCTTATATATTTTTGTCAGTAATTGGTCCGTAATTTTTCATTTTTGGTCCGTAAAATCCGTATTTTTAAATACTTTCACTGGTTCGAGCCCTGAAAGGGTAAAAGCGTGGCAACCCTGTAATGATTTAAAATATGATTTTAATGATTTTAATGATGTAACTAGAGGAAATTTTTTTTTTTGTGAAGAAATGCAGAACGGAAGTAATGGAAAAATATTTATTTGCGTCTAGGTGGCGCAATTGAAGAAATTCGCCGAAGGAAGCGGTTTGGGAATAAGCTTGGAGGGAACGGTCGACGTGGAAAATGGGCAGGAAGTGAGGCCACATCATTACATCCGCTCAATATTGCCTCAAGGTCCAGTGGGACAGAATGATACACTAAGATCCGGAGATGAATTACTCGAGGTCAATGGCTATCGACTTTTGGGAATTAATCACATGGAGGTGGTTAGTGTTTTAAAGGAACTGCCCGTTCATGTGCGAATGGTTTGCGGACGAAATATCAAATCGCAAGATCCGCTTTGTCCAATTGACACGGCTCAGCATCAGGCTGCTTTTCAAACTAGGGTAGAGAACATTATTTTTCTTGTCTCAATTTTCGCAAAAAAAAATCGAAACAAATCTAAACTATTATTGAAAATAGTTAATCTGAACTATTCTCATTTCGATCTAAACGATTTAAAATAGTTTAGATACTTAAATAGTGAAGACACTAAAATAATTTAAATATACTAAATCCAATTCTTTTCTAATTTCAGAGTATCCTCGGAGGTTCTTTGCAAAATTTACTACCATCGATGGATCGACTCGTGAAGGCGAAATCCGATGGTTCATTGGCATCGACGACGGCGACCGTCACCGACGCCAGTTTCAATAAAATAAAGTCAAGATCCCTGGAGCCGCTGACGGGCCTCGCAATGTGGAGTTCCGAGCCGCAAATAATAGAGCTTGTTAAAGGAGAAAGAGGCCTTGGATTTTCTATTTTAGATTATCAGGTAAATTATCACTTATTCGACGAAAAACATCTTTAACAATATGCAATTATTGAGAAACGAGAAGAATTTATTTTAACCAAATTTTTCTTTTAGGATCCAATGAATCCCAACGAAACTGTGATAGTAATAAGATCCTTGGTACCGGGGGGAGTTGCTCAAGTCGACGGCCAATTGATACCTGGCGATCGTCTACTATTCGTGAACGACATCACTTTAGAGAATGCGACACTGGACCAAGCGGTGCAGGCGCTGAAGGGCGCGCCAAAGGGCGTTGTGCGAATTGGAGTGGCGAAACCGTTGCCAATTCCCGACAGCATTGCACAAACAAGCGAGCAGGATGAACGCTTGGAGAAGAATGGCAAGAGTCCAAGAGCAAATCGACATCCGGCCATTGACAGTCAAAAGCAGAGATGCGATTATTTTCGCGAGAGAAAAGTAAATGTCGCACAATCGCCGCCTCGTCTCGATTTGATTGAGGGTTTGCAATTGCAGCACAGCCTTGTCAAGTCAGAGAGTTTCTAAGACCAAAAACAAAAAAAACAACAACCAATAATGATTTTTTTGGTTATACCCCCAACTTTCGGACCTCGATCCTTCGTCGTGGACCAAATCGAGATTTTCTTCTCGAAACTTTCCTTTTTACACTCTTCATTCACTCACTTCATTTTCAAACACCTTGACACGTTTATCTATGAATGATGTTTGGACTATCTTGGCGATCTTCCTGAAACTCTCTGCTGTGCAAGGAGAAGATAGGAAGTAGGGAACGTGGTGATGGAGAAAAAGGAGGTGTGCAATTTTAATATGCACGAGTTTCATGGATAAACTCATTTTTAGCTACAAGTGTACTTTTAAAGAGATTAAGGTACGAGTTTAGAGCAATAAAGAGATTTAGTTAATGGTATAACACGTTTTCTTCTTTCGTCCCTGCTTGGAATTATGTTTTTTCTTTTCGATTTCGAACTACAAATTCCAAAGTGCTTCATTTTCAGAACTATTTCCATCTAAAGTAAAGATAAAAAAATTTATTATTCACCCGAAAGCACGACTTTTGTCAATATAAATAAATTTTCGAATCGTGCCAACTCACTGTGCAGTGTTGTGTTTAACTATCAAAACGTATGCTTTAACAGAAAGTGACTTAAAAAAATTTTTAAAAATGAAGAAACTTAATTGCATCTCATTGCTCTTTGAAACACTGTAAGTATAATACAAAATAATATGTATTGTAATTATTTTTTAACATAACTTTACAACACATGACCTAAAGATTAAAATTTACCATATTTGGAATTTTTTATGTAACGAAACCCATGAACTACAGGACAAAAATAAGTGAAATCTGATCTAACGGCCCCAAGGGGGGCGTTACCATTAATGCCCTTCAAATGTGTTTTTTAATCAATTGCGACTCTAAAATAATTCTTTATAGGGACCGATTTAAAAAAATGTAAAATATTTTAATAAAATTAAACTACGATCAACAATTTCTCAAATTTGAAAAAGAATTTTTGCAAATAATTTTAGAGACAATTTTCTTTAACTGTTATATGTAATTTAAAAACTTTTTTTTTACAAAGTTCTAAAGCAGTTAAAATTGTTACAAAAATTTTAAAGCATTTAAAGTTATTATAAAAATTTTGATGCAATTAAAATTATTACAAAAATTTTAAAGCAGTTAAAATTGTTACAAAAATTTTAAAGCTGTTATAATTGTTTTAAACACTTTATGTTTGAATACAATTTACTGCATTTGAAGAAATGAGTCATTTCTATAAGAATTTAATAGGTTTGCAAAGTAAAGATACGCGATTTAAAAAAAAACTCATATAGGTATAATTTTTATTGAAACTCGGAAAATTTTTTCTAGTTTCTATTTTGCTGTATTTTCCTTATCAAGAGGAAAAATAGTCAAAAATAATGCTTTATTATCTCAAATATATTATATAAGTTCAAAAATATAATGAAAAGTAGAAAAATTGTTGCAGCAGATGATACAAATTGATAACAAAAAGCATTTTGTTCAACATTTTTAGTCATCGTTGATAATTATTTATAATATACGAAAAAAAAATGCTAAAATTTATTTAAAAATTAAATTATATGTACTTTTTCTTTAAAAAATATTAAATTGTCTTCTCTTTTCTGTCTAAAAATGATATAAAAATGTTATCAATGTATATTGACAACACAGCTGTTTTAATAAAGTTCTACAGAAACCTGATAGTTTTCTGAAGAATATTTTCCAAATAAATATTTAATTTTTCAAATGTTTTACAGAAAATGCAGGTTTCTCCGTATAACTTTATTTATTTAAAGTATGTATGTTAAGTATGTTTTTAAATTAATATATAATTTCGAAGAAATGGTTCTAACATTTCAACTATGTTTATATAAATGTTTTAAAATAGTTATTTTTCGATATAATTGATGATAAGAAAATGTAAATTTCGACTTGAATCAAGACTTTTGATAATATAAATAAATTTTCGAATCTTGACAATTCACTGATTAGTGTTTTGTTGAACTATCATAATGTATATGGTTTAATACAAAATGTTACTTTATCAAAAATGAAGAAATTTAATTGTATTTTATTGCTTTTTGAAACACTGTAAGTTGAGTAAAATTAATTTAACTAATTTTTAACATAACTTTATAGCAAAATTATCAAAATAACCAAAACCTCTTAAATTTTATACTTAAGGTAAAATGAGGATACACCAATTTTCTTATATTTATAATAATATAGGTATAATTTTTATTTAAACTCGGAAAATATTTTTTAGTTTCTATCTTGCTGTACTTTCCTTATCAAGAGGACAAATTCAAGACACGACCATCTGTAAGTACTGAAGAAAATGAAAATATCTTTTAATATATTTAATATATTAAATATTCTTACACTGAACTGAGAATATGAATCAACATAAAATAATTATAGATCCAGATTCAATGCCATCAGACGACAACAATGTTTGCAACTCACCAGAATGTATACAAACAGGTTGAAAGAATTTAGAGTATATTGTAGCTTATTTTTCAAAATCCAGAGGATATTAAACATGATATTCCTTTTTATAGCATCAAGAGTATTGAGATACATGGATACAAGTTTTGATCCTTGTGACAATTTTTACAAATTTTCTTGTGGTAAATTCATAAACACCAGTCTAACTCTTGGCAACGATTCAGTAGATCAGTATACACAGATTGAACAACCCATTCGTCAAATAATGCACGATTATCTACAGAATGAAACTTTACCTACTTCACCAAAATATGCCAGATTAATCAAAACATTTTACAGTAACTGCATTAATTATTGTAAGATTATTTTCTAAAATTTCAAATCAAAATTACATACAATATTTGTATTGAATTCATATACATAAAACTAAATTAAATCATTTTTGCTTATCCTAATCTTACTGCATCATTTTTTTGCAGTTTCTAAAAATACAAGAAATATCAGTTCAATTTTGGAATTAATAAATAAAACAAGTGGATGGCCTTTACTAGATATAGATGGTGATTCTTGGGATGATGAGAATTTCCAATGGGAAAAGTTTGGCTATTTAACCGAAAATATTACAGTCTTTGATAATTATTTTATTCATCTTAACACAATTGTTGACAAAAATAATTCTAATAGAAGCTTAATGGTAATTACAAATATAATTATATGTCATTACAGCAGAAAAAATTATAATCATTTAAATAACTATGTATAAATACACAGATTCAAATTCCGATTAATAATCCATTATATCTGCAATCCACACAATTGCCCATCATTGGAAGACTGTTTGGAGTAAAAGAACGTAAAATTAAGTATAATTTAAAACGAATGTCCAATCTTCATACAAAGCTCCATGTAAGTATTAAAAAACATAAAACGCCCATAAAAACCTTCCGTTTTACTGAACAATTTATTTAAAGGCGTACCCACGAAGAATCATTGGATATAATTCATCCGAAAGAATGACTGTAAAGAAACTGATCCAAAGCTATCCTAATATATCATGGAAGACATTTTTCGCTACGAGATTACAGCCAAATAATATTGATGATAATGATGAAATAGAGGTTTTCGATTTAAGCTACATTAGGAATTTGAATAAAATTATTACAACTATTTCAAAAAGAGATCAGGCAGACTACCTCATGTGGACAGCAATATACAAGATTCTTGAAAAATACATCAATTTAATTAAATTAATTAACAAACCACTAGATTTATGTTATGATCATGTGGTTAGTACGTTTGAAAATAGTTTTGAATTATTGTATTTGAAAAATAATTTTCATAAAGACTTGATTCCAAAAGATGTAGATGAAATGTTTGATAATATTTACAAGCAGTTTGTTACTGTTATAAAGAATGTAAGTATGAGTATATCTTTAAAAAATTAATATATCAAAGAGATAAATATTTAACTTTGTTTTTCATTTAGAATTCTTGGATCGTCAATGAAACGACGAAACTTAAAGCATTAGACAAGCTTGAGTCCATGACAATTATACCTCCAAGTTACTATTTTTCTTTTAATGACGAAGAAATTGATGAATATTACAAAAACTTGGAAATCACACCAGGCGATTATTTTGAGTCGTTGATAAATATTACAAAATTTAAAATCGACAAATCTCATGAAAAATTGATTAAAAGTCTAGTAAATAAAATAAGTTGGACAGAGATACCGAGTGCAACAACCGTCAGTGGTGCATATAGTGGAATAAAAAATTATATTGGTATGTATATTAAATTTTTAGAAAGAAATGATTTTGATAAATTACAAGAAATTAAATTTTCAATGATAAAAATTTTTTGTAGTTGTAATGCCAGCCACGTTTCAAGGAGTATTGTTCAATAAAGAAAGACCTCAATATATGAATTATGGATCAGTAGGACATGTAATTGCACATGAATTATCTCATTCTTTAGACAACTTCGGTAGAAAATATGATAAAACAGGAAGGAAAATCAATTGGTTTGATGCGGAATCTGAAAAAGTATATTTGTCGAAACTTCAATGTATAATTGATCAGTACAACAACTATAGAGTCGAAGAAGTTGGATTAAATGTAAGTTTCCAGTTAGTCTAAATAAAAATCTTGAATTAGGAAAGTTTTATTCATCTACAGGGTTGCCACAGGTCAGGGAAAAGTCAGAGATTTTACTAAAAGTACTGGAAAAATTGAATTTTTAAAATTCATGAAAAAACTGAATTTTTTTTCTTTTTGCCTCGTAAACTATGAAATTACCACAAATTTTAATACAAAACCTTCAATTTTTTCTATTTCTGACAATAATTTCTTTTTAAATAACTTCAATTTTCAAAAACTATCATAAAATTAATAATTAATAATAAATAATAAATAAATAATAATAATTAAATAAAATTAATAATAACTATCATAAATTATGACTTATTTTTTGAATAATTTTTACAATTTTCATAAATACTAGATTGATAAAAGAATTTTAGTTAAAAATACTAAAAAAATAGTTTTTGGAAAAGTTACAAATGTTTATAGAAATTCAATTATTTTCCAAAGTTACAAAAATTCTTCGTAGAATTTCAATTATGTTCAAAAATTTAAAAACAATTCTCGTCAAAATTACAATTATTTTTATAAATAATAAAATACTTCCTGAAAATTCAATTATTTTAAAAAGTTTTAATACAATTCTTGACAAAATTCCACAAGAATTCAATTATTCAATTTTTAATAAATTTCTTCAAAATAATTCAATTATTTTCCAAAGTAGTAATAAAATTTTTCACAGGAATTCAATTATTTAAAATACAAATTTAATAAAATTTTTTGAAAAATATCAATTATATGAAAATATTTTTATAAATAATAAAATTTTTCACCGAAATTCAATTACTTTTATAAACTTGAATACAATTCGTTGTAAGAATTCAATTATTTATATAAACTTGAATAAAATTCAAATTATTCTCAAAAATTAAAAAAAAAATATTTTTAAAATTTCAATTATATTTAACAATTTTAATAAAATTCTTGGCAAAACTTTGTAGGAATTCAATTGTAATGAATTAATTCAAAATATTTCCATTATTTTCATAAATAATAAAATTTCGTAGGAATTCAATTATTTAAAATAGAAAATTTCATCAAATTTTTCGAAAAATATAAATTTAAAATATTCTTCACCAAAATTCAATTATTTTTATGAACTGGAATAAAATTCTTTGTAAGAATTCAATTATTTTTAAAATTAATAAAATTTTTCGCAAAAATTTAATTATTCTCAAAAATTAAAAAAAAAATATTTTCAAAATTTTAATTATATTTATAAATAAAAAATTCTTCATCTAAATTCAATTATATTTAAAAATTTTAATAAAATTCCTAGGAAAATTTCGTAGGAATTCAATTATTTAAAATTAAAATACAAAATTTCAGAAAAATTTTCGAAAAATATAAATTATTTTAAAAATTCTTCATCTAAATTCAAATACATTTAAAAATTTTAATAAAATTCTTGGCAAAACTTTGAAGGAATTCAATTTTAATGAATTAATTCAAAATAATTCCATTATTTTCATAAATAATAAAATTTTCACAGGAATTCAATTATTTAAAATAAAAAATTTCATAAAATTTTTCGAAAAATATAAATTTAAAAAATTCTTCACCAAAATTCAATTATTTTTAATGAACTGGAATAAAATTCTTTGTTAGAATTCAATTATTTATATAAATAATAAAATTCTTCACATAAATACAGTTATTTTTATAAATTTGAATAAAATTCGTTGGAAGAATTAAATTATTTTTAAAATGTAATAAAATTCTTCGCAGAAATCCAATTGTGTTCGAAAATTAAAAAAAAATAATTCTTGTTAAAATTCCAAGTAACTTTATAAATAATAAAATTCTTTTCCAAAATTGAATTATTTTATGGAAATTTTAAGAAAATTTAAATTATTTTCATAAGTAATAAAACTCATCGCAGAGTTTTAATGATTTTTTATACGATATATATTTTAATCAAATTCCTCGAAAAATGTAATTATTTTTAAAAATTTTATTAAAATTTGTCAAATTAAATTCATATGTTTAAAAATTTATTGATGAAATTCTTTATGAGAATTAAATTTTAACAAAGAACATTCTATTATTCAATAAATTATTTATTTTTTAATTTAAATCATTGAATTTTTCTAGAATTTTCTAATAAAAATTGATTAAAAAATGAATTAACGGATAATCGATTTATTATTATTTTTGAAAGTAATTGAATTATTGTCACAAATTTTATTACATTTTTTAAAAATAATTTAATTTTTTGAGAAATTTTACTGCTTGTAAAAATAATATTGAATTCTTGCGAAGGATTTTTTTAGGATTTTTGTAAATAATTAACCTATTCTGAAAAATGTTATGGTAATTTAAATTATTACAAAACATGAAGAAGACGATCGCCTTCTTCATGTTTTGTTATAATATTCTTATAAGTTGTTCAATTTAAAAAGGTTTGAATTTGAATGTTTTCAAGAATTTTAATCCTTACAGAAAATTAATAATGAATAAATATTTATTTAAAAAAGAAGTTATTGATGTTTTTGAATAATTTTACAATTAATGAAATTTATAAATTAATGTAATAGAACATTTTTTCTTGATTATCTAATAATTTTTAGAGTGAATCAGAATATTCTTTGGGGTCAGGGAAAAAGTGAAAATTTTGTCTGGAAATCAGGGAAAAATAGAATTAAATATTTATGGCAACCCTGATCTAGAATTGCAGTAACAGAATAGTCTATTAGAAAAAATTTCTAATCCAACTTATTCTATTAAAAAAATATACTTTGATAAATATTTTACAGATAAATGGAACTAAAACGGCGCAAAGTGAAGATACTGCCGATATTGTAGGAGTTAGACTTGCATATTCAGCTTATGAAAAGTATATGGAAACTCATGGTCCTGAGGCATCGTTGCCAAATGTGAATTACACTCAACGTCAACTCTTTTGGATTAGCTACGCTCAAAAAGAGTGTGAAACAATGCCAACGGAAAAACTTAAGTATATTGTTGAAAATGGTTGGCACAGTCCTCCCGAATTTCGAGTTATCGGTCCGCTTGCCAATAATTTAGAATTCGCAAGAGATTTTCAATGTAAGTCAGATGCGAAGATGAATCCTGAAAATAAATGTTCTATCTGGTAATTTTTTGTGAAAAGAATTGAAAAAAATATACTAAAAATACAGCATTTTTGTAACAAAATGATTTTATTATTTTTTTTTTTATAGAATACACATCGACTAACTACTTTCGAATTTAATTAGCGAGCTTGCTAAGATTTGCGCTCATTGCAAAAAAAATACCATCGACCCTATCTCGGATTTATATTATTTTTTTTTAACGGCTCACGTGTGTTTTTTAGGCCGTCACCTCCAAAATCCGAGACAAAATAAAGCGAACTGTTTTTGTATTTTTCATTTAAGAGACGTCCTTTCTTCGTGAAATATCTTTACTTTTTTTTTCTTATTTTCTCATTATTATTTATTATTAATAACTATTATTATTATTAATAGTATTTTTACTATTATAATTATTATTACTATAACTATTATTATTTTATTAATGTTTATCGTAAAACTTTCTATCGCTCGTATAAATATCGAAGGTTTGGAAGCCAGTGACTAACTAAACATCTCCCATCTTAAAAAAAAAGAAGAAAATTTAGATATGATTTTCGGTACAAAAAAAATGACGTCTCCTAGTTAAAAATACGTAGTTTTTTGTTTTTAAATTTTCTTATTGTGAAAAATTTACAATATTAAAAAAAAAAAGCTCAACTCTTTCTCGCGAAAGATAACAAAGTTAAACTTCCTTCCGCAAGAATCAAGAAGGCGGGCCTTTCTCTCTCTTGCTCCTTCTCCTTTTTTTTTTTTGTCTACTATCGTCGAACGCAAACGCCCCTGAATTCTCTTTCTTCGAATTTACTAGAAATTCAACGGAACTTGCTTTTTAAAATTCAATCATGATGTTTCTTTTTCAAACTCTCTAACTTTCACACACTCATTTTCTCATTAAGATACATTTAGTTGGATTCTCACCGACAAAAAAAAACAATAAAATAACGAAGAAACACGTTTAAAAAGAAAGGGGTATTTACATTCGAGAAGGATAGTAGTCGCGATTGTGATTTGAAGAAATACGCAATTTTTTGAAAAAGGCGATCAATTATTGGCGTTTCGCCTCTGTAATGCTGCCGCTAAATCTTGTCTAAGTGCGGCTTGTTGCTTTTGATCGGCGAGCGATTGAACGGATCTCAATCCATTGACAATGTCCTTTGTTTTGCCAAAATAAATTTCATTCAATGTATTTCTTATTTTATTCTCCATGTCCTCCACTAAACGACCGATATTTACAATATGCGGCGACGTTTCCGTTATTGCTGCATCGAGTTCGACCTGAAAAATCAATTTCTTTTGAATAAATTATTTTTTTTTAGAATCAAATAAGATAAAATAAATATTCTAATTCTAAAATGAAAATTTAATTCAATGTAGTGTAGTGAAAATAATTTTTTTCCCCAAACCTGTCTAGTGAGACTTCCGCCGAGATTCATTGTTCCCGATCCGTGTTTATTTGTCTGAAGCCAGAGCATTGCCGTCGATGTTAATTTATAATGAGCATTTCTTCCCGTTGATTTCTCTTGCACTTCGACAACGTGTATTGAGTCCCAGCATCCCTTGATTTTCTTCGAACCATCGCCGGCTTTCTTAATGAGAATTACCCCGGCGAATCCATGATCCAAATCCCAAAGATAAACGGATGATACACCACCCTCGAAATATAATTCTCTATATTGATCGAATGCATGATTTGCGTCTACTTCTAGTTTTCTTAGCCTTTCTGACGGCATCGATCCGTCCTCGAGTGGAGGATCGTACGCATTACTCCACGGTGATCTTGGTGAACAAAACAAACACAACTCTCATAAGTATCTCTTAAATAATTGCAAACAAATTATATTACTAACTAGCCAAATGTTGTGCTGCATTGTTTATTGTAAACAATTTCAAGTCATTTTAATTTAAGTAATTTTTTAAGAAATACTTATTATGACACATAACTGAAAAACTAATTAAAATTAAATTATCAAAATATTCAGTTACTTATTCACAAATAAAGTTTTTGACAAGAATTCAATTATTTAAAACAATGTTCATAAAATTCTTATGAAGATTTCAATTCCATTTAAAAGTAATAAAATTTTCAACAGAAATTCAATTCTTTTTAAACATTTTAATAAACTTTTCCGCAATAATTCAATTATTTCCAAAAATTTAATAAAATTATTCGAAAGAAATTAATTGTTTTAAATATAATTTTAATAAAATTTTGTTAAAAATAATAAATACATTTTTTAAATAACTATTTTTATTCATCGACATAATTATGTCGATAAATAAAAAAATTACTCCCGAAAATTCAATTATTTTGAGGTATTTCAATAAAATTCTTTTCAAAATTCAATTATTTTCATAAATAACAATATTCATCGCAATAAATCAATTATTATTAAAAGTAATAAATTTCTTCTTGGAAATTCCATTATTTTTAAAAATTCTAATAAATCGTTCGCAAGAATTCAATTATTAACATAAGTAATAAAATGTTTTTTTGGAAAATACAATTATTTTCAAATAAATTTAATAAAATTTCTTATCGACATTCAATTATTGCCAAATTTTTTAATAGAATTCTTTGTAAAATTTAAATATCTTTAAAAACTTTTCACATTTCAATGATTTTCAATATCTTCTATTTTTATAAAATAACCAAACAGAATTCAATTATTAAAAAAAATTTATGATAAAATTGTAGGAAAAAATTCAATTATTTTCATCAATTTTAATAAAATTCGTTTGCAAGAATTTAATCATTTACCTAATTAATAAAATTCTTTGAAGAATTAAATTATTTTTATAAATAATAAAATTTTTCGAAAGTAATTAAATTATTTTTTCAACAATTATTAATAAAATTTCTCGAAAGAATTCAATTATTTTCATAAATTACAAAATCTTTAGAAAAAATGTAATTCTTCAAGAAATTCAAATTTTTCTCAAAATTTATAAAATTTTCCAGAAAAATTCAATTATTTTTCAAATTTGTTTTTAAATTCTTTCCGAGAATTCAATTATTTTCCAAATTTAAAAAAAATTCTTCGCAAGAATTCAATTATTTTTATGAAAATAGAAAAATATTCCAAAAAAATTTAACTATTTTCTTAAATTATGAAATTCTTCTAAAAAGTCAATTTTTCCTGAAATTGAATTTTCAAATTGTTTTAAAAATTCTTTCCAAAAATTCAATTATTTTCCAAATGTAAAAAAAAATTCTTCGCAAGAATTCAATTATTTTTATAAAAATAGAAAAATATTCCAAAAAAATTAACTGTTTTCATAAATTATGAAATTCTTCAAAAAAAAGTCAATTTTTCTTAAAATTTATAAAATTCTTCAGAAAATTTCAATTATTTAAAAATTTTTTTTTTAAATTCTTGGCAAGAATTTAATTATTTTAGTAAATAATAAAATATTTCAAGAAAATCCAATTATTTTCATAAATAACAAAATTTGCCTAAAGAAATCAATTATTTTCTCATATTTTTTTTAATTCTTCGCAAAAATTAAATTATTTTAAATTCAATTTATTAGCAGGATAAGGAAAAAGTGAATATTTTTGATGAGAATTAGGAAAAAGTCAGGAAAATAAAAATATAGAATGGAATTTTTGTCAATTTTGTGAGTGAATAAAACGAGTTTTTTTTGTATCTTTTTGACATTAAAAAAATGACAATAACCCACAAAAATGAATTTAAAAAAAACAAATGAATACAGATAATTTTCTAACGGAAAGAAAACTTACGATTATTATAACGTATTATTCTCCTAATTATTACTAATTCTTCTCCTGATTTTTCCCTTTTCATTGATTTCATTTATTTACTTCTCTCAATCAATTCTTATAAGAAACTTCTACGTGAATGCAATTATTTAAATACCAAAAATAAGGAATTGAATATTTCTTAAATTTGAATTCTTCACGGAAAAAAAACACTTCAACTGAAACAGCGACAACTTTCGCTAAAATAGCTAAAGTATTCGTTGAAATAGTCACAAGAATTCGTTGCAATAACTAAAAAATTAGCTAATGCAATGAAATTTGTAGTTGTTCCAGGTGTAGATTTCTTTTCGTATTATAAAGAATTGTTTGTTGACATTATTTTTTAAATAATTGAATTTTGAAGAAGAATTGCATTAAAATTTATGATAAGCAATTAATTCAAGAAATGTAATTAAAAATGAATTGAACATCCTGGGAAGTTTTAATATTTATAAAAATAATTAAATTCTCCGAACTATTATGATTACAATTTTTAAAAACAATTTAAGTCCTGAGAAGAACTTTATTATTATTTATAAAAAATAATTGAATTCTTGAGACGATTATTATGAAAATTTTTTATGAAAATTAAATTCAAAACAATTCAATTATTAAAAGAAATTTCATAAAAAAATTTAAAAGTAATTGCGTTATTCCATGAATTTATTTAAAAATTGTATTAAAAATATTTGAAATCCTATTGTTATAAAAATAATTGAATTATTGTAAAGAATTTTATAAAAATCTATTTAAATAATTGATGTTATTTGTTTGAAAAATATTAGGAAAATTCTGTTTTAAATAATTGAATTTCTTGGAAAATTGTATATTATTTATGGAAATAACTGAATTTAAAAAAACTAAAAATTAAATTGGTAACAATTCAATTATTTCAAAGAATTTAAGAATAATTGAGTTTTTCGACAAATTCATTTAAAAATTGTAGTAAAAATAATTGAAATCCTGTGATAAGTTTTAATATTTATTAAAAAATTGAGTTTTTCTATTATTAAAATTTTTTTAAATAATTGAAGTCCTGAGAAGAACTTTATTATTATTTATAAAAATAATTGCATTGTTGTGAAGAATTTTTTAAAAATCTATTTAAATAATGGTTTTTTTTTTGAAAAATATTAAGAAATATTGTTCTAAATAATTGAATTCCTTGAAACTTGTTTAATTTATGAAAATATTTAAATGTTTGCAAAGATTTTATAAACAATTTTTTTTTAATTATTTAATTCTTTTGGGGATTTTTTTCCATTAAAATAGTAGACATTGAAAATCAGAAATTCGAAAATTTTTTTTGAAAATAACTGAATTTTTTTGAAGAGTTTTATTAAAAATTTTAAGAAAGTGTAGATAGCAGTTACTAAGACTTTGAGTGTCATTCGTTTTATTTAACGAATTCTTTTGCAAATTAATATGAATCATTTCAGATATTAGACGTTTGCTCTCATTAGTTTCTTTATCAAGTATATGAAATTTATTCCAGTCAAAGTTATGATTAAGTGAACTTCTGTGAGTTGCAGTGACACTGATTTTTGAATTTTTGTCGTCATTGATACGAATCCTCATTATAGTTTCACCAACATACGATGCGGTACAATCTTTTTATTGTACTTTTATGATTTTTACATTCGCATTATATGAGAAGGTATTAGTTTTAATTGGTATTTTTGTCTTCTTTTTAAAATTAAATTTTGACTAAAAGCTTGGTTATCAGTTGGGAACAGATAAAATATTGTATTTTAAAGATTCTCTCTCGTTTTTCTTTTTTTTTTTTTTTGAATACCTGTAGGAATCTCCGTCTCTGTTATAATCACAGAGAAGATAATCTCTTCCCGATTCCTTATCTTTAGCTATTTTCAGAGGCTGATCTATTGATGAGAGTAAATCCTCGCATAGCGAAGGTACCAAATCAATTAAGTCGCTTAAATTTTTTTCAATATGTTGAGGTGGCAGCCTCCGCATTAAATCTAAAGCGCAATCCATCTGCTTTTCCGTCTGAAAATAAATAACGGAATTCAATTTCATTTTCAATATTATTCGTTTTATAATTTTTTGTTTTTTACACATTTAATAAAATTAATACTTTTCCTGAATTTACATTAAAACGTAAATAAAAAAATAGCAATTTATAACATTAATTTTTATTTTATTTATTTTTAATGTAAATTTTAATGTTATCTGAAAATAAAAGATTAATTTTCAGGAAAAATGCAAATTTTCTTCTTCGAATTTTAGTCTCTAAAGAAATGTTTTACACTGAAAAATTGAAAAAAATACTAAATTTTTCAACTTAGAAGCATAAGTTTTCAATTTCTCGAGTATAATAAGGAAAAAATTGTCTTGTTCTATTTTAAGATCATTCGAACGCTCAAAAACTGGGAAAGTTTAGAAACAATAACACAGTGACCTCTTTTAATAGCGAACGAATCAAATGACCCCAATTTTTTCCCCATTGCGAGCAACATGATAGATTTAAAATTTTCATTACTTTACGAAACTAATCAAATTTATCAAAAATTTTCCTTAAAAAAATGAAATAATTTTTTAATTCATCAAAACAAAAAAAAACCGTTTCAGACTCACCTAACCTAAAAAAAAAGAACATAACAAAATATTCTATTTTTCTGAAAAAGACTAATCCAAATATTAAGATAGATTTTCTCTAATTGTAAACTTTTAAAGAGAAAATTTGAAGAGTAAAACAACTTTCTTTCTTTCAGAAATAAACAAAGAGGAGAAATTTTGAGGTTAGGCCATTTGTACTTTAATATACAGTTAACTGTTGAATTGTAATTTTTGAGATAAATTCTCGACTTTTTCAACTAATACGATAAATTTTAAATGGAAAAATAGAAAAATTTCGGAAATTACTGAGAAATTTTTAATTAAACTGAATTGACAGTGAAAAATGATAAGGGAAAAATAGCGGATGACAACTCACCATTCTTTAATCGATGACAAAATCTGATTTATGAGCAAAATTAAAATTCCAAATAAAACTATTTTTTAACTATCGAATAAAATTAATGGATAAATTCTTAATGACCGTCACAAGGAGTTTTTGCGAAATTTTTTTTGGCGATTTGTGAAAAAAATAACATTTATAGGGTGTGTCAAGTGTCAGTGAACCGCACTCGTGACACAGACACATATACATTATACACGAACCAACCAATTTGCCAACTATTTCCATTTTCTAGTAAATAAAGTTTGTCCTGGGGAATTTTTTTTTAGGGACTTTCTTCTTTTGAATTTCAATTATTTAGTAGCGGGGCAGAGATGCTTATTTTTCGATTTGCACGCGGCAGATAAATAGAACTGAACTTAAACGAATAATAAATAATGAAAATATATATCTCTGGGGTCAAGTAAAAATCATGTAAACTTTTCGATTGCAGCGCGCCATTGGGAAAGAAGCGGAACTAAAGAATTGAAAATCACAAGTCCCTCCCTTTCACTACAGCAATGAATTTGTGACTAGTGTCATGGCAGCTGCTATAGCTGTCAGACACTTTCATGAGAATTAAAGATCACACAAGTCTTTATAGTTGTTTGCAACGATATTTGAGATCGCGAGGAGAACGTGTCTAAGCTTTTTTTTTTGGGGGTGATTGTTTTCTTTTATATATATAAAAAAACAACGAGCCAGTGCGCTCGTTGAAAGTGAGAAAAATAATGGGAAGAGATGGGCAAGCGTTTAAACGAAGACGGCATTAGCGATCGGACAGAATTATTAGTACCAATATTAACGCAAGAAATAACATATTCCGCTTCCGCCGCGATGGTGGATTCGCGATCGCGATCAACTCGTCTTCGTGGTATTGTCGGCATTTGTCTTCTGCTTGCATTAACTGGTATCGTTTATCTTGGATATTTCTGTCCCGATCACGTGTGCGCTCTCACTAATCGCGATCCTAAAGAAACATCGCGAATTATTGGAACAAATCCATCGTCTGAGATTGTTAGTAATTCCATTGGGATACTAGATTCGCGCTCGAATTTACGATTACAAAGCGTGCCCGGTAGTCTCGGTTATGACGATCTATTCACCAATGATTCCTCGCAATTTGACATTAATGCTCACGATGTTATGGTTTTTCTGCATATTCAAAAAACTGGTGAGTATATTCAATTCAACGATAAAAGAATTTAAAAAAAAAACCAATTTATCTAGCCTCTTCAGATGAGAATTCTAGAGAATAAATATAAATTCATATAGAAAGATATAAAGAATTAATTATTTTAAAATAAAAAATATAAAGACTTCTATTTAACGAAGAATGAATAGATTTTTTAATAAACTATAACATAACCTCAAATCCGAAGTGGATTAAAATTTGTTTATTTAAAAATATCAACAGTAGATTTTTATTTTTGTATAATTTGAATTATTTAATAATTATAATTATTATTTTTAAACATATCTCGCAGACGGATTAATAGTTTTTAATTTTCTTTGGCTCAAATTAAAGCTGACAATATTTTTCGCACAAAATTGTTTATATTGCAATTTTTTTTCTACATCAATTTTGTAGATCAGGCAACGGACTAAACATATCGAACGTTAATTGAAATTTTTCGAGAATTTAGTTCTACAAATAATTAAATAATATAACAATTTTTAAACGTTATAAAAAATATCCAAAGCTTATCGTATGCAAAATTTTAAAAACTTTTCTAAATCTGCAAAAAGTTTTATTCTATACCTTAAAGTAAAAAAAAAAAAATAGAAAACTTTGGCGCGCTTTGCAATTTTGCTCATTCACTTTTTATTTTGTTTATTGTATTTTCTAAAAATTCCCCTTAAAGAGAAAAAAATGTTCATTGAAATATACAACTAAAAATAGAATATCGTTAGATATACACACTGGGGTCAGAAAGTTTCTGTTTATTTCAACTGATTACATGTGAATGTTCGCTTCACTTCAAATTCAAATATTTCAGTAAAAATCGGTTGTGAAAACTATCAAACTAGAATCATTTTAAAGTTCGATAAATTTCGAGTCAAATGGACTATATAGGAAACAACTAATTGAATCATATAAATATGAAACTTCTTCTTCTTCTTTAATTAAAAATAATGTCTTTTTGACCTCAGTGTAAATTATTTGCATATTTTTTTTGCAATAAAGTTATTATCAACTACGAGTTTGATAAGATATTTTAAGTTTATTGAAAATTGCTTGGTAATAATAACACTTAAAAAAAATGTTCAAATCGTCATTTCTTTTGCAACACAGATTTCGAATTAAAATGATTGTCAATTGTTTACAAACTTTCAGTAAAAATTAAAACTTTTTAAGAAACAATAAGAAAAGCATCGAAAAGTATTTTTTCTTCTTTTTAGTTACAAAATTTGAATTAATTTTACTTTTCTTATTCAGGGTGTCTACTAACAGGGAAATCCTTGAAAACCGGGAATTAGTCGGGAATTTTATACAAAACCGGGAATTTTTTCACTAAAATGAAAAAAAGTTTTATTACTTTAATTTGTTTTTAAAAAATCACTTTGGTTTCAATTTTTATAGATATTTATTGATATTTATAATGTTCTCTAAATTTGAATTAGTTAGAAATAATTAATTTGATAGTTAAAAATCAGTCACCAATTCAAACGTATATTATGTAAATAAATTTGAAAAAATTGTTGAGTTAATAGTATTGTAATAATTGTAACTGATTATTATTAAAATATGATTGATATTAAATTTCTATTTGCAATTTATTGGTTATTTAAAAAAATTAATTTTACAGTTAATTTTTCTTTTTAATTAAATTATATTTTTGTAAAATAGCAAAAAAAAAAACGGATTTCTAAGAATTGTTTTTCAAAATTAAAGGGTCAGGGTAATGATTTGAACCGAAGTAATGGAACTAATAAAGTAATTTATGTTGAAAAGTCATTTTAAGTTGTAATGAAATGCAATATGAAAGTGCACACGCACAGTTATTTATTCTGCACATAATATATATGTATGTATATATGACTCTTGTGAAACATGCGGTGCGTTGACATTCCGTCTATAAAAAGATGTAAAACTTTTATTATTTTTTTTTCTTTCGCCTAAAGCCACTTAAAAACTTCTCATACTGGCCATGTGCCAAAGAAATGATTGTAAGAAAAAAAGAAACAATACTTTTGCCTTTTTCGAAGTTATATTGTGTCGCTAAATCGCTGAATTATTCATTAAACATAATTCTTAAATTGTGGGACGCGAATTGCGAGGGAGTTTAGGATTAAGATTTTTTGTTTTGGAAACAAAGTTTATTTTCTATTTTTTTTTGTTTTCTACATTTTTTTTTTATTTTCTACATTTTTTTGTTTTATTATTTAGAAATTTTTACAGGGCTCGAACTAGGTCCGTAAAAGTCCGTTTTTTTGAAAAAAGGTCCGTAAAGTCCGTAATTCGGTTAAAAAAGATCCGTAAAGTACGTAAATTATACGATATAATTTGGATAATTTTAGAGAAATTACAAATGATTGAAGGGATTCAATTATTTTCAAAAGTAATAAAATTCTTCGCAAAAATTCAATTATGTTCAAAAAATTTTTAAAATTCTCGTCAACATTTCAATTATCTTTAGAAATAATTAAATTCTTCTTCGAAATAGCAATTATTTTCAAAAAATTTAAAAAAATACTTGGAAAAATTTCAATTATTTTCAAAAGTATTCCTCCATTCAATGATTTTTAATAGGTATCTATGCTATTCTAATAAAATTTTCCAAAAGAATTCAATTATTTTTAAAAAAATCTACTAAAATTCTACACAAATCTTTAATTATTTTCAAAAAATAATAACAATTTTACAGGAATTTCATTATTTACAAATTTTTTAAATAAATTTCTTCGCAAAATTCAATTAGTTTCATAAATAATAAAATTTTTACAGGTATTTAATTTTTTTGGCAAATAATAAAATTCTTATTAGGAATTCAATTATTTTGATAAATAATAAAGCTAATTGCAGAATTTTAATTATTTATAATACAATTTTAATCGAATTCCTCAAAAAATGTAATTATTCTTAAAAATTTTATTGAAATTTATCAAAGAAATTTAATTATTTTATGAACCTTTGCTACAATTTATTTATTAGAATTTAAATAATATTTTTAATAAATTTTTGATTAAATTTCTTAATAAAATTATTCAATAAAATTATTGCATTCAAAATTTTTAATGCAATTCTCTGCGTAAATTATCAATTATCTCTATAAATTATAAAATTCTTCTCTAAAATTGAATTATTTTCAAAAAATTTAATAAATTTCTTGGAAAAATTTCAATTATTTTTAAAAATTTTTCCTAATTTTTTTAATATCTATTTAATAAAATTTTGCAATCGAATTCAATTATTAAAAAAAAAAATCTAAAATTTTACACAAACCTTTAATTATTTTCAAAAAATAATAACAATTTTACAGGAATTTCATTATTTACAAATTTTCTTTATAAATTTTTTTCGCAATATTCAATTATTTTCATATAAATAATAAAATGTTCAAAGGTATTTAATTTTTTTGGCAAATAATAAAATTCTTATTAGGAATTCAATTATTTTGATGAATAATAAAGTTAATTGCAGAATTTCAATTATTTTTAATTACAATTTTAATCGAATTCCTCGAAAAATGTAATTATTCTTAAAAATTTTATTAAAATTTATCAAAGAAATTTAATTATTTTAATAACAATTGCTACAATTTATTTATTAGAATTTAAATATTATTTTTAACAAAATTTTTGATTAAATTCCTTTATAGAATAAAATTATTGCATTCAAAATTTTTAATGCAATTCTTTGTGTAAATTATCAATTATCTCTCTAAATTATAAAATTTTTCTCTAAAATTGAATTATTTTTAAAAAATTTAATAAATTTTTTGGCAAAATTTCAATTATTTTCAAAAATTTTCCCTAATTTAATTATTTTTAATATCTATTTTTATAAAATTTTGCCAAAGAATTCAAATTATTTGAAAATTGATTGATACAATTCTTTAAAAGAATTCAATTTTAAGAAACATTTGTAATTATTCAATAAATTGTTCTTTTGTGTTTAAATAATGAAATTCTCGTAGAATTTTCTCATAAAAATTGATTTAAAAATGTATTTCAGTTAAAATTTTAGATTATAATTGAATATTATGAGTATTAGAGCTTAAAGTTTTAGAAATAATGAAATTTTGAAAAGGTTTCAGTTTGAAATCTTTGAAAATTTGAATTTTTCATATTTTTAACTAAGTAACAATTCTGTGAAATTAATTTTTGTGAGAAATTTTAATTGCGAATTTTTTTTTATATTATTCGAATTTTTTATTTTCTAATACATATTTAATTGAAGAATTTACAAATATTTGAAAAATCGAATATTGTAAAGAAATGGATTTGAAAATTGTCAAAGAACTTTTTCGAAAATTATTAAAAATAATCGATTTTAAGAAGAATTTTAGTTAAAAATTCTTGAAAATAATAATTGAATTGATAATGATTTTATCACTCTATCTTTAATTATTATATGAATATAGGAAACAATTTTTTTTTTTTTTGAAGGTGGAACATTATTTGGAAAGCACTTGGTGCGAGACTTGGATTTACAACGACAATGCTCGTGTCAAAGGCGTCGAAAGCGTTGCTTTTGCTTCCGTCCAAATCGCCACGAAAATTGGCTATTCTCGAGGTATTCGACTGGCTGGAAATGTGGACTTCATGCAGATTGGACCGAGTTGACCGGATGCGTTGACAGTGAATTAAATAAAATCGAAGGCAATGTGAAGAGACGTTATTTCTACGTGACAATCATTAGAGATCCAGTGGCGAGATATCTCTCCGAATTTAAACACGTCCAGAGGGGCGCCACGTGGAAAGGGGCACGTCATTGGTGTGCCGGCGCACAAGCAAATATACCCCAATGTTACTCGGGTCCCAATTGGGACGGTGTTACTTTAGATCAGGTATTTCATATTTTTTAAAATTTTTTATTCACTTCTTAACGTCTATTTTCATTTATATTTTATATATTTTTCATGTATTTTTGCTTTGAATGTAAATTTTATATGAACTCTACACTAAAATATTTTTGTTTTAAGAAGTTTTCTTTTTAGATAAACGTGGTCGTGATGATAAAAAAAAATCTTGATAATACCACTATCTTCATTAAGAAGATTCTTGCTCTTTTTCTCAGTTCACAAAGTTCTTCTCTTCCATATTGCGAAATCCTTATCTATTTTCTATCCTTTCACTCGTAGATATCAAACATTACGATGTAAATAAAGTTACGTTTCATTCATTATTCGAATAGATTTGAATGGAACCGAATTATCAGTTAAATAATAATAATAATAATAGTTTAATAATTTCAAATTTTTAAAACATTCATACTGATAGTTATAATTTCTCTTGCAGTTCATAGCTTGTCCGCATAATTTGGCAAGTAACAGACAAACAAGAATGTTAGCAGATCTCTCATTAATTGGCTGTTACAATTCCTCAATGAGCAGCGCTGAGAGGGATCGAATAATGCTACTCAGCGCAAAGCATAATTTGCAATTCATGCCATTTTTCATGCTCACTGAATACCAAAAGGTAAGAAATATTAATTTTCTTATCAAAAAAAAAAATAGAAACATGAAAATTTATTTCCTTTCAAGGTTGGTCAATACTCATTTGAAGAGACATTTGGAATGCGTTTTGCGGTCGCATTCGAGCAGCACAATACAACATTAAGCGCATCAACATTATCAACATTAACCCCAAAGCAATTAGAATCAATTCGTCGTCTCAATAAATTAGATCTCGAATTATACGCTTACGCGAAAAAAATCGCTTTCCAACGTTTTCGTCAATTAAGCGATCGCGATCCTCATTTTATTCGAAGATTTCAACATTTGGGTGAATTACCCTCTAGGCAAAGTGTTACCGAATTTAATTGGGACTCAGTTATCGAGGAGACAACGGACAATGACTGAATGAAAAGAAAATTGAACGAAAAAGCTAATGAGTGATTTCAATTAGATTTCTAGATTTAAGAAAAAAAAACAAGTTCTCTTTCATAAAAAAAAAGAAAAGAAACCCCTTGGCAAAGTTTCCAGATGGATTCACAAAAAAAAACTTTACCATCTCGAAATCAATGTCTTTTTTTTTTGAATTGTTAACCAAATACCAAAGAGTCACGAACAAATTTTTTTTTCAAACGGGAGGAAAGAAAAAGCAACGTGACTAGTTGTAGTTTTAGAGATATAAGTGTTTTCTCTTTATAATTACTCTCGACACGTTATTAATTTTTCACCAATGTTCTTCCGTATACGACATATCTCTGTTCGTTTTTTAGTGATAATTCCTAGGATAGATGAGATTTTTTTTATTTTTTATTTTAAATTTTATTGATTATCGATTTTTGATCGCTAATTTTACCATTAAATCGTTCTACTATTATTAATTCTCAGATAAATATCCTGCAGGATATCGAAATCGGTCTCATTTTTTTTTTTTTTTGATAAAAAATACTTTTTTACGTGCCTTCATTTCAAAAAAAATCAATCTTCCTACTTTATTTATTTTACATTAACGTAATTTTTTCTATTGATTTTTTTTTAAATTCAATCGAGTCATAATTACGCGAGGTGCGTATAAATATAATTTTGTACATAATTTTTTTACTTAAAGTAATTTTTTTTCGCCTAGATAACGAATTAATTAAGTTATCGAACTTATGTGAAGAAAAAATGATTTTTAAACTGCTATTCAAAAATAGCGAAAATCATTTTTTTCGAAGTGAAAAAAAAATCATCTGTTGATAATAATAATAATAATAAATCAGTCGGTAATATTTGCCGGTGGTCAATAAAACAAAAAAATAATAGTTTTTTAAAATGGGGGTCTAAACGAAATAAAACTATTTTCGAAATTACCTCGTACGAGACTTTTAATGCTCTGTCGAGAATATAATAATAGTTTTTACGAAAATGAAAAAAAAACATGAAAGTAAAAAATCGTAATTTTATGTTTAAGCCATAAAAAAAATAAACAATAAGTAGCAATGGGTTACCATAGATTTTAGAGAATCATATCGAGTCATAATGTGAATAATAATAAGAATTTCGTTCAGAGTGTTCTGATAAATTAGTTTTTAATGAAAAATTTTGCAGTCCTAAACTTCTAATTTAGTTGGATTTTATATTTTTGGACTTTGTTTTTAAAATTCTCATATTGAGAAATTTTTTCTTTTCAATATTAACTTTAAGAAATATAAATTTTATTTCTAAAGTTTTTAAGTGTTTTAAAATGTTTTCGAAAGTTTTAAAATAATTTCGAAAGTTTTAAAGTGTTTTTCGAAGTTTTAAAATGTTTTCGAAAGTTTTAAAGTGTTTTCGGAAGTTTTAAAGTGTTTTAAAATGTTTTCGAAAGTTTGAAAGCGTTTTAAAATGTTTTCGAAAGTTTGAAAGTGTTTTAAAACATTTTTAAAAAGTTGAAAATTTTTTTTCAATTGACAAACAATATGCAGACACTCTGTTTGAATGAAGAAAAAAGAAAAATCATGAATACTTTTGAGATTTGAATGTGTTTAGCTTGTAAAAGAGTCACGAACAATCTTTTTATTTTCTGCGCCAACAAATGAGATAATATTTACAGATTAAGGACCAAAGATAACAATAACATGCATTTTACAGCACAAAACAAACAGTGAAACCGAAATAAAGCAAGAATTTCTCTTCTATTTTTATTTTTCTTAAAACTTACAAAGATTTTTGTCGATATTTCGTTCGCACAAAAGGAAAAAAAATAGAAAACTGCTTTTAAAAAAGTAATTGAATCAGACTGATCATCTTTTTTTTTTTGCATCCAATCAGTAATGATTATTTCGAGAATAAAAGAATCTACTGAAAATTTACTGTTTGAATATATTGTAAACAATTTTCGATATAAATTCATCTATATGAACGAAAGTTGAGAAAAAAATATTAACTTTCGTCGAACAGAAGAGTGAGATAAAAAAAAAAGAAATTATAAATAAATAAGTAAATAACAAAACAAATTATATATACATAGAAGTATGTTTTTAAGTCAACGAATAATTCATGACGGCAGCCTAATCATGTGAATCTACGGTCTAATGCCTTTATCATTTTTAAGTCACTTGTAAATATCATACCAATTGCCAATTAAACGTTCATGAATTATCATTTAATATATAATAATATAACATGTATATTTACTAAGTGTACACAAATATTGACGATAACTGAATTGCTAACACAAAAATACAAATTATATATTATATATATAAATATATTATAGTTAATGTCAAGCTCAAAAATGAAAATGGAAAAAAAAGTGAGAGCTGATTGTTTCTGTAGATCTTTTAATAAATCCTGCGAATTCTCAATTTGTGGAAACTACTTTGTTTGATTATTTAATAATTCGAATTATCAATTAGCAAAATCTCTGAGTACTGGAATACTTCCAGAATACTTTGGTAATGGATACTCTTTAATCCAGGAATTTTTACTTATAGTTTCGCTTGATTTTAATCTATTAATTCTTTGTTCAAATAATTTTGATTTTTTGTTATTCCAAACCCTGTTCTATATGACAATTTCTGGTTTATAATGTATAGAAAAAACCGCTAGACAAAGGATAAAAGTCTTTAATTGGTTTAGGTGATTAGAAATTGTAGAAAGTCAAAGTAAACAAATTGTAAAAGTCCGTAACTTTGCTTGCAGTCCGTAAAAGTCCGTTTTTTAAAAAAAAGGTCCATAAAGTCCGTAATTCGGTTGAAAAAGATCCGCAAAATACGTAAATTATACGATATAATTTGGATAATTTTAGAGAAATTACAAATGATTGAAGAAATTCAATTATTTTCAAAAGTAATAAAATTCTTCGCAAAAATTCAATTATTTTTAAAAACAATTTTTAAATTCTCGTCAACATTTCAATTATCTTTAGAAATAATTAAATTCTTCTACGAAATATCAATTATTTTCAAAAATTTTAATAAAATACTTGGAAAAATTTCAATTTTCAAAATTTTTCCTCAATTCAATGATTTTCAATAGATATCTTATACTATTCTAATAAAAAGAATAAATTAAATCCTAAAGAATTCAATTATTTAAAAAAACAATCTACTAAAATTCTAAACAAATCTTTAATTTTTTTCAAAAAATAATAACAATTTTACTGGAATTACATTATTTACAAAGTTTTTAAAATAAATTTCTTCGCAATATTCAATTAGTTTCATAAATAATAAATTTTTTACAGGTATTTAATTTTTTTGGCAAATAATAAGATTCTTATTAGGAATTCAAATATTTTGATGAATTATAAAGCTAATTGCAGAATTTTTATTATTTTTAATACAATTTTAATCGAATTAATCGAAAAATGTAATTATTCTTAAACATTTTATTAAAATTTATCAAAGAAATTTAATTATTTTAATAACCTTTGCTACAATTTATTTATTAGAATTTAAATATTATTTTTAATAAATTTTTGATTAAACTTCTTTAAAGAATAAAATTATTGCATTCAAAATTTTTAATGCAATTCTTTGCGTAAATGATCAATTATTTTTATAAATTATAAAATTCTTCTCTAAAATTGAATTATTTTTAAAAAAATTTAATAAATTTCTTGGCAAAATTTCAATTATTTTCAAAAATTTTCCCTAATTTAATTATTTTTAATATCTATTTTTATAAAATTTTGCAAATGAATTCAAATTATTTGAAAATTAATTGATACAATTCTTTAAAAGAATTCAATTTTAAGAAACATGTAATTATTCAATAAATTGTTTTTTTGTATTTAAATAATGAAATTCTCGTAGAATTTTCTCATAAAAATTGATTTAAAAATAGATTTCAGTTAAAATTTTAGATTATAATTGAATATTAAAAGTATTAGAGCATAAAGTTTTAGAAATAATTAAATTTTGAAAAGGTTTCAAATTCAAATCTTTGAAAATTTGAATTTCTCATATTTTTAACTAAGTAACAATTCTGTGGAATTAATTTTGTTGAGAAATTTTAATTGCAAATTTTTTTTATATTATTTGATATTTTTATTTTCTAATACATATTTAATTGAAGAATTTACAAATAATTGAAAAATTGAATATTGTAAAGAAATGGATTTGAAAATTGTCAAAGAACATTTTCGAAAATTATTAAAAATAATCGATTTTAAGAAGATTATCACTCTATTTTTAATTATTATAAAACATGAAGTTATCGATATCTTCATGTTTTTTTAGTTATGAAGAAATCTAATTTATTGTTTTAAGTAAAATGTTCTCTAATATATTTTTGTCAGTAATTGGTCCGTAATTTTTCATTTTTGGTCCGTAAAGTCCGTATTTTTAAATACTTTTACTGGTTCGAGCCTTGGTACTGGAATACTTCCAGAATACTTTGGTAATGGATACTCTTTAATCCAAAAATTTTTACTTATTGTATCGCTTGATTTTAATCTATTAATTCTTTGTTCAAATAATTCTGAATTTTCACATTTCAAACCCTGTTCAATATGAAAATTTACAGTTTATAATGTATAGAAAAAACCGTTAGACAAAGGATAAAAGTCTTTAATTGGTTTAGGCGATTAGAAATTGTAGAAAATGCAATAAACTTTCACTATTAATAATTAACAATATTTATTTATAATTTTCGTTTACATGCGCATATTTTGATTGACTCTAAAGAAGAGTTTTTAAAATGAAACATAAAAATGCGCGGTATGAATTTGTTGATAATTTAAGACTAAATCTAAGAACGTTTTTAGGGAACAAAACATGATTTTTTGCCCAGAGGGACGAAATCTTCTTGTCAATAGAAGTATTTATACCTAAAAATAAATATCAAAGGCATATTTGTAGTTATTCATCATCGTAGTTTCACATTCCTTGTTACATTGACGATTTTCAAAGACGGTACCCTCTCCAATTAATTCCAAATCAACTTGTCCCTTAAACTTTTCTAATGAAGGCAACTTATTATTATCAACATAAAGTTTTATTGTCCACGTCGCAAAGGGACTCAACATGCATTCTCCATTTGCAATCTTCTTATACGTGAGTGACGGTAAACTCATAATTTCATCACAATTCTTTGGATAATTGAATGTCATTACTGTCGGATTGGTATTAATTCTATAGGTCCTGTTATTAAATCTATAATGTGAATCCCCGTGATGTGTTAAATTCACTCGAACTGTTTTCATGATCTCGAATAATTGACCTTGTATTTCAGGATTCTTGGATGTGAAGAGTATTCCCACCTTATTGAATTTCAAAGCATTGACTTTGCTTGTTGGTGCTTCAGCAACTACCGTTGTTGCCTTACCACTGAGAATATCATTAATTAACTCTTCACTATCGTCTTTGGTCCAAACGAGAAATGAACTTTTATCCGAACTGCAACTACCCCTGAGGAATCTCGGTGCTCTATTATTCAAAAGTTCATTGGAATCTTTGTCCTCTTTCAAAAAATTCCTGAACTTTTCGACATTGCTTACTATGGCGTCTACAACACTGATGATATCCTTGCGAACGGTGTCTTTCCAACCTATTGCTTTTAGAATATCTCCACCATTCGGAAATGAGAATTGCTTGAAGGCGAATTTCCAGTTTTTGTAAATGTCGTTTACTTTATTGTACCAAATGGCCATTTCCAGTTGTATTAAGGCACTAGTCAGACGATGATCTTGAGCCATTATTTTACTGTACTTGGTTAAATGCAACATAGCGGTGAATTTGGCGACAGATTTACGTTGTTGAAAATCTAAAACATTCTTGTGCATTTTGCTAATTTTTTGAAATGCCGACATGAGTTTCTCTAGAGTCCAGGTTATTTCGTCAGTCACATTGAAGCCTTCGAAAGTTTTACTTATTGTGCGCTGTACATTTTGAATAGTACTTTCGACATTCCATTCGGAAATGAGGATTTGATTTTCATTCAAGTCGTTTATGTTGTTATACGCTTGGTCCACGAAATCGGTCATTCGTTTCATTAAAGGTTCCGTTTCGTCATAAATTTTCTCCTCGATTTTGTACAATCTATTCAAATTGTCACTACTCGTCTCCAGTGCTTGATCGAGTTCGCTAACTTTATCGGCATCTTTCATAATGTTCGTGAAGGTATCAGACGCCGTTTGTAATACTTCTCCATTCACTTTCAAATATTTCAAAACGTTTAATTTAATTTTAGAATCATTGATATTGGCCTTGTCGCCTTTCTTCACCGCATTGGCCAAGTCGTTACTTATCTCCTTTTCTTCATTGTGGAAAATTTTGTTAATTCTTTCTCGATCGTGTGTTTGGTAGTTTAGTAATCGTTCTTTTGAGTCTGTTTTTCGAAATTTTTCGGCTATCCGCTCTCGCATGTTTTTAATAAACGACTTTCCACGTGTGGTCACGTTTTTCGTCATTTCGGAGATTTGAAATTCAATTATTGCGTCCTTATTTGGTTCCTCTTTCTTTACGTACGATTCAAAGGTGGTGGTGAGTAATTTGAGTGATTTAGGTACCTCGGCAACTTGTGCCGATATATTAGTTTGAGTTAATTGTGATTCTACAACCGATAGAGTGACAATGCCGGCAGTTGCCACCAAACCAAGTGCTGGATTTATTGCTCCCACTAGGATACATCCAATTTTCAATACACCGAACAATGCCTTCAGGCCCATCATTTTCTTCAATTTCTCCCGACTCTCAATTAGGTCCTTTTCATTCTGCTTGGCGACTTTCTTCATGTCTGAAATTTCGCCAAGAAGAGTGTTTATTTCCTGATCCAAAGTCTCTTCCAAATCCCTCATTGCGCTTTGCAATTCGTCTCCAATTAAGTGATTCGCTTCCTCAGTTAGATCATCTAGAGAATTTAAAGTATCGTTCAGCGTCTCTATTTGGGAGTTCATTTTCATCAGATTTTCTAATTCCTGCACCTCGTTCATTAAATATTCAAAACCCTTGTGGAGATCTGTCATTACGGTATGTCCTGTTTTTTTGTTAAGATTTCTCAGCGTATCTGGAACAAAAAATGTAGAAAAATCAAATTCTAATGGGAGAGGTTTATTGGCTTTGTAACTCATTTGCTAAAAAGGTATCAAATAGCCGTATGTTTAGATATTAGATGATGGGTTACTTACCATTGATTCGATCTTCTATCCCTAGGATGATGTCCTGGAATAATCTGCATTTCTCATTGTTATAGTTGGCTTTTATGGAATAATTATGAATTCGTTGTTGTAAAATTGTAAATGATGGTATGAGATGATAACGATCTTCTAAATCATAGCTTTGGAGTTCGAGTCCTGTGAATTCTTGAACTAAACTCAATGTGTCGTAGTGCTCTGTTATTTCTTGGCGACTGTTTATTGAGTTGTAGAATGATTGTAATTGGCTTTCACTGTCATTGATTTTGGTTAATTTAGGTCTAATGTATAATTTGTATTCGTTTACTGTTTGCGCAAAGGTTTGAACAATTGAAACATTTTTGGGCACTTGGCGCATTTTTAAACTTATTCCATTTGTCCCTGGTTCACCAATACGTGCATAGACATCATGACCTATTTCAATCTTATGCAGTGTAGGTGTTGGTGACCTATAAAAATTCCAGATACTTGTTTCGCAAAAAATTTTAACTGGATATCCTTCTTTGCCCCCATTTCCAGGATATCTACCAATTCCTGCACAACCTGTATTGCCAGTGGTCGCATTTGTTCTTACAAAACTTTTAGCATCATTTGTTGATAAATCGAAAAGAAGAATGCTTCCTGCATTACCTCCTAATCCTGGAGCACCACCATTTCCACCTCTACCTCCACGTTTTCCTATTTGTCCGTGTACAAAATATTTCATATTTGTTTCGCTACTATAATTTAAAACCTTAAATCCATCGACTGTTTGCGTCAAACAATTAAATTTGTTTTCATCTATTAAAGTCTTTCCATCTTCGCCATTAGCACCATGGCCAGCATTTTGACCTTTTCCTCCATCTCCACCATTGGCTAAAATAGTCAATAGTTTCGCATTAAAAATTATATTGGCAACACCATAGAAACTTCCAGCAGGTCCTCCAGGTAATCCCGCCTTTCCATCGGCTCCATTCTTGTTACCATTTTCAACACCATCTGTTGCGTTATTCATAAAATTTTTCCCATCCATTCCGTTCAAATTGATTTTCACTTTTCCATCCACCACCCAAACGGGAGCCATGATTGCCAACTGTATCTCCCTACCGCTCAAATCCAAATCCATATCAATCAAAATCGCCTCAACAGCGAAAATTTCCAAAAAATTAACCCTTCTTCTACAATATTGGGTATTAATTTCACTAAGCTTTACAATCACTCCCCGAACTTGCATTTTCGTTCCCTTAGATGTAACCAAACAATTTGTCTCGAAATTCCGCGACAAAAGAAAACCACCATCTTCTTTCTGATACCATTGTTTCAAATTTTCCGGATTCTGTAATTTGATGTTCATCAAGGGTTTCGTCCATTTATCCAAAGCAGAATCGAACTTCGTGTCGGATGTCATGAAGAGAAATTGAATTGCATCAATGTTTTGTGGCAAAAAGTAGGTCTCGATAAATATTTCATCAAGTGCAGCGCTCATGAATGTCGATCGTAGATTTTTGAGAAAACGCCTAGGACTTGGGCAGTTGCTCATAAATTGTGAAAATTGCAACAAATGATTATAACTTCTAGCGATTTTCCCCGCTACCTCCTCACTGAGATCAATCGTTATTGGCTGTTTAAGAGAATCGAAATATTCTCTCAAGTTCTTTTCCACATACATCTCAACGTCGAGGGACACTTTTCTTTCGACAAAGTCCGTGGCGCAGTTTATGATTCTTTGGAATTTGTCATCAAGGCTAAATCTAAAGTAATCATACTTATCGTCCCTGCTCGAATAATAGACATCCTGAAGAAAAGTCTCAACGTTTGGATTAGATGCTGATTGACTGTTGAAAATTGCAATCGGTGGTCCATCAGGTTTGAGGTAATAATCAAGAAATTGTAAAGCTTCGGTTCTTTTTAACATACCAACTGACTTGTATATCTCGTTGATAACATTTTCCTTTGCTACGTCTTCCTTTACCGTCAATGCAATGCCAACACTTCTCGTGATGTCGTCAATATTTCTAAAAACACTGATAAATTGTTGCAACATATTGCCAATTTTGCCCACACTGTTAGCGTGAATGACAAATTTGACAAATGAAGCATGCTCTAGGATTAAAATATTCTTATAGATGTCTGTGATATTAGTTTTGAAAGTCAAGTGCAAGGGAAGAAATACTGCAGCTTTCTGAAGCAATTCATTCTTTAACGGTGGGTAAATATCCTCCGACTCTGTCAGAACAATTATTCCCTTGACGAATTGTTTCGGTTTCTCCACTTTTTGCAACATTTCCAAAATTTCCCTGCTCTCCTCATCGTTACATTGTAATTTCTACAAAAAGAATTATTCGAAAATAAATTCTCAGATTCTCTTAATTTAATTATAAACATTAGTACCAAAAGTTTGAAAACTCAAGTTAAAGTTAAGTGGCTTTTTAAACTTACATTCTGGTTTTTATCTAAAATTTTCCCCAAATTGAATGAGATCAATCCGGTGAATAGTAGAAAACAAAACGTTTTGCTTCGAAAATCCATTGTTTACAGGATTCGTTAATTTTTCTCAAAAAGAACACAATTTTCAGAACCATGTTCAGTTTGGGAATCATTACAATATATATACCAAAACTTATTAATTTATTCATCTCTCTTTGACGTCTTTCTTAATTCAAATAGTAATTAAAAGTTGAAAATTGTATGTACTTCCCTAATTCGTGTAAATAAAAAAATAGAGTTCCAAGTTTGGTCAAATATAGATATTTAAATTGTAAAACGTCAACACATTTGATACAAAATATCGAAAATAGACAAAAAAAAAAGGGCGGAATTATTAGAAACATAATAGACCTGGTAGAATTATGAATTCATAAAGATAATGAACAAATTGACAAGAAAATTTGATAGGAAAAGAGTTAAATGCATGGGTTCTATTTTCACAGATGTGAAATATGTTAATTAGAGATTAAGCATACTGTTAAAAGAAAATCGAATTTTTATTTACTATTGAATAATTAACGTGATGCAATGTTTAGCATTCTATAGTTGTATGTAGGAAGATATTTGAAATTTGGATAGTGAGAATGTTTACTGAAAACTAAAATTAGTTGCAGGAAGTGAAATGGTTTGGTTTTAATGACGCAAATGATTTTTACGCCGCAAAATATGAAATCTTCTTCTCCTATAAATAGATGATCGGGTAAATAATATTTTGGTGATAGTTTTGAGTACTATTTTCAAAGGTAGTTAAAAACTTGGTCTATGACCCGCATAGTACATTTCGAATTCTGCCAGGAGTCAAGACGTACAAATGGTTTGAATAGGAATAATGTTCGAAAAGTACAACTATGGAATTAGCGAATACTCTTCGCCGTTGTAGCTGCGAAAGACAATTTGCTTCTTCAGCGTTAGGAGTAATTGCAAAATTTGAACATTCGGATATGGGAGGAATTTGTATTGATTAGTGGAGTCGAATCTGTTTTGCAACATAGTATAAATGGAGACATTGGAATTGTTCAGTTGTAGCATGTTTATGGTCAAATTATCAAAGCGCATTAGATTTGCATTCTTATGATCGGAACACACATTCCGTAGGACACACATTTCATTGTCCTTTGCAAAGGACTCTTTATCATTTGTAGCATCATTCATTCGCAGTAATTGTGGTAGTGGTCTACGACCGATGATCGTGAACGCCGATGTCACGAGATCGACATTCATACCCGGATAACGTTCATCCAAATCGATAGCAACATTCGCTAAACCCTTCTGGGACTCTGGATTCGATAGTTTTAGTCCATCGTACGAACTATTTATGTGCATAATATAGACTTCGATCGACAAGATCCACTGGCCTTGCTCGACCGGATCCTGAAGAATAGACCAAGTGAAATAGACGTCCACCTTCTCTGCCTTTCGTATGCATTCGTATTCAAAATGCGCATAAATCAGGTGTGAATAATTCCCACTGCCATGATTCAATGTTGTCGTGTAAACCTTCTGAGTCTTCCGAACACTAAGTCTCGCATTAGAGGATTGAATCTCACCAATGTAGACATAGTCGGACAATTCTTTACCTTTGAAGCTCTGACCTCGATAAATCTTAGCAGGCAGGAATTTACACTGATTATCATAGAGAACATCCAGAGAGAATCGACGTAGAAAGAGAAACTTCTTATTACCCGAACCACAGCGCATTAGATATCCATCCTGTGTACAAAACGGATCGACTGCAAAAATTGTCCTAAGTTTCAAAAATTCACCTTTTTCTTTATTCTTCTCTTGATCGAGGAGAAAGAAGCAAACATTCTCCACTGCAAACAGGGCCAGATGGGCATAGTCTGCCATATTGATACGACTCTTCATGTAATTAATACCGTGCAGTATCTTATTGATCTTTGCATAGTGCAAATATTTTAGATGTATCGCCGTACACTGTGGTCCATAAACAGAGATATAGTTGATAAAGTCCTCAAAATAGGAGTAGAGTTCAAAGACCGATAGGTACATCACTTGGTTGTTAATCAACTGAATCGATTTGAACGCAACGCCGGAAATTTCGTTCAACATTATCAGCTTCTCACTGCGAACGATCTCAACATACGGATTCAGACTCTTAACGTAGAAGAAGAAATCAAAGAATGCAGAAACATTGGCAATGTTAATTTTGTACCTGGTCGCTAGTCCACCATTCACAACCACGTAATTCTCGTCATTTGAACGTAAAACGAAACACTTCTGACATTCATTGGAATCTTTGTCAGAACATTTGCACCACAAGTCCATGGACCATGCACGATTTTCCTCCAGGAGGCAAAGATCTAAAATTTTATTCAAATTCGCCCGATGATGCAAGTGTGGAACTATAACGTCGGGTAGTAATGAATACTGCTTATTGAACGCATCGATACTGGTTCCTTTTTCCAGTAAGCAGAGAAATCCGCAATACTTCTCCGGTATTATGTTAATACTGTTATTTTTGCATGAATTAATGCGCGTGACGACGGAGAAAAATTCACGACGTCCCATCTGATGGGCTAGGGGTTTTCGATAAATGTTCGACATCTCGCGTTTTGATATCAACACTTTCTTCTCGGTGGAGTTCTTCTTTTTCTTCTCCTTCTCTTCAGTTAGATTTTGATTGATCTTGAAGTCGGCGATATTCTTCGGATTATCGCGTCTCAAGTTGGTATTCTCGGCGGTCATGGAAATTAGCTTATTCCAAAGACCATTGTAAATGATGTTGACGAGACTGGAATTGTTCTTGCAACGATAGAGGTAGCGACGCAAGAGTATTGCTGGCGAGAGAATTAATTTATTCGACAGATCGTCAATGGGTCGAATCGTTTCAGTTAGATAGTAGAAGATATGCTTGATCAGCGATAAATTCCAACTGATGTGTCGCGATTCGATAATGTAGTCGATGTGCTGAATGGAATTAAAGTGATCCATTCCCTTATCGTCACGATGGGTAAATATGAGACTGTAGTCCGGTAGTTTCTCGTATTTGAATAGATGACCCTTGCCGTGAATATCGTAGACGTAGCGAATTAGACACTTGTCCTTATTGTCGCCTATTGGTTTATTGATTTTTTTCTTCATCTGCTTTGATGTGGTGAAGAAATTCTTGCTCGTCATGCTTGCCTTTTTGATTTGACTGCGCTTGAATATTGTCTTATTGGAAATGATGTGGAACATTTCACGATTATTTGTTAATAGAAATGGTAGCCAGCAGAAACGACCTCCAATAACGAAGTAGCCGTAAGCGTCGGGATAGTTGGATTCGGTCATGGCGGCTAATAGTTTTCGGCATGTTAGATCGGAGTCATCGAATTGACGGGTGGGGGAGTTTTTGTAGTCCACTTTACAGAGGCATTTTGAGAACACTTTGGAACGTTTATTTTCGACTTCGGATACTTGACAGCAACACGATTCCTCACGGGATAGGTGAATTAATTGTAGATCTAGGTCCGATCCTAACATTATTGGAAAGGCATTACAGATATGTTTGTTAGTGTCTAGGTAATTAACACACGAACAGTAGGCTCCCTTACGAAAGTAGCATTTTTTCAAGTAGGGATGAAGAAAAAATTTCAAGTCACTATCGTCCTCTTTAACATCATCATTATTATCATCATCATCATCATAATTCAGATGCTGGTAATAAATCGTAGCGTTCAAATCATTTTTAGAACACACAGTGAAGGAAATCTGATCCTTTTGTTCTGCATGTTCGATCAGATCATTGTATTGTTGCATGTAGACGTAAAAAAAGTGTTCGTTATACAGCTGACATCGTTGACTGGTTAGATTTTCCATCTCTCACAATTTTTGGCACAGGAGCAACTGGATTTTATCACAAACACTGATTCCAACAGAATTGAAACTGACTCGTATTTTCTAAAATTGTAATACTACCCGCATGAGACATTAAAATTTATTATGCAAGTTTTGCGAACAGACTGATGGTACTTTTGATGCTTGTGTTTCAGTAGCTGATGGAACATTTCAATTTAGTTGCTAGCAGCTATTAGAGTGTTTTTTTAAGCAGCTCTTACAAGATAATATTTGAGTGCAAGATAAAAATATGGATTCGAACCTCTACTACCTGGACAAACTCGATATGAATCAGTTTAATTCATTTCTTCGTCAGTACCGAGTGAAAATTTATCTCTCCTGTCCTGAATTACAGTCCCTAGTCACGGCTCTTGAATACAACAATATCGTTGAGAGAATCTTACGTCCGACAAAATGCATCGATAGTCATATTCAATACACAGAGGACGATGAGAGATATTCGACTGTCACTGTTCGTCTTCTTCAAATTTACATAAAAAACGATGACAAGAGTCGTGATCGTTTTCCATCAATGGTCATGGAATGACGATTGGGGGTAAAATTGATGACGAAGCCAGTGGAATAATTACCAAATAGTGTCGACTGAAAGGAGCCTTTGATCCGAATAGGATCTTCGGTCATCAGTTTACCAAATTTGCATATCTACTCGTTTCATACAAGGATTGTTTTAATGTCTCTTTTCAAATTTCTTCGTCTTTCCAAAAAGGATTAACAAGAATGTCTCTCTTTACCTAATTTGCATATCTACTCGTTTCATATAAGGATTGATGAAAGAACATGTCTTTTCAGGTTTCATTGAATGTCTCTCTTTACCTAATTTGCATATCTACTCGTTTCACATAAGGATACAGGAATAAAATAATACCACCGATTCACTTTTTGGAAATTTAATTTATTAACATACAACAGTATTTAAATAACATCAAGTTAAGGGTACATTAGTATTTTAATACTTAAATAAGTTTTCTTCAAATAAATACTTAAACCCAATTTCTCATGGCTTTGTAAGGAGAAATCTATTTCGTACCACCATTCGACGAAGAAGATGATTTAGAACTATCATCTCTGAATTGCTGCTCCGTACATCCTACAGTATCCATAGCCCAAACTTTTAAATCCTCTAAATTGATCGTACTCATAGAATTAAAAATTCGCTGAACAATCAAGTGCCCCCTACATAGAAAAAGGAACCTACGATTAAAAAAGCATTTCTTTCTTCTAGAAAAAAAAACATTAATCAAAAAAGAATCTTACATGTTTTTTCGTGACGGTTTCTCCAAAGATGTCAGTTTATTTTGCTTCTGATTATTGTAGATCTATTTGTTCGAGTAAAAGAAAAAATTGTAATTCTGTCCTTGAAATAAAATGAAAAATTGACATTACCTCAGTTGCTCGTTTCAAAATATCGGAATTCAAACCAGCGTGCTTGGCAACAGCGTGAGCGAAACTCAACTTTGAAACACCCTCTATTAATTTGAAGAGAAAAACAATCTCCCTCTCATCGGTTGGTTGCAAAAAGTCAAAGGTCTGAAAAATTTACAATAGCTTATTTCAATCACAGAAACTAAAGATGAATTTCAAAATTATGAAAATAAAACCTGTGGTTGTATTAACGGCCCCTTGGGTATCAAATCGAAAACTCTATGCAAATGTGTAGCGATAAAAAGTTGAGGACACTCGGTACCGAGATCGAGAAAATACTTGCAGACAGAAGCCAAAAGTGCAGCGCCATCAATTTCGGAAGTTCCCCTTCCGAACTCATCGATAATCACCAGGGAATTTCCAGTCGCCGAATGTACAGCAATATTTATCTGCCAAAAAAAAAATCGTAAAAAATAAAAAAAGATAAATTAGTTTCATCTTAATTTTGATATAAAGTTTAATAGCTTGTGGCTTTATTGTTTCTTTTCCAAACCTGGCGAATGTCCTGAAGAAAAGTACTCGCATTCAATAACGAAATACTGTTTGTGGAAATAATTTGAGCCGTAATTCGCGACACGATTCCAATGGTGGCAAAATCGGCGGGCACGTAACTACCAATGTGAGCCATAAATACAATGAGAGCAATTTGCTTAAGATAAACACTTTTGCCACAGGAATTGGGACCAGTGAGAATTTTCACTAGACTGTAACCATCGCCTGAATAGACATCGTTTGGAACGAAATTCGTCACGAATGATTCTTTCAATGGATGTCGGCCTTGTTTTATTTCAATAATACGAGACTCGACTATTTCGGGTTGCACATAATTTGAATCGCGGGCAACCATGAAAAATGACAGCATCCTGAATAGTTGAAAATTTTAATATAATTCAAATACTTTTCACTTCACACGCAGAGTTTTTATTTAACTACATTTTCAAAATTTCTTTGCTTCGTTATTATAAATGTCTGTCATTGTAATGTCCAAGTTTTATTATTGTTAATTAATTTAACTAAGATCTTAATGTTTATTTATTACAAAATTATATTATAATAATCGACATAATCTGTCCTCACCTGGCGTTGTTTTGTTATAATGTTTTTTTATAGTTTAAATTGAAATGTCAAAAAACCAAAAAAGTGAAAGTTACTTTGTAGACTGTGTGTAAAAAAATGTGTAGAAAACTGTGTTAAATGTGTAGTGTTTTAATTTGTCAGCTTTCTTAAAAATTAAATTTTGAATAAAAATTATTCACAGATTCTAGAAAATAAATTGAATTTTGGAAGATTTGCAGTTCAAAATTTTAAATATTCAAAAATTGTAAGCAAATAAAGAACAATAATTGTAGTTAAATATTTATTTTAAAAAAGTTATTAAAATGTGAAAAATTTAATTTGGAAATTTTTTAAAAATTGTAATTAAAATTTTTTGAAAAAAAGAACTAATAAAATAATAAAATTAATTTACTTCAAAAATTATTAAACTTTTTCAATAATTTTATTCAAAAATTGCAAAAAAACAATTGAATTTTGCCTGAATTACAGTTGTAAATTTTAGAAATAATTATATTTCATGAGATTTTTCATTGAAATTATTTGAAATTTTAATTCCTTGGGAGAAATAAATATAAATAAGTTTTTAAATTTTTGTTTAACAAAAAGTATTAGAGTTTTGAAAAATTTAATTCAGAAATTTCGTAAAATTGTTTCAACTTGAAATAAATGAAACTAAAATTTTTCAAAAATACTTCTATTTCTGAAAATAATTTTAAACAATTGAAACAATTGAAAATTTTGTCAACTTCTATTGAAATAAATTTTCGAATTAAAATTCAAGTTGCTGTTAGAAATATTTTGGCATTTACTATACGAGTTGTTCAAATAATTATACATTTAATGAAAGACCGTAAAAACAAATTATTTTTTTTTAAGAAATTAAGAATTTTATATTTTTTGTGTTTTATTTTACACTTTTTGTATATTATTTTATATTTTTATAGACTTCGAGCCCTGTTACTTTAAAATGAAAAAAGAAACTTACACGTCAAGTTCACTGCAGAGTCGAATGGCTGTTATAATTTCCTGATAATGACGTACAATAAATTTAACCAACTTCATCATAATCGTGTTTTGTCGCTTCGCTAATTTAACTTTTACGTCGCCGAGCTTTTCATCTAATTCTAAAATTAATTCAAGGAATTACTAATAAAATAATAACAATAATAATAATAATACATTTAATAGATTATAAAGTCTTCTTTTTATTTAAATGAAAGTTTATACCTTTAGCGGCAGGACTTTTGTAGTGATGAACATTTTCAATGGTAAACTTGTATTCAAGACCAGGAATTTGTGGATCATTTGGAGGACCATTTTTCCATTGTGTTATCGCAAGGAGATACTGAATATTAGGAATGTAAACCATCAGCCAGGATTCAACGGATTCTGGAAGATTTGGTATATCCTTTGCTCCCCAGTCATTCAGAGTTCGTGGCAAATTGTCACAAATATGAGCCACTATTTTAAAAAAAGAAAAACTGTTAATAATTTATAAAGTTAAACAATCAATTAATTTATAAAGTTAAATAATTAATTGATTTTTAAAGTTAAACAATTACTTAACTTATAAAATTAACAATTAATTAATTTATAATGTTTGACAATTAATAGAAATAAAAAGTTGACCCTATTTTTCAGTGGAAACTAACATTCATCATAAAGAGTGTCAACGCCAGTGTTTAGAGCGAATTGATTTTTTACTTGACTCATTTCAAAATCAACAAGAAGATCGATAAAGTACTTGACCAGGTACGTTGTTTGCGTTACACTTTCCACTAGTTCGTCAAATAATTCAACTTCATTGCGATATTGGCCACAAATTTCGACTATTTGAATGACATTCGAAATCGTCTGAAATAACATTTTTCATTATATTCTGAAGATGAAAATTATAGAAAGAAAGAAAGAAAGAAAAAAAGTTAAAGATAAAATTAAAGAATAGTAACGGTTACTATGGCGTAATGTAACGCAGGGCTCGAACCAGTGAAAGTATTTAAAAATACGGACTTTACGGACCAAAAATGAAAAATTACGGACCATTTACGGAACAATTACTGACAAAAATATATAAGAGAACATTTTACTTAAAACTATAAATTAGATTTTTTCATAACTAAAGAAACATGAAGATATCGATAACTCGATCGATTACTTCATGTTTTATAATACACGGAGAGAGAATATATATTAAATTTTGTAAAAATATTTTCAAATTGGGGAAAAAGTGCGACAAAGCGAAATTTTGATATAAAAAATACTAAACTTTAAAAAAACTTATGTGAAATTTAGTATAATTATATCAAATATCAAGAATATTAATTAAATTCTCATATAACTTTAATAAATTTCACAAAACTATTTTTAAAGTTTAGTATTTTCAATATCAAAATTTCGCTTTGTTGCACTTTTTCCTCAATTTGAAAATATTTTTACAAAATTTAATATATATTCTCTCTCCGTGTAATTAAAGATAAAGTGATAAAATCATTATTAATTCAATTATTATTTTCAAGAATTTTTAACTAAAATTCTTCTTAAAATCGATTATTTTTAATAATTTTCGAAAAAGTTCTTTGACAATTTTCAAATCCATTTCTTTACAATATTCGATTTTTCAATTATTTGTAAATTCTTCAATTAAATATGTATTAGAAAATAAAAACTTCAAATAATATAAAAAAAATTGGCAATTAAAATTTCTCAAAAAAGTTAATTCCACAGAATTGTTACTTAGTTAAAAATATGAAAAATTCAAATTTTCAAAGATTTGAATCTGAAACCTTTTCAAAATTTAATTATTTCTAAAACTTTACTCTCTAACACTTTTAATATTCAATTATAATCTAAAATTTTACTTGAAATCCATTTTTAAATCAATTTTTATGAGAAAATTCTACGAGAATTTCATTATTTAAATACAAAAAAAAACAATTTATTGGAATAATTACATATTTTTCTTAAAATTGAATTCTTTTAAAGAATTGTATCAATCAATTTTCAAATAATTTGAATTCTTTTGCAAAATTTTATTAAAATAGATATTAAAAATAATTAAATTAGGGAAAATTTTTGAAAATAATTGAAATTTTGTCAAGAAATTTATTAAATTTTTTGAAAATAATTCAATTTTAGAGAAGAATTTTATAGTTTATAAAGATAATTGATAATTTACGCAAAGAATTGCATTAAAAAATTTTAAATGCAATAATTTTATTCGTTAACGAAATTTAATCAAAAATTTATTAAAAATAATATTTAAATTCTAATAAATAAATTGTAGCAAAGGTTATTAAAATAATTAAATTTCTTTGATGAATTTTAATAAAATTTTTAAGAATAATTACATTTTTCGAGGAATTCGATTAAAATTGTATTAAAAATAATTGAAATTCCGCAATTAGCTTTATTATTCATCAAAATAATTGAGTTCCTAATAAGAATTTTATTATTTGCAAAAAAAATTAAATACCTGTAAAAATTTTATTATTATTATTTTTATTATTTTTTGAACATAATTGAATTTTTGCGAAGAATTTTATTACTTTTGAAAATAATTAAATTCCTTCAATCATTTGTAATTTCTCTAAAATTATCCAAATTCAAAGAAAGACTTTTACGGACTTGAAGCAAAGTTACGGACTTTTACGGGATTTATGGACCTAGTTCGAGCCCTGTGTAACGTCCCCTGCCATGGGGATCGCTAGAAACTAAGGACACTCTTTAAGAATAGTTACTTGATCAAGTTTCCTCCAATCCACATATTTCGCTTGTGAAATCGAAATTTTATTTATAATTAGCGGCGAAAGACGATAAATGTATCTTAGACAACTTTTTAAACCATCCACAACTGATTGATTTGCGGGATTGAGAAAAAATTCAATTACTTGATGCCTTTTCTTTAAAACTCCAATGTCAGTTGTGGGATGATGCATTATCTTCCTGAATTTATAAATGAAAATTTTACATTGTTTTCTAAATATTCACTTTTGGGGCCGAAACACCAATAAATAAATATTCAAAAAAAAAAAATTTTATCACTTTTTTTTAAATGCGGGAACTAAAATTTTCAAAATATAAATATTGTTTTACTGTAACTTTTTAAAAAATATTTTCATCATTTCAATTCAATTACTTTCTATACAATTTTTAAATATATTAAATTTCCTGACCTGTGCGAAAACGCTGTTTATGAATAAGGAATCTTACCAGAGAGCTTGAGCACCGAGACGGGATTGACAATTATTAAAAAGAGAATAAAGACTAATCGTATGTTTTTTGATTCCATCGTTTCCGAATTTAAAAAAACTCGGATGATCTCTAGTGGTAATTATATTTAATGATCTGTAGCAGTCCTCGTCCATCATCATCAAATCACCCCTAAAAAAATATTATTATATTAAATTTTTTTTTAATTTAAAAAACTAAAAAAAGGTTGGTAATTAATGATATTATTATTATTATTATTATTAATATTAATACTAATATATTATTATTATTATTATAAATTAATAATAATTAATAATAAATTACTAATAATAAAAAAGTAAATCCAAAAATTATGTTTGCATCGTTACTAAAAAATTCTTTTCAATTTACAATATCCCTTAAGAAAAAATTTCAATTAAAAAAAAATTCTTCTTTTAAAATTTTTTTAAATCTTACAAAGAGACATTGGTGATGTTGAGAAATAAAGCCTGCTCCGACTCGCAGGTTGAAATTCTGTGCCACTCTCGATCGAGATATTTCAATAGTAAACCCAAAGCGTAGATATAACCACGTGAATTGAAATTTATAAATGAACTGAGATAAGCATTTCTCTCTTCGAAATTAGCATTCAATGGTTCGCCTTCGAGTTTTAAATTTTGCACTCTAGCAAAGCAGTAATCGAATGTATTGTCGGCTTTTGATAATATTTTCAGCGAGCAACAATTTTCTTCTGTTTCTCCCTCGGTTGCTTCTAAATTTTCTCGAATTGTTAGATTTTTTAAAATCCCCACGAAATTTTCCGCTAATCCACTGACGGTTATTAAACAATTTGGATTCACTTGTTTATAGAGAGCTTTCACTTTTTCAAAAATACTATTGTCAATGACGTCGTTCATGATGAAGAGCTCGGAATTTGAGACATTATAATAAGCTGCGCCTAGAAGTTCATTTTGCCAAATCATCGAGAGAATTACCTAAAATTTAAATTTTTTATATTTCAATTCAATTTTATGAAAATTAAATTTATAATTTACTTTAATTAAATTTTTTTTTATCATTTACGAAAATATTTTGGTAATTATGAAAGAATAAAAATTTAATTTTAGAATAAAATTAAAAACTTTTTAAATTTCGAGTTCTTAATATCAAATTTTTTGATGATACTAACATTTTCCGAAGGTACGGTTGAAGTTTCAGAATTTGATGGATTAGCATTATTTCTCGATGCTGGATAATGAGAATCCGATGGCAAATCTGAATTTGTTTTCTCTTGTACATCTTCCTCATCGCTACTGTCTTCGTATAAAAGTGCTTCGAATTCTGTTCGCCTTTAAAAAGAATTAGTTAAATTTAATTGAATTATCATTTTATAATTAAACTTTTTTCAAATTCCCCTTGCCAATTTAAATATTTGCCGTATTTCAATGAAACGAAATTTAGAAAATAGTTCAATACAAACTAATACTAAGGTTTCTTAAATATAGTTTTTATTTTCAATTTCAGAAAAATTTATTTACAATTTATAATATAGTAAAAAATTCCTAAAATTTCTTTTATTTGGTATTTTAGAAAGTACAAATAAATAAATTTTTGAAATTTTATACTTAGTTGTAAATTGTAAATAAATTATTCTGAAAAAAAATTCGAAATTATATTTAAAAAATGTTATTGTTAGTTTGAAAAAAATTAGTCAGAATGTTTTATTTACTCAGACAAACCAAAACAATTGTTTCCTTTAAAAAATGGCAATTTTTGTCTTTAAAAAAGTCATTTTTGCCTTAATTAATAAAAAAAACTGTTTTTTTAAAAGAAACAATTGCTTTTGCCGTTTTGCTTTTGTTCTAAAACTATAGAATTGCCTGAGTAAAAAACACACTTTGGCTAATATTTTTTTCAGTTCAAGTAATATTATAAAATAATACAATTTCAGAACAGTCGAACTTTTACTACTTTTTTTTGTGTTTCTTGAACACAAATTTTGAGTGTATAAAATATATAATATGAAGAGGATCTTTTAAACATAGAAAGAAACATTTCGTTCTAAACGATGAGACGATAATCGTTTCATTAATTGTTTCTAAAAACGTTTTTAATGAATAATTTCTTTTCAATAACTAATAATACAAAAAAAAATTAATATAATATAAAAAAATTAAAAATAATTTATTAAATAATAATAATAATATTTAATAAAATTAATTGTAAAAACTAGAAAAATAAATAAAGAAAATTCTAAAATTAGAAATAAAAGTAATGTTAATAATAAAAAATTTTGTTATTAACAAAATAATTAATTTACAATAATACTTCAGTTAATAAAATAAATGAAATAAATTACAAATAAAAATTAAGAAAATTAAATATTATTAAAACGTAACAAAATGAAAATTAATTATATTTATTAAAAAGTATGAAATAATATTACAAACGAATTAATATTTTATGATTAAAATTTTTTTTTATAATTAATATAATTTTTTCTATATTTTTCGATTTCCTTAATATTTAGTTTTTCACTTTTTTTTACTTTATTAATATTTATTAATTATTAATTAATCATTAAGAAATATAAAATATTAAAAACGAATTAATATTTTTATTTTTTACGTGGAATGTGTTTTATTTCGTGGGAAGTACGAAGCAACGGACGATATTTTTTTTTTTAATTTTAAAGGTAATTCTAATAATTCTATAATTTGTGAAAATAATTAAATTCTTCGCAAAGAAATTCTATCAAAATTTTCTAAAATTAAATTCTTTTAAAGAATTATTATTTAAATTTTTTTTCTTTCCGCTAATAGAGCGAATTCTGAAACAAAAATAATAAAAATAACACGGAAAAATTAATTACTTTTTTAAAATCTTTTTTACGGAAAAATTAATTACTTTCGTTTTCAAAATCTTTTATTTTTAATTTCACTAGCTGTGAAAAAATGGATAATTACTCAAATTATTAATTATACCTTGTGAATGTATCGAAAATAGATAAAAATAATTAATTTCTCACTTTTTCGAAAAAATTTGTCAACTGTAAATTAAAAAAATTCCGCTATATAAACGACTGAATTTAACCTTAAATTTACAATCTGTGACTTGTGTGAAAAAAAGTTGAACAGTTCAGTTTTACGTATTAAATCAAATATAGTGAATAATGTTACGTTTTAATTTTAATACACTTCACCAGGTAATAATTCCTTTATTTATTATTTTCCAAAAGAAATTTTTGATTTGCGTAACAAAACTGAATAAACAAAAACAACTGAAAACGTACACCAAAAAATCGCGTTCTTCATCTGTTATTGGTTTCATTTTTTACTGCCAGAGATGCGAAATTTAGAAAAGTCGCGGAAAATCTGTCATTATTTAACTTTGAATTTTTTTCTTTCTTTTAATATATTAGATATATTATAAATAAAAATAATTATGAATATTTCGATTTTGTAATAAGTTTTTGCGCAGTAGAAACAATTTCTATGCTATAAGAAAAATGTGTCAAGGGTGGGTTAGTAAATTATGTTTTATCGCCTAATGGTCGGTTTACAATACAAATGAACCTTCGAAGTGCGACAATTTCCATAGGGTTCGTAAAGTAGACGCGCCTTTTTTTCCTCTCAAAGTGGTTCCTTGTTTCTCAACCCTTTTCTTCTCGAAAAACCGTTTCTCGACGTTCTCGTCGTTCTCGTGGTAGTTCCATAAAAAATATATCTCTTAAAGTATTTTGTAAATTTCTAATTCTAAAATTTCTAAATTGAAGAATGGTAATTTATTTTTCAATTTTTTTTTGTTTTACTTAAATTCGCAGTGACTGTGTATTCAAACAATCAAATGATAGAGCTATATCCTTTTTCAACATTTATTTATATGCATTTCCTTTGTTAATAACGTATAACCTAACAATAAAGTTTATCAATTTACAAAAAAATAATTTTTTGCCGAAAAAATATGACAATTCTGCGGTTTTTTTTGGGATACGAACCTGGGAAACCGCGCGATTGTTTTATTTTTCCGTAAAATAATTTTTCGCGAATTAACCTATATATTTTTGTTTTTTTATTCTCAACGGAAAAATGCGCGTGAAGATAAAAGAAAAGAGATGAAATTTTTTCTATTTTCATTCTCGGTTTATCGAGACAAGACGAGACTCGCTCAAAGTGCATCGCACTATATAGCAAACAGCATCGAAACTTTCTTAAAAATTTATTAAAGATTTACTTGCAAAGTTTAGTGAAAATTGTGTAAAGATTTAAATGATAATTGGAATTGTCCATAAATAAGACATTTGGGAGTAGAAGGGGGTGGGGGATAAATTTCCAAGAAAAAAAATGTCGACGCCGTCTGACGAGAAAATTTTTCTATTCAAACGTCAGTTCAGTATGAATCTATCTCAAAAACAAGTGCAATATGAAGTTAACTCACAAATTAATGCAAAACAATTCTAATTCATTCTTCAATTCAAGATAATGCTATCTCAAAATCCAATGCAATAAAATTACAACTGAATATTTTTTTCTCTTATAAAATATTTTAAACACTTCCTTTTTTTTTAAAATCAAATTTTTTTTATCTTCTTTTTAAATATTTATTTGTAAAATTATAATGATAAAATTTTTCTTCACCTTCTGTGCAAAACTAAAAAAATTTTTTATTTTTGCATTTAATAAATTTAATTTTCGTAGAATTTGCTAATAAAAAATTGAATAAAAAATAAATTTCAGTTTGAAATTTAAATATTAGTTGAATATTAAAAGCATTATGGCATGAATTTTTTTTGAAATAATTGATAATTGAATTCTCTCGAAGAATTTTATTACACTTTTTTTTCAAGTAAATTAAAAATTTCTGCTTTATTTATAATATAGTTTAAAATTTATTTTCAATTCTTAAATATTTGTTTTTACCTCGATTTTTACCATTAATTAAAAATTTATCTTTTTAAAAAACGATAATTTTATTCTCATGTTTTGTCTGCAGTTATTTATACCTACATGAAGTTTTTTATATACATACGTTTATGCTTTTGTTTTTTGTCTGGTTTTGACAGTTCGTATGAATTTTTTGTAAAAAACATGTTAGTAAAAAAAATCATTCTTTCCGAGTCAAATAATTCATGAAAATGTGTTTCTGTTTACCTTTTTATATAACTAATATGTTTTAAAAAGATCAAGGTCAGTATTTTAATGTACTATAGGAATAATAAAAACTGACAAGTTTGAGAAAATTTTCTAATTTTTCAATTTTTTAAAATTATTCTCGGAAGAGAATGTATGATAAAATGGAAAAATTTTTAAATTTCTTTAAATTTTGTTTAATAAATATTTTTGAATACTAATATTATTATTTATTTGTCCGCTGGGAATTAAATTTCAAAATTCTTCAAATATTTGTTTTAAATACTGTAACTTAATATCTTTTTCTATAAAATCAATTCTGATCAAAAAGTTCCACGGAAGTTTAATTATTTAAATGCAAATTATTTTTTCAAATACTATTATAATTATTAATTAATATTATTATTATTATTATTATTATTAATTGTCCTTATTAATTATTATTATTTAGTTAAAGAGAAATAAATAAGTGGATTATATTTAAAACAAAAAACAAAAACATCATATACTACTTTTAAATAATCTAAAAAACATTTAGGCTGCGTCTACAATAGAAAAAAATAATGTGTATTGTTTTTGGCATTGACAACTGTCAGGGGCAATTACACTGTATATTACACAATTTTCTACACATTATTTTTTCTGTTGTAGACGCAGTCTTACATCTATTATTATAATTATTATTATTTTTATTATTAATTATAATCATTAAATATTATTAATTATTATTATTTTATTAATTATTATTTTTAAACTATTTTTTAAACGTAAAGAACATATTCTTTTGAAGATGCCATTTTTGATGTCTCGATTATTTTCATATAATTTACTCTCTAAAAATTTTTCTTAAGTTTTTAAAAACTCTTGACTATTTAAAAAATAAGCAAATTATTATTTTTGAAACATTGGCATTTTATTTTCAATTACGTGAATAATAGCGAGTATTTTTTTATAGAAAAACTTAGTCCACTTTTACGAAACGAAAATTTCAAAAACTTCAACAATTGTAAAAAGGAGTAAAAAAATACGTTTTTTTTATAAGAAAATAATTAAAACACTAAAAATCATTTTAAAAAAACTCCAAACTCTATGTTTTCTCTGATGTTTGATGGGTGAATTTATTTTTACTTTTTGCTGACGAATGTCTATTTATTAAATTTTTTGGGTAAGATATTAATATAACTTTTTATTATTTATGAATCAATGTTAGATTAATTATATATTTTTGTATATTATTTTATTTTTTGTATATTAATTTATATATATATATATATATTTTATATATATTATATTATTTTCATATTTTTAAATATTTTTAAATATTTTATATTTTTATATAAAATGATTTAGATTTCGAAGCGTTGGAGTAAACTAATTTTTAAAAACTATTTGTCCGAATGTTATTGTTTCATTCTCCTTCACTATAAAACATTTATTTTATTTTTTAAGTTTCTCTTGTAAAAAAGGGGAAAATATAATATTTTAACCGAATTAGAGAATTAAATAAATTATCTACTCGCAAAATTGCACATAAATAATTTTTTTTTTTGTTATTATGGTAATTTCAATGTTAGTAATACGCAGGCGTCCCTTTTTGAAATGGTTTTAGTGTCCACGCTTGTCGTTAAACACGTTCCTTCCCCAGTAGACAACACGTGTTCTTAGTGGATAGAGCAGGTCAAGTCTGTCTCTTATTTTTGTGAGGTGTGTGTATTGGAAACTGTTTTCTTTTTAAATTACATCAATATTACCTTAAAATACCTATTTTCCTGTCTAATATTATAATTATAACTTCGCGCCTAAATTATCTCTAACAATAAGGTGAATGTCCTAATTTTAAAAAATTGGTGTGCTACAAATTCATTATTCTTTAATTTTTAGAATTTAAAGTATGTGATGTCATTTCTGTTTTGATGTCTGTCATTTCTAACAGATCGTGATAAATAATTTTCGTATCGCTTAACCATTTGATTTTCTTTAGTTTAGTTTTTTTTTTTGAAAATTTAATTTAAGACAATCGCTTTTTCTGAGGCTTCTTGTGAAATAAACAGACCCTTTTCGAACCTCTCAAAAAACAACATGTTTACTTTTACGTAATTGTAAGTAAAATTATTATTTATTCCAGTTTTTTTAATAACAAGTGATAATCATATGCTAGTAAGTTTAATTTTCCTTTTTGAAATTAATTTCGCGAATAAAATTAATTTACTAATTGATATCATTAAAGTAGAAAAACTTTGTTCGTAAGAACATTTTAAAATTAAGGAATGTGTAATTTCAGCACTTCTTATCTTCTACCAGGAATAAAGTTTATATATATATATATATGTGTGTGTGTGTGTGTGAAATAGGATTTCTGCCCTGAAGGTCTTTTCTTATTTTGCTTACTGTTTCTAAAATACTAACTACATTTCCTTCACTTTAATTTGAAAATTTTTATCTTCATATTAAAAATATGGCGATGTCAGAAGACTTGGAATATTTAAATCTAGTGCATAGAGGTTCTTTTAAAACCCCATCCCAAAAATGTACCTTTGCTGTAGGTGGCTTGATTTTTAATATGTTTTTTAAAAAAAATTGTATAGTGTATTTTGAAATATAAACTAAAATGAAAACTATTGAATGTTATATTTTCATCTCTTTTCTTTTACGAATGGAGATAATTTTTAAATTTTATGAAAATTGGGGTATAATTGTTAATTTGCATTAACAATTAACAAAATCAATTTTTTAATATTGACAACAGTAGAGTCGTTAAAAATTTATTACGCTTTAATTTAAAAAAAAGAATTTATTTGTTTCAAGCTTGAATTTTTTATTTTTTTTATGAAAAAAAAACTTTTTAGCTGGACTTCTTTCTAGTTGAGAAAAATGTTTAGTTTTATTGTTAACCTGTGAGAAATAAAAATATACGAATGGTAAATTATAACTAAAAATTAGGTTCAGTTCTTAAAAACCTAAAAAATGAAAAGTAAATGAAGTGAAATTTATAAAGTTAATAGAATTCTAATTGAATGTTTCCAAGATTACTTGAAAATAACAAAAATTAATTCAATAAAATTGTTTTAAAAAAATTAATAATTATAATTATAATAATAATTATAATACTAAAATAATAATTCAAAAACAACTTAATTTATAAAAAAAACTTTAAATATTTTAACATAAAAATATTTATTTTATTTATAGATGAAGGAAAATAAGCGAAAAAATTCAAACGATTAATTTGATGTTTATTAATGTTTATTTATAACAAATTTAAATTTCTAATCTTTTATCGGCATTTGCTCATCTCAACTTAATTTATTTATGTTAATTATTGTAATTCTAAAATTTTTAATATTAATAATTTATCTTATTTCATTCATTCTATAATTTGTTTATAATTTTTACGTGCTGACGAATATTTCTTTTTTATTAATTTTTTGTAAAATATTATTCTACCTTTATTTATTTATTTATAAAATACATGAATGTAAGATTGATTTATTTAAAATTTCTATATTTTTCATTATTATACAATATTTTATATTCGGCTACTTACAATGATTGACGAATGTTAAAAATTTTTTTTTCTATATTATATATTTTTATAGACTTTTTGAAAAAGAAGTCAGTTATAGACTTCGAAACTTTGAAGTAAATCAATTTTTTAAAAATTAACTGTCCGAATGTTTTCGTTCATTTTCCTTCATTTATAATTAATATTTCCAGATATAAAAGTTTGATTAACAATTTATTTAATTATCATTCACGAAGGGAAAAGATAAAGTTAAAAAATTAATATTTATAATTTATTATGTTAAGAAACATAATAATGTTAATAAATGTTATTAATAATAATAATAATGTTTATAGTAGCAAAATAAAATTGAATTTATAAATAAATTTATTGGATTGTTTTATTTGTTAATTCACATTCTAAATTTCGCAAATTAAAAAATAGTCTTTAAAAATTTACTCTTTAAATTTTACTTCTATTTTTCTAAAACAATAAATTGATATTAAATAATCAAGATTTTTAAAAAGAATTTGATTAAAATTTTTTAAAAGAATAGTTATTAAAAATTTTAATTGTACTTTTGAAAAGCAATTGAATCTCTGTCAAGATAATATTTTCATAATTAAAATTGTGTCTTACAATTAAATTAATTAAAATTTATTTTATTTCTATGTCTGATCATCTGTTTGAAGTGAATTAGGATTTTTTAGACTTATAATTTTATGGTGTATATATTATATATTTTATGGTAGAATTTTATTTTACTAAACCAAATTTTTAAATTAACCCTACCCCCCTTTTCTTCTGCCGTACAATTTTACGATCTTTTAGAGTATGTTTACAAAACAAATCACAAAAATTTAAGTTCAATAGCGTTAAAAGTCACTAGGTTTAGACTGGAGATTTGAAAGACTTATTTGTTTACCTTAAAAACCTAGAGAAGTTAATAAATTCTTTTTGAATCATCTATAGACTTTTCTGAAAAATTTTAATTAAAATGTTTAATTATTAATTCTATCAATTATTTTATTGAATTCTCATTAAGAAAAAAACCTTGCAATTCGTCCAATTTAATTTAAAATTGAAATCTAATTATAACTTATAATAAATATTTGAATGACTGTTGAGTAACTTTTTGGAACATATATAGAAGTTGTTGACAAAAAAAATGAAATAGTCGTAAAAGAATAATTTTGACATAACAGAGAAATTAAGAGTTTTCTCCTTTAGAAAAAGTGATAAAAAGAGAGAAATAAAAAAAACCTGTTACATGGTTACATTATTTATTTGAATATTTTAAATACAGTAAATAAAAAACATTCTAATCATATCAAGAACGTCTTTTTCTAGTATTTTTTTTAACTTAAAAAAAAATATTAGAACTTTAAACATATGCTGTTATTAATTTTAATTTTAATTATTAAAAATAACTAAAAAATTTAATCATTGAAATCATTTATTTAAAAAAGATTTTTTTTGCTAATTAAATAAATAGTTTTTGATTTCTATTCGTTGAAATGTGCTGCAGAATTATTTTTATCATTTTGAAAGTCAAGTTTGAAAGTTCTAGAAAAAAGGCCTGAATGTAAAAATATTAGTTTTTGTCATCAGTGGATAAAAGTATCTCAAAAGTAGAATAGAAAAAATGTTAAATAATCTAAATGAATATTAGTCTTGGAGAATGTCTCCTACAAATATTATGTTTACTCCCATTGGGGCTTATCTGTGTTATGATCATCTCGCTATACGAGGAGATACGTTTCAAAGAAATAACTCATAACGTCCCTTGTCTTTTTGTCGAAATTAAAATAGTTGCCATTTCTTTATGTCTCATCTTTGTTCCAACTTCGTTTTTTTTTATTATATATATAAGAATTTTGTATTGTTAGAATAATCTTCATTTTTTAAATCTCTTATTTCGAGTACTTCAAGTTTTCAGTAAAAAAAAAGTTCTTCGAAGTTATGCACTTTATTAATTTTCAACATTTTTATTATCTTTATTATTATTTATTTATTATTTGAAAAGAACATTAAATTCTTTTATCTTGGAAAACTTATTTCATTAAATATTCAGAAACACAAAAGATTAAAATTTCCCTTTCCTTCAACTGTACAGGTAAAATAATTTTTAAATGCCTACAAAAGCTATAAAAAGCTAGAACACTTTTCAAAGCGGATATTATTTTTAACTGTTTTCTTCTAAAATATAGTCCGGTTACGATATTTGTGCCTATGAAGCCTCATTACCATTTTTATCCATCCTTATTGTTAGCGGCTAAATATTTTCATTTTCTGAAAAGTATCTCATTAGTTTATTTTCTCAAAGGAATATTGTTGAGGCTGGTTAAGAATTTTAAAGATAATCTTCTGTTTGTCAAAAGTAAAATAAAATTTACAATTAGATCTGGTCAAGAGATTGCATAGGAAAAAAATTTTCGAAGCTATTTGTTGGAATCAACTGGTATTTTTATTTAGTCTCCCGGGTTTTCCCTGTGGCTTATTTTTATTTTTTTTTTGCTAAGTGTATGTTTATTTTCTTGAAGTATGCAAGTTGATGATATATCACAGTTTATAACTAAGTCTCATACTTCAAAAAACTGTTTTGTGAAATTATTTTTTTTATGAAAAACTAAACGTTTTTAAATTTGAAACTTTGATTTTAATTTCAAAAATTTTCTATTAAATTTCAATTTTTATTTAATTTAATAATTGAATTAACCAAACACGTTATTCTATTGAACTAATTTTTTGTTTTTCTAACATTTTGTTCTGATACAAAAAGAATTTATATTTAAATTAAATTAAATATTTTATCGAAACTTTAGGACAAAATAAGAATAAATTACAGAATATGAAATTCTTTTCTTAAAAATAATTAAATATTTTAATTTTTCAAGAATTAAAATTTTTTTAAAAATATTCAATACAATATAAAATTGTCAAATTAGGAGAATGTTTTTCTACAATAAATTATATGTTGACATAATAGAAGTATTTTTTAACGCTGAAAAATCATAGTTTTAAATGTTACAAATTTTGCGATGATATGTAATTTCTATATTTAACGTACAATACAAATATTTTTCCACTTCTTAATTTAAAAAAGAATCAGATAACTTCAAGTTTGTCAGAATGAGTTAGTCTAAACCTTTTAAACAATATAAAGTCTCTGAAATTCTCTTCAACTTTAAAAAGCTGACATAAAGCACACTTTAAAGGGTAGAAAATACTTCCCTGAATTTATAAGCAAGGACAAGTTATTAAATAGAGAGAATAAAATATTTGTATTAGATTATTTTAAATTTAATTAATACAAATTATTTATTGTTTAACAATAATAAATTTACAAAATTCGAAAAATTGTTTTTCGCTAAATATTCCATACTTTCAAAACTTGGTAGTTTTGAAGTAAGAGCGAGTCTGCCTTTTTATGACATTGCCTGCGCCTCTTCAACAAGGCTATTCATGCAATTCACTAAATCTTTTCAAAGACATTGACATGGTGATTTTCCGAACATGTGTACTTTTTCGTTTCTTTTTTTGCTATTATTTTTTACCCGTTTCGGAGAAAAATTTAGTCCTTCGTTCCTTCCTCAAATTTCCTTCCAATTTTCTCACCGTTAAGTTATTCCAAAAGTATTTCCTTAGATTTAAAATAAAATAGTTTTGAATGTTGTATTTGTGAAATCCCAAAAAATGACAGATTTTTATAATTTATTTATATTTATTACCTGTACATTATTTTTTTCAGGTAAAAAGAATATGAGATGGAAAGTTAGAAAATAGAGACTCAATTAGTTTTCAATTGTGTCTAAATTATATAAAATCATAATGGAAATATCATTAAATTTGCTAAACGAAACTGGAATTGTATGTGAAGATCGATTAATATTAACGGAAAAGAATTCGGTAAATATAAAATTTTTTTAAAACTTATTCATTATTAATCTTTAATTTATAGTAATTTTTTTTTATTTTACTTTCAAGTATACCATTGGACGTAAATCGGACAATGTATTTAAAATAAAGTGTAAGAGTATAGCTAAACATCACTGTACTATTCATCACAATGAAAAAGGACTGTCCATTGAAACTTTAACAGTAAGTTTTTAATTTTTGAAGCTTTACGATGAAAGGCATTTTAAGCAAATTAAAATTTTATGTTTAAAATTCATTTTTTGATTGTAGTTTAAAAAAACTTTATTTGTTAATGATAAACAACTGACAGTGGGAGAAATCGAATATTTAAACAATGGTGACATAGTAAAAATTGGCAAAGACAGTAAATTTATACTTTTGTTTAAGGTACGTGAATTTAAATATTTAAATAATTGTAATGCTTTGTTAATTTAGTTGTTTATTTTGTTTATTATTTATTAAAATAATTAAAATAAAGGATCGACATTTATTCTTCAAATCCGAATAAATATAAATAATTGAATTCATTAAGTAATTTAGATTATAAATAAATGTAGGAAATTGGGCCATTAGAATCTGATATTGTTACGAATTATGAAGAACTGCAAGATGACATTTATGTTAAATCGGAGCCAATTGAAAATCGAATGGAAAACTGTGAAGAAGCGTCGAAAATTTTATTCAATTCCACAAATAGTGTGACTAATCAAACGAGTAAGTTATTTTTTGTATTTTTTAAATACGAGTGTTTCTTTATGCCTTAAAGAGCAAGTTGGGAAAAATATTCCACTTGCTCGAAATTGATAAATTTAACACCCTTGATTTAATTTTTTTCACGTTTAAATTACTTTTCTCTGTAATTTTCTTTTTTTTTTGAAATTTTAATTATTCCAGATATGACACACGCAATGGAGTTGCCAGTAAATTCCGATCATTATCCAAAAAAACAATGTCAAAAGTTCCAACAAACACAAGACTCTTTTGCCTCTGAAAATTCTGCTCTCACTGATCCGTTACAAATTTCAATAGACGAACACAAAATTTTATCCTCACCTCCTCCTTTTCGAGCTGTAACGAATTCCTCTGCATTAATGGTATCATCATTTCTACCAATGCCGGACGGTAATTTTAATCCACAGGATCATTTGATTCAAAATCCGATGGGGATAAAAGTCGAAAATCCCGATATTCCACCGACGAATGTTACACTTTTCGCCAAAGATCCCATAGCCGAAGTAAATCCACCACAAATTGTCGAAGATCCACTTAAAGATTTGACAAATGCTTTACAAAAAAGAATAGAAAAGATTCTCGAGTCTTTGGTCCTACCGGGCGCGATAAAAGTGGAAAATCCCGACATTCCACCGACAAATTTAAATCTTTTTGCGAAGAATAGTCAATCTGAGACAGGGACAGTGATAAAAGTCGAAAATCCGGACATTCCACCTACGAATTTGACCCTTTTTGCTGAAGATCGATCAGAGGGATTGGAATCTGGGGGAATTTTGCAACAACGAATAAAGGAAGAACCAGTTGAATTTGAAAGTCCTTTGATGACTGACGTCACCTCCGTTCATCCTTCCTTTGAATCGGTTTCAGATCAAGTTCCCAATGAGACCCATTTGCCAAAAGATTCGAATCAAAATCTCCTCTCTGAGAATTTGAATCTCAGTGGCCCATCGAGATGTGAAATTCCATTTTTAGAAGATCAAATGGACATTGATATCGAGGAACACAAACCATTTGTGGAAAATTACCCGTTGGGAATGAATGCGACACCTAATCTTCGTATTCGTAGCGATCTTATTAGTTACCAAGCAATTGAGCCCGATGGTGTCAATGATTCAGCTCCGGAAATTAGGGTAAAGGAGGAAATGATTGAAACGTCGTTTAACATCGAGACTGACAATAGAACCAAAGATAATTTACCAGCTAGTTCCTGTTTGACTGATTTTAATGCTGTAGTGAAGGAAGAGCCGGCTGAACCTCTATTCTTACCCTCTTCGAATACTGACAACGATTACCCAACCGAAGTTAGCAGAAAGAGGCGACGAAACGATGTAGACGAAGCTTTAGATGACTTTCGGATAAAACGGGAAAATATCGAACAACATCAAGAGACAGATGAAGGTCGACCGATAAAACGAGAAAGATCCGATTCTGTCTATTTTTCCGAGAATCTTAAACAAGAACAGGAAGATTATTCCGTTGGTACGATTTGCCCCAAATTTGCCGAAAGGGAACCAAGGGCGGTGAATTTAAATACATCCCAAGAGTCCGACAATTCAGAATGTAGTGACTGTTCGACTGATAATTATGAAGAGTCGACATCGTTTTCGAAAAATAAGTCAACTGATTCGATTGAAATGGCTCTGAGGGAAATTATTTCTGGTCAAGCACCTGAAATGTATTCCCAAGGCGATAAGGAATCGAGTGAAAACCGGGACAAATCGAGAAGAAGAGAAAAAAGTAAGTCTAGAAGGGAAGATGGTAAATCGAAAAGTTCCAAGAGTTCATCAAAGAGGGAAGGGCGAAAAGAAAAAAAAGAAAAGAGTGAGAAATCTAGGGAAAGGAGCGATAGGAATAGGGATAAAGCGGGCAGATCTATGAGTGATTCGAAAGACAGGAAGATAAGCAAAGAATCCAAGGAGGAAAGTTCGAGAACTAAGAATTCGGAAAGTGGGAAGAAGAACAGGGAATCGAGACGAGAAAAAGCACCGAAGGATACTAATACTATCGACCCAATGAATGTTTCACTAAACGGTTCACCTGAATCTGACAATCGCCTCAATAGCGGATCGCAAGTTTCGATTACTGACGAATCGCCCGAATCTAGAGAAAATTACTCCGATATAATCGACACAAGAGTTCGTCATCATCGCATATCGAGAGTTCCACTCAGTGTCGATTTTCCCGAAAACAAAGAAAGCGATTCTGTCGAGAACGACACACGAGTTCGCCGTCATCGCGTATCAAGAGTTCCACCCACAGAATCATCCGAATCTCGAGAAAATCACAGTGACAACGCCGATCCAAGAGTTCGCCATCATCGCGTATCGAGAGTTCCACCAAGTGTCGAATCTCCCGAAAACAAAGAAAGCGATTCAAGAAGTAACTTGGAGGATAAAGGGCGAAATTCGAACGATTTTCCCGAACCCAGAGAAAGTGATTCCGGTAATGTAAGAATCAATCCAGTAGTTCGCAATTACACCGGAGCGAGAGTTCTAGTAGATGACGAATTCCTCGAAACTAGAGAGAGATCTAGAAACATCATAAATAAACCTGTGGAGAAGAAAAAAATAGGTCTTGCAGAATATAGAAACAAGAAGAAGGATCTAGAAGCAAGACCACCGGTAAAACCCAATAGTTCCAATACGGTTCCTCTCATCACATTCGGACAATACAGAAATGGAGGGCAAATTCCCCGTGGGGAGAATTTGAGAAAGGAAAATCCTCCGCGAGTTGAGACAACAGGGAGACTGAGTCCTATTTTTAATGAACTGAGAACTCAGCCCCAGGGACTTCGACCACATGTCCCTGCTTCGAATTCCCATTTGGATCCTCGATTGTCGAGACATAATAATAATAACAATCCAAACATTCAGCCTTTAATTCCACCGTTGATATCGGGTCCTGCTCCTCCATTAATTCCGACTGCTACTTCAACATTATTTCCTTCCATGATACCAGATTCATCCTCGATTCCAGGACCTCTTCCAATGTCCGCAACGATTCCGCCAGGAATTCCACCTTTGATTGCAAATCAAATTCCAAATACCGTTCCACCTTATCAATTCCCCGGTGCTATGAATAATTTCATCTACATGCCCGCTGGGTACTATCCGAATACTTATCAGTTCCCTTACACTGGTGGACAAGCTCTGGATCCTAGAATGAATTCCTCGTTCTCAATGAGCTTCCCAATGAATATGCCAGCAATGGGTGAGAATAATACTGCGAATTTGGAGATTGTGCCTCCTAAAGATCCCAGAAGTCTCGTCAGCGATTCCCAGAGTCCTTCAAGTAGTGTCGAAATACCCAGGGATCGTAGACGCCAACCAGAAACTGTTGGCGATGAGAGGAATAATTTAAAATCGGGTAGGAAACATTCGGAGATGATTAAGGACCACCTTCGCAAGAATCGTGAGGAGAATTTCAAAGATAAGAAACGAGATAGATATGAGGAGCATAGGATTAGAGATAGAGAGCAGAAGCATCAAAGGAATAATAAGGAGAGGGAAAGAGTTGAGGAGGTTGTGCCAATAAAACTGGCGAAAGTTAAAGTTGAAAAAGTTATTCCCAAACAATTTGTATCCGAGGACTTGGGTGATGAAGTATTGATGAAAATTTTCTCTTGGAGTCCAGTGGCCTTTGAGGTAAATTGTTACAAAACGTGTCTAAACTATTTTTTACATTCTCATCAAATGAGAAGGTATTAGTTTTATTTTTATTTATCTGTTTTATTTAAATTTGGTGTGTTGTAAATTCCGCTTTTGACTATTGACGCAGGATTAATTTTTTGTGTTGTAAATTCCACTTTTAATGCTTTCGTACTTTTGGGACATATGTGTCCCACTTTGAAAAATTTATATTGTTCTCATAGAAGTCACATAATTAATTCGCGGTTAAATTTTTTTCTATTCCGAATAGCCAGCGCTACAGTTGAAAAAAATACTAAATTACGTAGTTTGATTATAATTATTATAAACGATAGGGTAAAATATTTATAAAAAAAAGGGAAATAGAATTTTTCAAAATTTTCTAAAAGTCAATGATTACTTTTTCAGGGTTGCCACAAATATTTAATTCTATTTTTCCCTGACTTTTCCCTGATTTCCAGACAAAATTTTCACTTTTTCCCTGACCCTAAAGAATATTCTGATTCACTCTAAAAATTATTAGATAATCAAGAAAAAATGTTCTATTACATTTATTTACAAATTTCATTAATTGTAAAATTATTCAAAAACATCAATAACTTCTTTTTTAAATAAATATTTAATCATTATTATTTTTCTGTAGGAATTAAAATTCTTCAAAACATTCAAATTCAAACCTTTTTAAATTGAACAACTTATAAGAATATTATTACAAAACATTTTTCAGAATAGGTTAATTATTTACAAAAATCCTTCGCAAGAATTCAATTATTTTTACAAGCAGTAAAATTTCTCAAAAAATTAAATTATTTTTAAAAAATGTAATAAAATTCGTGGCAATAATTCAATTACTTTCATAAATAATAATAAATCGATTATCCGTTAATTCATTTTTAAATCAATTTTTATTAGAAAATTCTAGAAAAATTCAATTATTTAAATTAAAAAATAAATAATTTATTGAATAATAGAATGTTCTTTGTTCAAATTTAATTCTCTTAAAGAATTTTATCATTAAATTTTTAAACATATGAATTTAATTTGACAAATTTTAATAAAATTTTTAAGAATAATTACATTTCTCGAGGAATTTGATTAAAATATATATTGTATAAAAAATTATTAAAATTCTGCGATGAATTTAATTACCTATGAAAATAATTTAAATTTTCTTAAAACTTCCATAAAATAATTAAATTTTGGAAAAGAATTTTATTATTTATAAAGTTACTTGGAATTTTAACAAGAATTATTTTTTTTTAACTTTCGAACACAATTGGATTTCTGTGAAGGATTTTATTACATTTGAAAAAAAATTTAATTCTTTCAACGAATTTTATTCAAATTTATAAACATAACTGTATTTATATGAAGAATTTTATTATTTATAAAAAATAATTGAATTCTTACTGAGAATTTTATTCCTGTTTATAAAAATAATTGAATTTCGGTGAAGAATTTTTTAAATAATTTATATTTTTCGAAAAATTTTATGAAATTTTGTATTTTAAATAATTGAATTCCTGTGAAAATTTTATTACTTATGAAAATAATGGAATTATTTTGAATTAATTCATTAAAATTGAATTCCTACAAGATTTTGCCAAGAATTTTATTAAAATTTTTAAATATAATTGAATTTAGATGAAGAATTTTTTTTGTTTATAAATATAATTGAAATTTTAAAAATATCTTTTTTTAATTTTTGAGAATAATTTGAATTTTTGCGAAGAATTTTATTAATTTTAAAAATAATTTAATTCTTCTAATGAATTTTATTCAAGTTTATATAGATAATTGAATTCTTACAACAAATTTTATTCAAGATTATAAAAGTAATTGAATTTCGGTGAAGAATTTTATTATTTATAAAAATATTTTTCTATAATTGATATTTTTCGAAAAATTTTATTACTACTTATGAAAATAATTGAATTATTTTGAAGAAATTTATTAAAAATTGAATATTGAATTCTTGTGGAATTTTGTCAAGAATTTTATTAAAACTTTTAAAAATAATTGAATTTTAATGAAGTATTTTATTTTTTATAAAAATAATTGTAATTTTGACGAAAATTGTTTTTTAAATTTTTGAACATAATTGAAATTCTGCGAAGAATTTTTGTAATTATAATTATAATTATAAACAATAGGTATAATATTTATAAAAAAAATATCGAAATCGAATTATTCTAAAATTTTAGTAAAATTTCTCACTCAGGGATTTTTGGGGTCGCTGATTACGAATCTAATGTCAGATTTTCAAACTTGAAAATGGGGGACATTTTTTTTCAAATGTCAAATTCGTTTGAAACTTGCTATGTGAACTAATTGTCATGTATTTTCTTTTATAGAGACGGGAAAAAATTCCAGAAATTTGCTTTGTTAGCAAATTATCAAGAAACTATCCCGACTATGAAGACTACAAGAGTAAAATGTATAAAATGGTTCTTTTCGTTCTTCATTTGCAAGTGCAAGAAGCATTCGATGTTCTGAGTGTAGAAATTGGAACGTACGTGCGAGAAGAATTTTGAGCTATAAATATTTCGAATTTTTCTTTCTTTCTTTCTTTCTTTCTTTCTTTTAAAGTTAAATTTTCCTTTATTTCTTTTTAGGAAAATTTTACGATGTTCTGAAATAAAAATTCGTTTCTTTGCAGTTTTCCCAAATGTCGTATGCTCGAGGATATTGGTCAAAAAATTCAGATCCAAGACACAAACAATTTTCTAGTGCCTTTATATGTAAAAATTTATGTACCAATTTCGCCGGACGTTATTCCTCCGGCTGTTGGTGATTTACTATTGATAGAAATAGTCAACGAGGATTCGATGAGGAAAAAAATTTTCGGATACATGGAGAAAATATTCGTTGAAGGTTTTTGATATTCTATTTTCAATAACTTTTTTCCTTTCTCTTGTAGTATAAGTTCTGCATTTTTCTCTCTTGGTGTTTTAATTTTTAATATTCCTCTTTTATTCTCCCCACAGAAATCGATATCAATTTGACTTACAAATTTGTCACATATTTAGTGTCAGTTAAAGAGCAAAAATTTGACATTCACAAGTGTACAATAGCGGAGGTGAAAATTGTCACGAACATAAGATCATTTTTGGAGAAAGCAAGAGCAATTGCACATTTGCAATCGACTCCTCTGCTTCCGTTTATAATAAATCCAAGTATGGCATTTAGACAGCGATTGCCATTGATGCAAAATTATTTGAAAAAAGACGAATTAGTTTATCAGAATAGACTCGATAATCAACAATTGATTGCCGTGGCGAAAGTAATGCGATCCTACACGACGAAACAACCGGAAATTTGCATTATTGAGGGAACTGCCGGCACTGGAAAAACCGATGTTCTTGTTAATATTATTTTTCAACTTTTCTTCTCGCTCACGACCGATGAGGAGAGGGCGAATTTTCGAATTCTAGTCTGCACATCGTCTGACGCCGAGATTGACGCAATTCTCAATCGTGTTAGTAAGGGAATTGAGGAATTGCAAATGGAGAAGGATGGTGAGGGAATTTTCTTTTTTTCATTCAAAGACAAATTTATTTTTTTTTTTCATTTCGAAAAGAAGGAAGGCGAGAAAAAAAAACGTTCAATTCTTCAAAGATTGTTGAGAAAAAAATTCTGTTGTTAATTTTTTATATTTTATTTTAAAGTGATAAAAATGGTTGTGATTGGATCTGACGAAGATAGACGCGATCGAACGAAGGAAATGAGTCTTAGGCGATTCGCTAAAAATCACGTCGACGCGGACGTTCATCGTTATCAGGAATCAATGGGTCAGAAGCCAATACAGGAGCAGGTTAAAAAATATATTCTAAATAATAATTATTATTATTAGTATTTTTATTATTATTATTAATAATATTTTTTTTTTATTTCAGGCTCTCTTTATTGAAGAACAAGTGAGAAATTTAAGAGCAAGATTCGAAGAGAAAAGATGTGTTAATGTCTATTTGCAAATGAGTCTTCTCAATAAGTACTATCACATTGGGAAAAGTGGTAGAATGGTAAATTTTATGGTTTCTTTAATCTATAGATTCGAGATAGAGAATCGCCGCCAAGTAAAAAGTGAAAACAACGAAAAATATCGACGAATTAGAGATAAAATCCAATAACTCAAGTAAATCTTAACCGATTTTGCTCAACTTTTTTTTTATGGATAAAGAATCATAAACAGGGTTGCTACAGGTCAGGGAAGTCAGGGAAAAGTTAGGGAAAGTAAAATTGGTCAGGGAAGTCAGGGAAAAGTCAGGGATTTTTACTAAAAGTCCTGGAAAAAATTTAATTTTTAAAATTTACGAGAAAACTATGGATTTTTTTCTTTTTGCCTCGTAAACTATGAAATTACCATAAATTTTGATACAAAACCTTCAATTTTTTCTATTTCTGACAATAATTTCTTTTTAAATAACTTAAATTTTCAAAAACTATCATAAAATTAATAATTAATCATAAATAATAAATAAATAATAATAATAAATAATAATTAAATAAAATTAATAATAACTATCATAAATTATGACTTATAAATTATTTTATGAATAATTTTTACAATTTTCATAAATACTAGATTGATAAAAGAATTTTAGTTAAAAATACTAAAAAAAAAATAGATTTTGAAAAAGTTATAAATGATTACAGAAATTCAACTATTTTCAAAAGTTACAAAAATTCTTCGCAGAATTTCAATTATGTTCAAAAATTTAAAAACAATTCTCGTCAAAATTACAATTATTTTTATAAATAATAAAATACTTCCTTAAAATTCAATTATTTTAAAAAGTTTTAATAAAATTCTTGACCAAATTCCACAAGAATTCAATGATTCAATTTTTAATAAATTTCTTCAAAATAATTCAATTATTTCCATAAGTAGTAATTAAATTTTTCACAGGAATTCAATTATTTAAAATACAAAATTTAATAAAATTTTTCGAAAAATATAAATTGTAGAAAAATATTTTTATAAATAATAAAATTCTTCACTGAAATTCAATTACTTTTATAAACTGAAATAAAATTCGTTGTAAGAATTCAATTATTTATATAAACTGGAATAAAATTCATTGCAAGAATTAAATTATTTTCAAAATTAATAAAATTCTTCGCAAAAATTCAAATTATTCTCAAAAATTAAAAAAAGATATTTTTAAAATTTTAATAATATTTATAAATAAAAAAATTCTTCATCTAAATTCAATTATATTTAAAAATTTTAATAAAATTCTTGTCAAAATCATGTAGGAATTCAATTTTAATGAATTAATTCAAAATAATTCCATTATTTTCATAAGTAATAAAATTTTCACAGGAATTCAATTATTTAAAATACAAAATTTCATAAAATTTTTCGAAAAATATAAATTTAAAAAATTCTTCACCGAAATTCAATTATTTTTATAAACTGGAATAAAATTCTTTATAAGAATTCAATTGTTTATATAAATAATAAAATTCTTCACATAAATACAGTTATTTTTATAAATTTGAATAAAATTCGTTGGAAGAATTCAAATATTTTTAAAATGTAATAAAATTCTTCGCAGAAATCCAATTGTGTTCGAAATATAAAAAAAAAATTCCTATTAAAATTCCAAGTAACTTTATAAATAATAAAATTCTTCTCCAAAATTCAATTTTTTTATGGAAATTTTAAGAAAATTTAAATTATTTCCATAAGTAATAAAACTCATCACAGAATTTTAATGATTTTTTATACAATATCTATTTTAATCAAATTCCTCAAAAAAAGTAATTATTCTTAAAAATTTTATTAAAATTTGTCAAATTAAATTCATATATTTAAAAATTTAATGATAAAATTCTTTAAGAGAAGTAAATTTTAACAAAGTATTTCTTTTAAATTTAGACTAAAGAGACTAAACTTTTTTAACGGATCTGTAAGATATTCTGGAATATTATTAATTGGTTTAAAAATCACGATAATGGAAAATTTTAATACATTTAGTATTTTTCGAAATATTAGGATTTTTTTACAAAAAGAAAATTGTATTTTTTTATATTCAGTCAAACGTTGAGCCTAAGCTTCTAAATTGATTTGCAAGATACTCTAGCAAAAACTTTTACTTGGCGGTTCTTTTTGCATCAAAGAAGTTTTTTTTGTTCTGTTTATTTATATTAAGGAGAAAAATGTATTAATGTTGGAATTTAAGATTTACATTTCTGTTTATTTAATAAGAAAAAAGTATTAACATTGGAATTTAAGACTTCATTTCTGTTTATTTATAGGTGAAAAATATGACTCCTATTGAAAAAAAAGAACTTATCGAAGATGCGGAAATCACATTTTTAGCTGGGGCTAATTTAATTTTTTCAAGTATTCAAAATCTGTCTGGCACAGTGATGGAAAATTTTCAGTAATAACCAAAATTTTTTTAATAATAACATTGTTTATTATATGATAATATAAAAATAATAATAATGAAAATAATAATAAGAATAATAATAATAATATTTTTATTAATATTATTAATATTATTAATAAGAACAAGAACAAAAATTTTTTAAATATTTTTCATTTTAGGAGAAATTATACTATTCCAGTTTGTATCGTTGACGAAGCGACACAAATTCAAGAATTAGATGCCTTAAAAGCCGTGGCATTTAAATCAAACACATTAGTTTTAATGGGCGATTTGAATAAAGCTCCAATAATGGATGTTAATTTGGTAAGTTTTTTTTTGACATTAAAACCGACAGATTTAATTTTGGTTCTCGAAGAAACGTATAGAAATTTAAAGAACAATTTTTTCGAAAAATTAAAATTATAATTAAAATTAAAATTATAATCAAGATTTTTTCCCAAAATAATTAAATTTTCGTAAATTTCGTAAATTAAAAAAAAATACACACTTCAAATTTTTTAATAAAATTGAATTTTCGCAGTTCCTTTTTTTTAAATTTCGATAAATAAGATTTTTTAATTCTATTATTTCAAGATAATTGAATTTTTATAAACAAATAATTGAAAATTTTTGATGTAATTCAAATTTCTTTACATTTTGTTGAAAATAATTTACTTCTGTTAAAGAATTTTATTTAAATTTTTCTAAATAATCAAGGGAAGTTAGTCACCGAATAATTATAATTTTATTTTTAAAAATTTATTCGCAATACATTCAATTATTTTCTTAAATTATAAAACTGCGACAAAATTAAATTACATTTAGGAATTTTATTAAAATTCATTGTTAAAATTCAATTATTTCTATAAATAAGAAAAATTTATTTATATTCACCACAAGAATTCAATTACTTTCAAAAATTTTTCTTAATTCAATAATTTTTTATGTCTACTATTTTAATAAAATTTCCAAAAAGTATTCAATTATTTAAAAACAATTTTGACAAAATTCTACACAAGTATTAAATTATTTTCTAAATGAATGAAAATTTCATAGGAATTGAATTATTAAAAATAGAGTTTATCTAAATTTTTTTTTTAATCAATTATTTGAAACTATTTGTATAAAATTCTCGCAATAATTCAATTACTTTCATAAATAATAAAACTCATTGCAGAAATGGAATTATATTTAATACATTTTTAATCAAATTCTTAGAAAAATGCAATGATTTTTAAAAATTTGATTAAATTTTCTTTAAGGAATTCAATTATTTTCATAAATTTCAAAATTTTGCCGATTTACTGAATTCTTTTGAATTGTATTTTTGAAAAATATTCTTCAACAAGAATTCAATTATTTTCATAAATTTCCATAAAATTAAAAAAAAAACGATTCAATCCTTTTCAAATGTAATAGAATTCTCCGCAGAAATTTAATTATGTTTAAAAATTTTTTTTGAAATTTTTCGAAATTGTCAATTGTCTTTATAAATAATTAAATTGTTCTCTACAATTCAATTATTTTCAAAAATTTTAATAAAATTGTACGCAAAAATTTAATTATTTTCATACAAAAATAACATTCTTTGGAAAGATTCAATTACTTTTATAAATATTAAAATTCTTTACAGAAATTTAAATAAAATTTGATTTAAAAAAATTTAATTTTTAGTAGGATCAATAAATTTCAATGAAATTGAATTAATCAAATTTTCAATTATAATTATGAACGCAAAGTTTTTCTTTTTAAATTGAGAAAATTCTTTGTTTAATTCAATTATTTTCCAAATTGTCTGATTTGTGTTCGAAGCCTGAAATAATTCCAAAATGTCTTCAAATTCCAGCAAAGAAGAAATTTGGGATGGGAGAATTCTCTATTTTATCGAATAGTGAAAAGTTGCGCTCAATATCCGGCAATAACATTACACACGCAATATCGAATAATACCAGAAATTGAAGCATGGCTGAGGCAATCGAAACTTTTTCAAATGAACACATTATTGAATGTAACAGAGGAGAAAGTAAAATTTCCATTGCATCCATTGTCGATATTTAATTTAATGCACACCGAAGATTTGGCCTCTGACGAAGTAACATTCGCTTCCACTTTGATGCAGTTGATTGCATTTCACGCCGATTTACGAAGATTGAATAGAAAAATATCCATTGCAATTATTATTTGCGACGCTGCCGCAAAAGAACGCGTTGAAACCGAAATGGACGTTTGGTAAATTTTGAAAATTCAAAAATTTTTAAATGTTTAAATATTTTAAGGTTTTGCGTTTCTTTGGATTTTTTTTTAAATTTTTTAGTTCTAAAAGACTTTTTTTTTTATTTTTTAATGTTACAACATTCAATATTTTAAGACTTTACGTTTCTTTGGATTTTTTAAATTTATTTTTAAATTAAAAAAAAATTTTAATTTTACAACATTTAACATTTTAAGACTTTACGTTTATTTGGATTTTTTAAAATTATTTTTAGTTTTTTTAATTAAACAATTTTTGTTTTCAATTTTAAAATAACAAAAATGGGTTTTTATTTTCCAATTTTCTTAAAGTTTAGAGAAACTTGTTTCTGGCAAAAGACAACTGCTGCACATTGAAGTGGGAACTATTGACAAATTTCAAAATTACGAAATGGACATTGTTCTCGCCTCTTGTATTAGAAATAAACATCTCGTTAGACATGCAGGAATGCAACGATGGTACGCGACCATAACCAGAGCAAAATATAGTCTAATTATTTACGGTCGATACGATAGAGTTGGAAAATTTAAAGTAAGTTCCTTTTTTTAAATTTAGTAATTAGTAATCAGGGTGTCTACTATTTTCATTCAACAAAATTCCCGGTTTTCTTTTCTCATAAAATTTAAATTTACATTTGATTTCGAACATAAATAAATAATAATTTTAATTGAAAATTTGGAAAATAATTTTTTCAATTTTTTAAAAATAATCTTGTCTCTTTATAATTATAATTGGAAATTTTCTTTTTCAAGTTTATTACAATTCTATTGATAATAATTGAATTTCTGCAAAGAATTTTACTATTTACAAGAATAATTGAAATCCTTCCAAAGAATGATTTATGAAAATAATTTAATTCCTGTGAAGAATTTTATTACAATTTAAAAAAAGCAGTGATAATTAATTATTTACTGAATAAGTAATAAACATTAAATTTGCTTAAGAAATGATAAATATCATTTATTTAAACATTCAGAATTTTGAAATTATAAAAATTTAAAAGAAGTTAAATAATTATAACTATTGAATAATAATAGAATAATATAATTTTTAGAAGCAAAAAATTGATGTAAAACTTTAAGAAGAACTTTATATTTTAAAAATAAAATTATAATTACGGTCACTAACTTCTCTTGATTATTTTCGAAAAATTTAAATTAAAATTCTTTCAAAGAATTAAATTATCTAAAAATAAAATGTAAAGAAATTTCAATTATGTATTTGCTTAAAAAAATTAAATTATCTTGCAACAGTGGAATTGAAAAATTTAAACAATTTTATTTTTCAGAATTTCAAAAAAAAAATTTGCGAGAATTCAATTTTAATAAAAAAATTTGAAGTGCATATCTTTTTTTTTTGAAATTGACTAATAAAAATTTTAATTATTAATCTTCGTACTAAGAAACATGAATTCATTAAAATGTGACTATAAAATCCAATTATTAATTAATTATTAAATTAAAATACTTTGAAAATCTTATTTGTTAAAAAGTTTCTAAAGAAATTCTTTAAGAAATTCAATTACATATTTTCAGTCGAATTTCACAATATTTCTATTAACACCATAATTTTTTTTTAATTTATTTACTTTATTTGTTTGAATTAGTGCCTGACTTTTACAATCAAATTAATTTTTTTTAACTAATTCAAAGTTAGAGAAGAGTGTAAATATCTATAAAAATTGAAATAAAAAGTAATTTTTTTAAAAACAAATTAAAATAATAAAACTTTTTTAATTTTGGTGAAAAAATTCCCGGATTTGTATAAAATTACCGGTTAATTCCTGGTTTTTCCCGGTTAAATTAAATTCCCGGTTTTTCCGGTTAGTAGACACCCTGTTAGTAATTAGTAAATTAGTAAATTATACTTAAGAGTTTTCGTAGAATAAATATTTATAAATATTTACCTTAATTTACTAAAATAGAATTTTCATCCCTCAGGGTCAATGCGATTGGCACCGTTTAGTCGATTATACAAAAAATGTTGCCAAAGTCAGTGTTTTCGCAGAGAAGGAACATTTGAGAAGATACCTTATTAGATAAAGAATTAATTTACAGTTCACTATAATATAATTATTTAATTCAGCAATATTTATATATTATCTCAGGAAAATCGTACATAAGAAACAGCTAACTATCATTTTCAACATCATTATTATCATTATAATCGACAACAAAATAATACCTGAGTGTTAAATGTTAATATACGATTTTTATGTAAATATAGATTTTAAGTATAGAAAATCTATATATATATATATCTATTTGCCATAAATTGAGATTATTTTTTATAAATGTTAGCTTTTAATACTTTTTATAAAAAGGCAAAAAACACAGAAACTGAAATGTGTGTCGATAACCATTTTTTTTTTTTTTTTTTTTGAATAAATACTTTATTAAATTTTCTATCAGTTACATGTTATTTATTCAAATTTGTTAAGATTTCTCATAATTTAGAATTAAGGATAAAATATTTATTCAAGTGATAATTTTTCTATTTAAACATTAACACATTTCTCAGTATTTCTGTTTATACTCTTTCTGTGATTATTTTCGTCTTTAAGTGCCAATATCGTTTTTTTTTTTTGTAAAATGTAAATTATATCATTGTTTTTTTTGTACTTAGTGTTTGAAAATAATTAGAAATTTCAAACATTTTTGAAAAAATATATTTCTTCAATTTAGCAGAATTTGTAAATTTATTCACTCCTTTTATTCTACTTTATCGTAAAAGAGAAAATAATTTTTTTAATATCGAATTGTTGTATATACAACAAGAAAGTCTTACAAGAAGTCTTTTAAGTATATGTTTGAAATTCAATAAATAATATATTCACACGTATTCAGATTGGGTCTTTTTTTGTTGCAAAAGGAAACAATTAAAAACTGATTGATTTTGAAGTAAAAAAATTTATTCTACACTCTCCTCAGCGAAATGTTGTCTTAATTGATAACCCGCGAGCCAATCGCGCGATGCCATTTCTATCTGCTTCCATGAATGGGGAATTGGCAAATTATTTAAAACAGCAATTTCGTAAACTAATTTTCTAGTTCCCATGTCGTCTAGACCGTAATTTGTGTTCGATAAAAATGTCTGTAGATATTTTCTTAACGATGTTTCTTGCTCTTTGTTAAATACAACATCTTCTGGTAAATGTGGTATTAATTTTGGTTCTACTGCCTCCAGTCGGACAATTATTGGTTGCATTGGTTGGTTCTGGTCCATTGTTTGAGAATTGGAGTTATTTGACGAATTATCCTCTAAAAGAAATTTTTAGCTTGTGAAAAAAAGGTAAAAATTATGGAGGTAATTCTTGAAAACTGGGAAATAACCGGGATTTAGCCAGGAATTTTATAACAAACCGGGAATTCTTTCAGCAAAATTTAAAAATAGTTCTATTACTTTAATTTGTTTTTAAAAAAGCACTTTTTATTTCAATTTTTATAGATATTTACAGATATTTATAATGTTCTCTAAATTTGAATTAGTTAAAAGTATTTAATTTGATTGTAAAAAATCAGTCAACAATTAAAACGTATTATGTGGATGAATTAAAAAAAATTATTGAGTTCATAGAAATATTTTTAAATTCCTGAAAATATGTAATTCAATTTGTTAAAGAATTTCATTAGAAACTTTTTAAGAAATAACATTTTTAAGGTATTTTAATTTAATAACTGATTAATAATTGAATTTTATAAAAAGTCATATTCTAATGTATTCATATTTCTAACGGCGAAGATTAATAATTCAAATTTTTATTAGGGAATTTAAAAAAATATACATAAAATTATTTAATAAAATTGAACTTTCGCAAATTTTATTTAAATCTGAAAAATAAGTTTGTTGTAATTTTTCAATTACATTGTTTCAACATAATTGAATTTTTATAAGGAAATAATTGATTTGAAGTAATTCAAATTTCTTTACATTTTTAGGAAAAATAATTGAATTCTTTTAAAGAGTTTTATTTAAATTTTTTGAAAATAATGTTAATGACCGTAATTATAATTTTATTTTTTAAATTTAATGTCCCTCTTACGGTTTTAAATGAATTTTTTGCTTATAAAAATTTTATAATTCTATTCAATACATAATTATAATTATTGAACTTCCGTTAAATTTTTATAATTTCAAATTTCTGAATGTGTGTATAAATTATTTTTATTTATTTCTTGGACAAATTAAATTTTTATTACTTATTAAATAAATAATGAATTATTACTGTTTTAATATTTTCAAAAATTTTAATAAAATTCAGCACAAGAATTAAATTATTTTAATAAATAACAGGAATTGTTTGGAAGAATTGAATTACTTTTAGAAATAGCCACGATTTTTGGCGAAAAGCTTTTTATCTATTGTTTAATATTTTTAATAAGGATTTTAAATTACACAGTCTTATTTTATAGAGTTTCAACTATATTTTTAAAAAATCCGTAGGTTAAGCAGATGAACAGTTCAAAATTGGTTGAGCATTGAAAAATGACCTAAAAAAGAGATGTGTTCTCGGAAGGTTAAAATTATAAATTAGATTTTTTCATAACTAAAAAAACATAAAGATATCGATAACTTGATCGAATACTTTATGTTTTATAATAATTAAAGATAGAGTGATAAAATCATTATCAATTCAATTATTATTTTCAAGAATTTTTAACTAAAATTCTTCTTAAAATCGATTATTTTTAATAATTTTCGAAAAAGTTCTTTGACAATTTTCAAATCCATTTCTTTACAATATTCGATTTTTCAATTATTTGTAAATTCTTGAATTAAATATGTATTAGAAAATAAAAACTTTAAATAATCATAAAATAAATTCGCAATTGAAATTTCTCAAAAAAATTAATTCCACAGAACTGTTACTTAGTTAAAAATATGAGAAATTCAAATTTTCAAAGATTTAATTTTGAAACCTTTTCAAAATTTAATTATTTCTAAAACTTTACGCTCAAATACTTTTAATATTCAATTATAATCTAAAATTTTAACTGAAATCCATTTTTAAATTAATTTTTATGAGAAAATTCGACGAGAATTTCATTATTTAAATACAAAAAAATAATTTATTTAATAATTACAAATGTTACTTAAAATTGAATTCTTTTAAGAATTGAATCAATCAATTTTCAAATAATTTAAATTCTTTTGCAAAATTTTATTAAAATAGATATTAAAAATAATTAAATTAGGGAAAATTTTTGAAAATAATTGAAATTTTGTTAAGAAATTTATTAAATTTTTTGAAAATAATTCAATTTTAGAGATGAATTTTATAGTTTATAAAGATAATTGATTATTTATGCAAAGAATTGCATTAAAAAATTTTAAATGCAATAATTTTATTCGTTAACGAAATTTAATCAAAAATTTATTAAAAATAATATTTAAATTCTAATAAATAAATTGTAGCAAAGGTTATTAAAATAATTAAATTTCTTTGATAAATTTTAATAAAATTTTTAAGAATAATTACATTTTTCGAGGAATTCGATTAAAATTGTATTAAAAATAATTGAAATTCTGCAATTAGCTTTATTATTCATCAAAATAATTGAATTCCTAATAAGAATTTTATTATTTGCCAAAAAAATTAAATAACTGTAAAAATTTTATTGTTTATGAAAATAATTGAATATTGCGAAGAAATTTATAGAAAAAATTTGTAAATAATGAAATTCCAGTAAAATTGTTATTATTTTTTGAAAATAATTAAAGGTTTGTGTAGAATTTTAGTAGATTTTGTTTTTAAATAATTGAATTCTTTTGGAAAATTTTATTAGAATTGTATAGATACCTATTAAAAATCATTGAATTGAGGAAAAATTTTGAAAATAATTGAAATTTTTCCAAGTATTTTATTAAATTTTTTGAAAATAATTGCTATTTCGAAGAAGAATTTAATTATTTCTAAAGATAATTGAAATGTTGACGAGAATTTTAAAAAAATTTTTTGAACATAATTGAATTTTTGCGAAGAATTTTATTACTTTTGAAAATAATTGAATTCCTTCAATTATTTGAGTAAAAGAACTCTTTCTCAACTTACCAACTACTTCCTGCTTACAAATAATGTCCTCCTTCTCGTTCTCCAATATTTTCAAACTTCTTTTATTCGATGTATCGATATTAGGCGATAAAGATCTTTTCGAACCATTTTTGACATTTTCATCAGGAACAATTTGCGCTAAACAAACACTAATTATTTGATGTGAAAAATTGTTTTCCAAAGCTTGGTCAACTTCATTTTGTTCTTCAGTTTTCAATCTAATTTCATAAAAGTGCTGGAAAAATATAGTATCACGAATTAAAGTTCCATGTATTTTGGTATTTTAACGTAATAAAAGTGAGAAAATATATGATAATTGTTACGCGATCTGAAGAAAGGGACCTTAGAAGCAAATCACTTTGAAGTTATGTTATAGTGTTACCTTTCTTTGTTGATTAAAAGTTTCTTTTTACTTTTTCCAAATTAAAATCAGTGTTTATGAAATTTTTGATTTATAAATAAAACTTAGACAGCAATGATTTATATTGTCAGTTGATTCTCTTTTTTTTAATTTCATTTCTTAAATCGCAAACATAACCTATAATTTTTTGCTTCTAAGGTCCCATTCTTCAGATTGTGTCACAATTGATTTATATAAAAAACGATCGAAAGTATACTTTAAAAATTACATACAGAAGGAATAGCATCTTTTTTCAACCTAACCAAAAACGGGTTGCTTCTATCCAAGTCAGAATCGGAAAAATGCGCTGAACAAACTTGCAGACCGTCTGTGATAATTTCATTGGTTAAATTTAGAACATTTGCCCATCGTCCCCGTAATATTGGATCTTTCGGAAAACTGAAATTTTTTATACCATCACTTAATAAAAAAAAAAATAAAAAAACCCTTTAAAATTAACCACAAGCGAGCAAATAAAGAGATAAACTTGTATATACGTTTCTTACCGATGATAAGACAATCCTGGCACATCGTTTGATCCTCGTTTTATTGGCACAGAATTTGCACAGTTTTTTACAACACATTTACCGGCCTTGCCCATACTCTCAATAATTATGATAAATACTTACATCCGTGATTAGGTTGGAAAATTTTATTTGTTTATACTAGGTACCGGCGCGAAACAGTTCAAAAGTGTCAAAACTTGAGGCGAAAAAACAAAAACAACTAGCAGACGAAATAAAATAATTCAAGGCAGGGATAAGCTTTTTAGATCCACAAAGCGTAACAAACGGTAACTTGCGATAAAAAGAGAGAGAAAGACACGAACTTCTATTCTTGTCGCACTCATTACTCAAAGCAAAACGCGAGCCTATTTCAACTACGAAACTTACCCATCCTTGTTGTAAATTTGTTTTTCTCGAAATTTCTACTTTACCAACAACGGTAAATTGACTTTATCATCAAAGAACAACATTGTAGTTCGCGACTGGCCACTAGAGCTCTTTTACGATTGCGTTTCTTTTCTTTTCACGCCTTGTAAGAAGTCCGGTGAGTTTATTTTATCAAATATGAAAATTAATTTTATCCAAATTTACCTAAAATCCAAAGGGAAAATCGAAAAATATGGATTAATTATGAAAGCTTAATTTGTGTTCTGTGATATTTTTCATAGTTTACAGCAAGATGATGTGATTTTTCTTTTGATTTTGTTGGATTTAAAAATTGAAACCACAAAGTCGCGTTTAGTTGAGAGAAATGTGATTTGTGATTGTAAACAGTATTTCTTGTATTTAATTGTGTTTTCTTTCAACTCGTCGTCATTCTCTTCTCCAAACGTTTCTTTATTGTTGCTTTTTGAAAACAATAATTATATTGTTTACGTGTTTACAGTAAAAATACTGTCTTTCAAAACAACCATAACCTTAAAATGTGACACTTGCACTTTATACATTCGATTTTCGTTTTGTGATTTTTATTATAAGTTTAATTATTAAATATTCGTCTGTTTTTCTTTTGAAATAAACACTTGAGATCAATGTTTTAATTTGAATAACTTTTGTTTTTTTTTTTACTTTATGTTCGAAAAATTTCGAAATTTTTCGTTTTAGAAATGGAAATTCTTGGGAAGGAAAAGAATTTCATGGAAATTAGATTTTATTCTGACATAAATTTTTTTCCTGTATTTAAAAAAAAATGTTTGTTATCGAAATTTATGGTTTTCTAGAAAAATTTATTTTTCTGTTATGATTCTTAAAGTTATTTTGAATTTTTGGAAAATATTTCTAGAAATTGCTTTTAATTTTAGTATTTCTCTAATTGACATTAAATTAAGGTTCAATTTCTTTTTTTCTTCTAAATTTCGTGTATTTTTCGATATTGTTCTTTAACATTTTTTTTCATAACTTTTTATATTTTTTTAAAGTATCGAAAAAAATTTTAAATTTTGGTTCATTTCACAAAATTTGTTTAAATTTAGGAAAATTAGGAAATATTTTTTTAGTTTAACTTTAAAAAAAAGGATTAATTGAAAAATTTAATTGAATGTTAAATTAATTTAATTCGTATTAATTAAAATTTTCGATTCTTTTTTTTAAAGTTAAACTAAAAAAATATTTCCTAAGCTTCCTAAATTCAAATACATTTTGTTAAATAAACGTTAAAAGTTAAAAAAAATTGTAACTTTTTTAGTTTCAAAAAGTTACCATTTTTTTAAATGCATTTTTTTTAACTTTTAACGTTTATTTAACAAAATGAATTTGAATTTAGGAAACTTAGGAAATATTTTTTTAGTTTAACTTAAAAAAAAATAATTAATTGAAAATTTAATTGAAAGTTAGATTAATTTAATTTATATTAATAACAAAAGTTTATTTTCAAAAAGTTACTATTTTTAAATCCATTTTTTAACTTTTAATAAATTTAATTAAAATTAAGAGTTAAAAATTGGATCTAAAAGAAAGGAGTAACTTTTTGTAAATAATTCTTTCGGCATAATGTTTGAATTGAATTTAGAATTAATTTTGAAAAATTGTTCGTTCTTTTGAATCCGATTTTAAACATTGAATTTAATTTTCATCGAATTAATTAAAAGCTCCGAATTGGATTTAAAAAAAGTGATTTTTGAAAACTAATTTTATGAGCTTAATGTTTTGAATTAAATTTTAAAGTTGTACTGAAATATTAATTTCTTTTTTTATTTTATTTTTTTTTTTGCTTTTTCTGCCTGTGAAATTGTTATTAATAAATTTGAAAATTCACAGAAATGGCTGAACAGACAGGAAAGTCGAAAACGAAGCCAGCAAAGGCTGCAACGGAAGCAGCTCCGTTGAAAAGAAGGCCTTTCAAACGGCACGGTCGTTTATACGCAAAGGCAATTTTCACTGGTTACAAAAGAGGATTGAGGAATCAACATGAAAGTACAGCCCTCTTAAAAGTTGAAGGAGCACGATCGATCGTTGATTCCGATTTCTATATTGGAAAACGATGCGTCTATGTCTACAAGGTGAATAATTTCTTTAAACCTCTTTGTTTTGTGCCACTAAATCACGAAAATTTACTACTCAATATTTCCAGCTTTTTAAATTTCAGTTGAAGCAAAAAAAAAAAAAGTTGCTTTAAATAAACGATCTCAATTCTTAAAATTACGATGTAACCAAAATTATCAATCAATCCACTCGCAAATCAAGTTTAGCATTTAAAATATCACTTTTAACATTTCGATCGCACAGACAAAAAGAATTTTGAAAAATATTCCGCGTTATTAATTAGCAAAGTTTGCTAAATTCACGCGAAATATTTTCAAAATTAATCGATCGATAAGTTAAAAGTATTTTATTTTAAACTAAAACCTGACTTGGATTGATTGTCAATTTGATAATTTTGCTTACATCTCAATAAATATTTTCAAATTCTCATCAAAAATCAGAAAATCTTGTTTTAAAATATTTTCATACGAAATTTACAAAGAAAAATATTTTCTCTCTTAAATAATTTCATTATAAAATCATCAAATTTACAGATTTGTACTTTTCTTTTGTTCTTTTAAATAAAACGATTCAACGCTCTCATCGATTTGAACAAAAATTAATTTTATTAAGAAATTACTCAATTTTCTTAATCATTAAAAATACATTTTACTTTAATAATTATAAATTATAAAAAAAAGATTATAAATAATGTTAATAATTTTTGTTGCTTAGGCGAAAAATAAGACCCCAGTTCCCGGAAACAAAACCAAGAAAACAAAGGTTCGTGCTATCTGGGGCAAAGTAACTCGTCCTCATGGTAACAGTGGTTCAGTTCGAGCAAAATTCAAGAGAAATTTGCCCGCCAAGGCAATGGGACACCGCATAAGAATTGTAAGTTTTTTTTCTTCAAATTTAAAAAAAAAAAATTATTCTGCAATCTTGAGTTATTTATAATAACTATTTATGAAATTCTATCACTGAATACTAAATAATTCGAAATGAGTTATAATCTTTTTCTTTTCTTTTACAGATGTTGTTCCCAAGCAAAGTGTAAAATTTGTTAATGTATAAAAAAAAATTAATAAAAAAGCCTTTTGGTATAAAAAAAATATTCTTAGATTTAATTCTTTAGAGATGTGTTTACCTACAGGGTTGCCACAGGTCAGGGAAGTCAGGGAATTCTGAGAAAAGTCAGGGAAAGTGAAATTGGTCAGGAAAGTCAGGGATTTTTACTAAAAGTACTGGAAAGAAATTGAATTTTTAAAATTCATGAGAAAACTGAATTTTTTTCTTTTTGCCTCGTAAACTATGAAATTACCACAAATTTTAATACAAAACCTTCAATTTTTTCTATTTCTGACAATAATTTCTTTTTAAATAACTTCAATTTTCAAAAACTATCATAAAATTGATAAATAATAATTAAATAAAATTAATAATAACTATCATAAACTATGACTTATAAATTATTTTATGAATAATTTTTACAATTTTCATAAATACTAGATTGATAAAAGAATTTTAGTTAAAAATACTAAAAAAAAATAGTTTTTGGAAAAGTTACAAATGTTTATAGAAATTCAATTATTTTCAAAATAAGCTACAAAAATTCTTCGTAGAATTTCAATTATGTTAAAAAATTTAAAAACAATTCTCGTCAAAATTACAATTATTTTTATAAATAATAAAATATTTCCTTAAAATTCAATTATTTTTAAAAGTTTTAATAAAATTCTTGACAAAATTCCACAAGAATTCAATTATTCAATTTTTAATAAATTTCTTAAAAATAATTCAATTATTTTCATAAGTAGTAATAAATTTTTTCACACGAATTCAATTATTTAAAATACAAAATTTAATAACATTTTTCGAAAAATATCAATTATATAAAAATATTTTTATAAATAATAAAATTCTTCATCGAAATTCAATTACTTTTATAAACTGAAATAAAATTCGTTGTAAGAATTCAATTATTTATATAAACTTGAATAAAATTCATTGGAAGAATTAAATTATTTTCAAAATTAATAAAATTATTCGCAAAAATTCAAATTATTCTCAAAAATTAAAAAAAGATATTTTTAAAATTTTAATAATATTTATAAATAAAATTCTTTATCTAAATTGAATTATATTTAAAAATTTTAATAAAATTCTTGTCAAAATTTTGTAGGAATTCAATTTTAATGAATTAATTCAAAATAATTCCATTATTTTCATAAGTAATAAAATTTTCACAGGAATTCAATTATTTAAAATACAAAATTTCATAAAATTTTTCGAAAAATATAAATTATTAAAAAAATTCTTCACCGAAATTCAATTATTTTTATAAACAGGAATAAAATTCTTTGTAAGAATTCAATTATTTATATAAATAATAAAATTCTTCACATAAATACAGTTATTTTTATAAATTTGAATAAAATTCGTTGAAAGAATTAAATTATTTTTAAAATGTAATAAAATCCTTCACAGAAATCCAATTGTGTTCGAAATTAAAAAAAAAAAAATTCTTGTTAAAATTCCAAGTAACTTTATAAATAATAAAATTCTTTTCCAAAATTAAATTATTTTATGGAAATTTTAAGAAAATTTAAATTATTTTCATAAGTAATTAAATTCATCGCAGAATGTTAATGATTTTTTTTATACAATATATTGGTATTTTAATCAAATTTCTCGAAAAATGTAATTATTCTTAAAAATTTTATTAAATCTGTCAAATTAAATTCATATGTTTAAAAATTTAATGATATAATTCTTTAAGAGAATTAAATTTGAACAAAGAACATTCTATTATTCAATAAATTATTTATTTTTTAATTTAAATAACTGAACTTTTCTAAAATTTTCTAATAAAAATTGATTTAAAAATGAATTAACGGATAATCGATTTATTATTATTTATGAAAATAATTGAATTATTGTCACGAATTTTATTACATTTTTTAAAAATAATTTAATTTTTTTGAGAAATTTTACTGCTTGCTAAAATAATTGAATTCTTGCGAAGGATTTTCTTAGGATTTTTGTGAATAATTAACCTATTCTGAAAAATGTTATGGTAATTTAAATTATTACAAAACATGAAGAAGACGATCGTATGACTATTAAGTTCCAAGGTATAAATAATTAAATAAATAAAAATGAGAAAACATTATTATACTCGTTTCAAGTAGAAAAATAATTTCAAGTGATTTTGATTAATTGAAATTATAGTTTGTAATCATAATTACATAATATGTCGGTTTATAGAATCAGGATAATGTTTTATAACTAATCTTTATTAATATTCTTATTATAAAAGATTTTATTAGATAGTATTAACGATATATCGAAGTAACTAAAGTTTAGAAGGATTTTTATAAATATTTCAAAAATTTTACCACATAACATATTTTTCTCGATTTAAATTTTCCCGCCGAACGATTTGCCTACCTGAAGGGAAATATATAGCCATTGATTGGCAGAGTTGATTGACAAATCAAATTTTACTATTTTTAAAATTAAAAATACAATTATTAAAAAAGGGGATAAACATAACTTTATCAGTCAATTTTAAAAATCATTCATATTTTATTTAAAAATAACGTGCAAAATTGATGAGTTTTTATTCAGAATAAAATTTTTTTTAGCTTTTTAAATATGATGACTGCGCACCTAACCTTACCTTTATTTATGGAGGAGTTTTAACCTTAAACTTGTGGCGTTTTGTTATTATATTAAAATCCCTAAAGTATAATTAGGAATGATTGCTGTTTTGAAAAATGATTGAAAGTATATTTCAACTTTAATTCTAAATCTTTACCAGGTATGATGTGAATGTAAATTTTTAATAACTATTGATTAAACAAAACTTATATGACGTCTACATTTTTTTGCATACATGCATACAGTAAACATATTCCGTATTTTTATTTATTTTATGCCTATAAACAAAACATTGCTGGCTTCTTTTTTGATTATGTTTTTAAAAGATATTTTACTATTGTTTATTTTTTTATTTTTCACATTGTATTCCCGATGGAGTAAGCCAAAATTGTACATAAATATAGATACATTTTCTCAAGTTTTAAAATTAATTAATTTTTCAATTTAGCAAAGTTGTGACCCAGTGGGTTTAAAATTTTATTTTTTAAAAAGTTTACTTAATTTTTAAATTAATATTTTAGTTTTAGTCTTTTATAACGAGAGACGAATTTTTGGTTACGTATTATTTTTGAGAGAGAGAGAGAGAGAAAAATCAATACATAAAGAATTAAATATATAAAAGATTGACACAAATAATACAATGGTATAAGTATTATAGTTTTAAAATGATAAAAGTCATTATCGTTCTAGTTACTTTGCATATAGGATAATTGACCCAGTGAAAGAATTGACACTAATAAAAGAACAAATTTATTTATCACGATATTTAACAAAATGGCACTGTCAAAATTTTAAGATTTCCAATTTCTTAAAAATTTATTTTGATATAAACCATTGGAGGTCACTAGATCTTTAATATAAAAATATTAATTCTAATTATTTGTTTCTTTGTTACTTCTTTGTAGTCATTTTTTGGTTCAGACTGTTTAAAAATGAAAAAAGGGTTTAAAAAATACTATTAGATGTTAAAGGTATAATTTTTTTTCAAACAGGATTTTCAGAGGCACTAGATAGAATGTATTTGCAAAACTAAAGATATATGTTCAAAAATGTTTTGCTGCTTGAGAAATTGCTTCGATAGTTTTGGCCTCACTGCAGGTCAAATATCTAGGGAAGAAAGAAACCTCATCGCTCTCGACACAACTCATATGGGTATTTTACTTTTTTTTTAAATTCTAAACTATACTCTTTGGAAATTTATTGTCCTAACATATGAAGATTACAAGAAGAAGATTTGAATAATTCTGTCACTTTGTTTTAAAAAATAATTTCTACGTTTTCTTAAAAATTTTACAGGCCATGAGGTAGTGATTGTAAAAAATGGACTAAGAGTTTGCGGTAGAGGTGGAGCTTTAACAAATGCACCATTAGTACAAAGCAAAAGTTACTTTGAAGTCAAAGTTCAACAGGGAGGCATTTGGGCCGTTGGGCTGGCAACAAGATCCGCAGATCTTAACACGGCTTGTGGCGGACTAGACACGGAAAGTTGGGCTTTAAATTCAGATGGCTTTATCAGGCACAATCAACAAGAATTACACAAAATTCAAAATCTTGCTCAGGAAGGCGATATTATTGTGAGGAAAATAATATTGTTCTCAGTATACGATTAAGTTTTTCAATTCTCTTGTTATTTTAAAACTATAGGACTTTTTAGCATTCTTTCATGTATATAGAATTTTTAACATTAGCATTTTTCTATTAAAGAATATAATACTTCTTCAAATGTTTATTAACTTAAAAGTTTTAGTTATAACTTATAATGTTGCGCTATGCACTAACTAAATATTTAATAGGACTTTTATCATTCTTTCATGTATAGAATTTTTAACATTATAGTATTTTTCTATTAAAGAATATAATACTTCTTCAAATGTTTATTAACTTAAAAGTTGTAGTTATAAATTGTAATGTTGTGCCAAAGAGACAAAGAGCAGAATGTTAATTATTTATGATTTGTTTACATGTGGATTTTCAACATACTGGCCATTACTTTTTATTTCTCTTTTAATAAAATTTGCTTTTGATAGTAAATCCGATAATCACATAAAATCTTTCATGCTTTCTGAAATATTTTTAACATACTTATCAATACTTACTCTTCATTTATTTTTTTTAATGAAATTTTTGCTTTTGATAGTAAATCCGATAATCACATAAAATCTTTCATGCTTTCTGAAATATTTATTTTTTAATGAAATTTGCTTTTGGTAGTAAATCCGATAATCACATAAAATCTTTCATGCTTCCTGAAATATTTTTAACATACTGGCCATTACTTTTTATTTCTCTTTTAATAAAATTTGCTTTTGATAGTAAATCCGATAATCACATAAAATCTTTCATGCTTTCCGAAATATTTCTTTTTTAATGAAATTTTTGCTTTTGATAATAAATCCGATAATCACATAAAATCTTTTATGCTTTCCGAAATATTTCTTTTTTAATGAAATTTGCTTTTGGTAGTAAATCCGATAATCACATAAAATCTTTCATGCTTTCTGAAATATTTTTAACATACTTACCAATACTTACTCTTTATTTATTTTATTTTTAATGAAATTTTTGCTTTTGATAGTAAATCCGATAATCACATAAAATCTTTCATACTTTCTGAAATATTTTTAACATACTTACCAATACTTACTCTTTATTTATTTTTTTTTAAATGAAATTTGCTTTTGATAGTAAATCCGATAATCACATAAAATCTTTCATACTTTCTGAAATAGAAGAAATGGTTAACTTTCAAAACTGAATGATTGAGATATTTCCTTCTCAAAAGGGGTCAAGTTTTTGAAAAACCCAGAGTGATGTAATATTTTAATTTTTCAGGGTGTTGCTTTCGATCATATTGAATTGAACTTCTACCTGAATGGTAAATCCTTAGAGGCACCAATAATGGGAGTAAAGGGCACAATGTTTCCAGTACTTTATGGTAAATTTCTAAAAGTACAACTCAAATGATTCTTTTTTTTTTCTTTAATTTGTTGCAAAATTGAAACTCAACTATTGAAATTTCAGTTGATGATGGAGCGATTTTGGATTTAATCCTCGACGACTTTCTCCACTCGCCTCCAATTGGTTTTGACAAAATAATGCTGGAACAATCTTTACTCTAGCAGATTATTTTCTAATTTCTACACTTATCTTCCAATAAACATAACTATTTTTAAATATTGAATTTTTGTGTGAAATGCGTGTTCCTGTAAAATGAAACAATGTTAATGTAAAGGTGTGTCTGATTGTGTGTAGTAATATGTATACGTGTAAAGTAAATTATATAATCAACCATTGCTTTTTAATTTAACTATTATGAATTACCTGAATTTTCGATATTTAATATTTATTTCTCTCGAAATCCATAATTGTAAATAAGAGAAGTAAAATTGGAAAAAATGTTAAATTTTTCGTTATTACACTATTTAGGAAAATTAATTTAAAAAAGGAGTAATCAAAAATGTACTACTTTTTAATTTCTCTTTCGTGTAATTATAAATTATTTGTGCAATGTGTACTGTACACATTATAACTGGAATGTTAAATTAACAAAGTGAATTTTTTAATTAAAGTTAAATTTAATTAGTAGATCAGTTTAAAAATGTATTGACGATGAAACAAAGTGTTTTACGTATAATATGTAAACAATTACTGTGTATGCTGACATGTATTTTCAATTAAAGAAATAATTTTTATTTTATACTCTTTAACGTTAATTGAAATTGCTGTTTTACTGTTGGTTTTTCGTATCTGTCGATTAGTGACTTATTTCCATAGTAAAGTATATGAGGCACGTAACCACTGAATAACATAACCTTAAAATTTCTTAAATTTTATTTGATTAACGAATGTTAAGTATATATTTTTTGTATATTAATTTTTATTTTTTGTACATTATTTGCATATTATTTTTATATTTTGTTGTATATTTATATTTTTTGTATATTATTTTATATTTTTGTAAAGCGCAAGTTGCGCTTTTTAAAACTACCAGTTTCTCTCAAATCTTTTAAAAATCTACTCCAAACATTATGATTATTATTAAAATTAATCTATTATTTATTAAAATAATGTAATTTATATTTGCGAAGAAAAAAATTTTGTCTGAATATGGAAAAATCTTGTCTTCTTCTGTCAAAAATGTTTTTAGTTCAAGACATAATACTATAAGTCACGAACTAAGAATATTTGATAGAAATGACAGGGGATTTTTCTCTCGAAAATCCTTCAAACCGGAAGGAAGCATAAATCAAGGGTGTAATTTGTAAGTGTGAGAAGGATAGAGACACGTGTGCGTCTGTCTCACTCTCTCTTATTTAGAAAAATTACCCATCGTACCGATTAAAGAAAGATGAAAGAATTGGTGAAAATTTACCAAGGACTTAAATTTTGAAGCAATTGAAAAAAATTCCTTGAGAATTCTCTTTGAAGAGAACAAAGTTATTTATAATAAAAATTCTCGCGAACACTAGTTTCCCAACTCTGAATTCTCGGCTACCGGCAATTGACCGTCAGACAAGTGTCGCCCCTCGTGGCAACTAAAGTGAAACTCAACTCGTTTCTTGTCGTTCGCAGTCGTTCGTTCGGAAAGATGGCGGCCAGCGACGACGAGCCGATGCATCTCTATGAAGTTTTTCAAAACTGTTTCAATAAAATCGCCAACAAACAACCCGGTGAGTCTTCTCAATCGACAATTGACAACCTCGACTTCGAAATAAATCGCGTGTGCACATTGCAATTGTTACGCAAGTGTGAAAAAATCATGGATTTATCTCATCAAAGTTTTCTCTCACAGTGTGTTTCTCTCGGTGGTTTCACATCTCAGTTTTTTCACGTCTATAGTTGTTAAATTATCGCGATTTTCATCGTTTAACATAAACTTCACATTGGCACAATAGATGAATGTGATTCTTTAGTTTCATTTAATTCCCCTCATGTTGATGTCAAAAAATCGTGAATTTTAGAATGTCTATTTTTTTGCAGTTCGATTCATCTGTGTTTTGGTCTGCTCGTTAAATGCCATGAATGGATGGTGCTGCCTCTCCCGATTCACTGCCAAAATTTCACCCCTGCTTTTTTTTTTCTTTTTTTGCCAGTGACAATTTTTTCTAATTTGTGGAAAATAATGGTTTTATTTACAATATTCGTAGTTTTAACCTTTACTTGACATTTAGATGAAAAAATGATGCCAATTGTGAACTGTCCTTTTTGTTAAATGGTCCCTGGTTGTGCAAAAAATTCGATTTTTATTGACAGAAAGTGTTTCGAAGTCGAGGGATGTTTTTTTATTATAGAAAAATAAGTTTTTATATGTAAACAAAATATTAATAACAGTCAGAAACTATTTTTTGATACACTGTCTATAATTTTAGTGTTCTTTCACAATAGTGAAATAATTTGCAAAAAAATGTCATTTCTTTTCTCTTTTTTTTCGAAGACAATTCTGAATTTGTTATTGTTGTCATTTTTGCCATAGTTCTATATCGAGAAATAATTCCGAACTTGTGTTTATTATTAAATTCACAGAAATAATTAATTTTTTAGAAAAAAAATTGTTTTTTTTAGAAATAAAGTAAAAAAATATGTGCGAATAAAAGAACCTAACCTAAAAATACAAATTTTTTCTTTATCGCATTCTATTGATAGTTGATAATTATTATTCATTATGAAATATGAAATACTATTTACAAATGAATTAAGATTTCCGTTTTTTTACGAGAATTTAAAATTAAGTTAAGATTTTATTACACGGAAAATACTGCGAGATTATATTTAAATTGACAAAAACGATTTTACTATTTTGACAATTGAAACAAGTTCATATCAATATATGAAAGTCGTCGAATCATTAAATTATTGGATATTTTAATTTTTTCTTAATTAAAATGATAAAAATATAAAAAATTTAATTATAGAAAATTTGTTAGTTCAATTTTTGTTATATTTTCTTTTTTTTTAATTGGAAAAAAATATTTACTGGACAAATTTTTAACTGAATGAAAATTAAATTATTTAAAATGTCTCAAATATAAATAGAAATTTATAATTTATAAAAATAATTTTAAAATTGACAATTAACAATTAACAATTAATTGCCTGTAATTTAATGTAACTCTTTAGAAATACGATTATATTTGAAAATAACTTTTTTTAAAAGTAAAAATAAATTTCTTTAAAGCATAAAATTAAATTTCAAATTAAATTTGACAAAACGTAACTAAATATAGAAAATAAATAATTCTCAGATATATTTAAACTGAAATTACATACAATTATTATAGTGAAGGATTTTGCATCGAAAATTATATTTAAAAGAACAAAACCTATAACTTAGCAAAAAGATTTTTTTTTCCAAAAAACAGCATTTTAAATATTTTTAACCCCTTAAAACTACCCCTGTAACTTGAATCAAATTTTTTATTTTCAAAATTCAAAATAATTAAACAAATTTTTAATAATTTTTGAAAATATTATCTTCGATGGATTTTGAGTATAGAATTTTTAGCATATATTATATTATATATATGAAATTATGAAACTATATATTATATAGAATCTATTTTTAGTTGTCGCGGAATTTCAATTTTTGTTTATACAGTTGTGTTCCATGTAACCGCATGTATATGTCATTATATTAAATATTAGATTTACAATTTTGTAACCTTTTGTTTAGAGAACGAAAAATGGAATTTTTAAAATAATTTCCACATAATGTATATATTACTATTTATTTTAAAAAAAGGGTTTGATTTTTTGAGAAAATTTTTGTTTTCGAAAATTAGCAATTATTGTTTTTTGATATCTGAGAAGCCCGCGCATATTAGGATCAAATATATATATAGCGAAATATCATTTAGTCACGATAACTTTCGTGTTAACGTGAAATATATATATACTCTTGTATATCATATAAATATTCTATAAATGTGTATAAAAAAATACTATATTTATTCTTTGATAATATATTAGGGAAAAAAGTTAGTAAATATTTTATTTAGATAGATAAATATATTTTCTTAGGGTGTCTGTAAATGACACGAGTCGAAAGGGGTTAGAGGGTGGGAGGAGATGAATGGCAGGGGGAGGGTCAGATTCCCGTCAACTTTGCAAACACAATTTGTCCCTCTTTTATTAAAAGTAAATAATAAAAATAGAAAACTTTAATTTCATCGTGGTCATTTGTTTTGTTTAATTATTTTTATAACGAAAGCGTTCGCAGATTTTACCCTATATTTATCTTCTTTTTTTCCTTTTTTAGAAATTGTTAAATTTAAAAATTCATTTTTGGGGAAATTAGAAAAGAAAGTATAGTTTTAGTAAATTTAATTGTATTTTAAAAATAAAATAATTGATATAAAGAGTATTTTTGGGTAAATCGACTTGAAATGGAGGTTGGAAAAAGGTTTTTGGAAATCGACGAAAACACCAACTCGTTTGTTTCTCTTGTGTTATTTCTTCTTTTTCTTCTTCTTCTTCTTCTTCTTTTATATTGTTCTCGTTGTGAATTAATTTCTTTTGCTCTCGTGACTCTATACCTCTCCACACCATATTTTCTCTCTTTTGCCATATATACTGGCAAAATTGCAGTAGACGCTTCAGCGAACTCATAAATTTCTTCCTTAGATGCTTGGCTGAGCCACTAAAACCAATTATTATTTTCATTACTATGTGAATTGTCGCACTTTATATCTGACTTGTTGTCCCATTGTTCCACTATATATATATACGTTTCATTCGGATCCTTGTTAATAAAGCAATATTATGAATTCTTTATACTTATCACCCTTATTTCATTTTCGCTTTTGAATTATTCTATAGTATAGAAAATATTTATTATTCGCTGACAATGGAAAGTTTTTGTTGAATTGCAGAATCTTTATTACAGGGCTCGAACTAGGTCCGTAAATCCCGTAAAAGTCCGTTTTTTTGAAAAAAGGTCCGTAAAGTTCGTAATTCGGTTGAAAAAGATCCGTAAAGTACGTAAATTATACGATATAAATTGGATAATTTTAGAGAAATTACAAATGATTGAAGGAATTTAATTATTTTTAAAAGTAATAAAATTCTTCGCAAAAATTCAATTACGTTCAAAAAATTTTTAAATTCTCGTCAACATTTCAATTATCTTTGGAAATAATTAAATTCTTTTTCGAAATATCAATTATTTTCAAAAAATTTAATAAAATACTTGGAAAAATTTCAATTATTTTCAAAATTTTTCCTCAATTCAATGATTTTTAATAGGTATCTATACTATTCTAATAAAATTTTCCAAAAGAATTCAATTATTTAAAAAAAAATCTACTAAAATTCTACACAAACCTTTAATTATTTTCAAAAAATAATAACAATTTTACAGGAATTTCATTATTTACAAATTTTTTTTATAAATTTCTTCGCAATATTCAATTATTTTCATAAATAATAAAATTTTTACAGGTATTTAATTTTTTTGGCAAATAATAAAATTCTTATTAGGAATTCAATTATTTTGATGAATAATAAAGCTAATTGCAGAATTTCAATTATTTTTAATACAATTTTAATCGAATTCCTCGAAAAATGTAATTATTCTTAAAAATTTTATTAAAATTTATCAAAGAAATTTAATTATTTTAATAACCTTTGCTACAATTTATTTATTAGAATTTAAATATTATTTTTAATAAATTTTTGATTAAATTTCTTTAAAGAATAAAATTATTGCATTCAAAATTTTTAATGCAATTCTTTGCGTAAATTATCAATTATCTTTATAAATTATAAAATTCTTTTTTGAAATTGAATTATTTTCAAAAAATTTAATAAATTTTTTGGACAAAATTTCAATTATTTTCTAAAATTTTCCCTAATTTAATTATTTTTAATATCTATTCTAATAAAATTTTCTAAAAGAATTCAATTATTTGAAAAAAAATCTACTAAAATTCTACACAAACCTTTAATTAATTTCAAAAAATATTAATAATTTGACAGAAATTTTATAATTTACAAATTTTTTTAAATAAATTTCTTCGCAATATTCAATTATTTTCATAAATAATAAAATTTTTACAAGTATTTAGTGTTTTTGGCAAATAATAAAATTCTTATTATAGGAATTCAATTATTTTGATGAATAATAAAACTAATTGCAGAATTTCAATTTTTTTGAATACAATTTTAATCGAATTCCTCGAAAAACGCAATTATTCTTAAAAATTTTATTAAAATTTATCAAAGAAATTTAATTATTTTAATAACCTTTGCTACAATTTATTTATTAGAATTTAAATATTAATTTTAATAAATTTTTGATTAAATTTTTTTAAAGAATAAAATTATTGCATTCAAAATTTTTAATGCAATTCTTTGCGCAAATTATCAATTATCTTTATAAATTATAAAATTCTTCTCTAAAATTGAATTATTTTTAAAAAAATTAATAAATTTCTTGGCAAAATTTCAATTATTTTCAAAAATTATCCCTTATTTAATTATTTTTAATATCTATTTTAATAGAATTTTGCAAAAGAATTTAAATTATTTGACAATTGATTGATACAATTTTTTAAAAGAATTCAATTTTAAGAAACATATGTAATTATTCAATAAATTCTTTTTTTGTATTTAAGAAATGAAATTCTCGTAGAATTTTTTCATAAAATTTGATTTAAAAATGGATTTCAGTTAAAATTTTAGATTATAATTGAATATTAAAAGTATTAGAGGGTAAAGTTTTAGAAATAATTAAATTTTGAAATGGTTTCAGATTCAAATTTTTGAAAATTTGAATTTTTCATATTTTTAACTAAGTAACAATTCTGTGGAATTAATTTTTTTGAGAAATTTGAATTGCGAATTTTTTATTATATTATTTGAAGTTTTTATTTTCTAACACATATTTAATTAAAGAATTTACAAATAATTGAAAAATCGAATATTGTAAAGAAATGGATTTGAAAATTGTCAAAGAACTTTTTCGAAAATTATTAAAAATAATCGATTTTAAGAAGAATTTTAGTTAAAAATTGTTGAAAATAATAATTGAATTGATAATGATTTTATCACTCTATCGTTAATTATTATAAAACATGAAGTAATCGATCGAGTTATCGATATCTTCATGTTTTTTTAGTTATGAAGAAATCTAATTTATTGTTTTAAGTAAAATGTTCTCTAATATATTATTGTCAGTAATTGGTCCGTAATTTTTCATTTTTGGTCCGTAAAGTCCGTATTTTTAAATACTTTCACTGATTCGAGCCCTGTTATTAACAAATAAAGAAAAAATTTTCTTAAAAAGATTTAACCATAAAAATGCAGTTCTAAAAATGTCAACAAAAAAAGATTCAAATGAAAATTTTTAAGGAACTGTTTCGGAATTATGTTCCGGAAACAGTTGTAACGGTTAAAAAAGGTTTAGTGGAAAATAAAAATAAATTTAGGATAATTGGTTTACATATATGATTCAAAAATTGCGATCCCCGTTAAATGGACAGGAGAATTTACTCCCTTTGCTTGGGGAGAGAGTGAGTAAGCAAAGAACCTTAAACGAGGTCCAGACACAACACTCGTGACTTGGGGCACACTCTTTTTCTCTGTTCCTCTCTCATCGAGGGTGTGTCATCGCGATGCACCTGCCTCTCTCCTTCTCTCTCTCTCTCTATCTCTCATTCACTTAGTTACCACACTCGCGCTCATGACGAAAATCGAAAAACTTTCAATTCAACGAGACATTTATTTAGCATGAGAATTCCAAAAAAAATTTATGAAAATAAAGAATTTTTCTATATGTAAAAAAAAACTTTTCCCAAATTTAATTAATTAAAAACAAAGTTTTTTAAAAATAAAAGTTCTTTTTCTAAATAAAACTTTGGTACAAAAATTGAATGAAAGTATATTTAACACATATCTTGGCAGTGCGCGATGTTTAAAAACACACACTTTACTTTGATAAAGGTTCCATGTTTGTAACGACATTGAAGTGCACGCCATTTATACTGGTATACGCAAAGGATATTTCCGTCGCACCCTGCGCATAATTTTAAGCCGATTATTTTGCTGCCGTCGAGTACCGTTTACTTTTCATGGAAGCATCGACGTCGCGAACGGTAAACAACACACAAGTACTTGAAACTTTACGAGACTGAGAAATTGTTAACTCACCGTCCGATATACGTAACATCATAAAAAATCTGTTAAATTTTTTCCTTCCTTTCTTTATAGATGAAAAAAATTATTTCTACTTTGCTATAAAGAAAAATTAAAGCCCGCGAGAGAGAAAGAGGGACAACAAAAATTTTTTTCGATGTCTAACATCTGGAAATCGTTTTTATTTAAGATTTGAGAGTAAAGAACGACGGTCCTTCTACTTAGATGAAAAAAAAAAATATATATATATATAGGGAGTGATTTTTTTATTAGAACGAGGGGGAAACTATTTTTGGAGATCCTTGCACTTGAAACGACAACAAAATTTAATCTCCAGGGATGAATAATAATTCTTGAAACATCCCGTCATTTAAGGAGAAAAGGACCTTTAAAAACGGGAAAAAGAAATATGAATATTTCAAAAAATTATGTTCTAGATTTTTGTGAGCGAATTAATTTTAACGTTGTTATTTTTGTAGAAGTTATGATAAATTTCAGAATTGAAGTTTGAAAAATTTTATTTTCGTTAATGAAACAATTAGTGTTTATTTAACAAAATGATGAAATTTATAAAGGAAAATTTCTTTGTTTAAATTAATGTAGCGTCAGTTTCGTTACTTAGTGCCTATACATTATGTCCAAAGTGTCACATTTATCTCCATATAGTATACAAGGGATGGTGATTCTCAATGAGAATTAATTTTCCTCTAGCATATGAAGCGCAAATTTAGCATGACTGGGAATTTTCTTTGAATATATTATGTTTAGGGAAGGGTCCTCTCTATTTTCAAATTAATGAAGAAAAGCAAAAAAAAGGATAACACTTAAACTACTTTTTTACGATTTTCCTTTTTTTTTACTATTCTCTAGTTTTCAAATATATTTTTTTGGATTCTTGACACACAAAAGCGCCATGGTTTCCTTTTTTTTAAAAGAACTTCCACTACTTTAAATCCACTTGCCTATGTTGAAATAAAAAAAATGTCTTTTAAAATTTTTTATGAAATTCTTAGAGAATCTTAGAAAATCTTATAAAATTTTTTTATAAAATTCTTAGAAAATCTGAGAAAATTTTTATAAAATTCTTAGAAACAATAAACATTAAAATAAATTTCTTGGATACGGTTCAATTATATTCAGGGGTCGAACTAGGTCCGTAAATCCCGTAAAAGTACGTAACTTTGCTTAAAGTGCGTAAAAGTCCGTTTTTTTGAAAAAAGATCCGTAAAGTACGTAAATTATACGATATAATTTGGATAATTTTAGAGAAATTACAAATCATTGAAGGAATTTAATTATTTTTAAAAGTAATAAAATTCTTCGCAAAAATTCAATTATGTTCATAAATAATAAAATTTTTACAGGTATTTAGTTTTTTTGGCAAAAAATAAAATTCTTATTAGGAATTCAATTATTTTGATGAATAATAAAACTAATTGCAGAATTTCAATTTTTTTTAATACAATTTTAATCGAATTCCTCGAAAAACGCAATTATTCTTAAAAATTTTATTAAAATTTATCAAAGAAATTTAATGATTTTATTAACCTTTGCTGCAATTTATTTATTAGAATTTAAATATTATTTTTAATAAATTTTCGATTAAATTCCTTTAAAGAATAAAATTATTGCATTCAAAATTTTTAATGCAAGTCTTTGCGTAAATTATCAATTATCTTTATAAATTATAAAATTCTTCTCTAAGATTGAATTATTTTCAAAAAATTAAATAAATTTCTTGACAAAATTTCAATTATTTTCAAAACTTTTTCTTCAATTCAATGATTTTTAATAGGTAATTATACTATTTCAATAAAATTATCCAAAAGAATTAAATTATTTAAAAAAAAAATCTTCTAAAATTCTACACAAACCTTTAATTAATTTCAAAAAATATTAATAATTTGACAGAAATTTTATAATTTACAAATTTTTTTAAATAAATTTCTTCGCAATATTCAATTATTTTCATAAATAATAAAATTTTTACAGGTATTTAATTTTTTTGGCAAATAATAAAATTCTTATTAGGAATTCAATTATTTTGATGAATAATAAAGCTAATTGCAGAATTTCAATTATTTTTAATACAATTTTAATCGGATTTCTCGAAAAATGTAATTATTTTTAAAAATTTTATTAAAATTTATCAAAGAAATTTTATTATTTTAAAAACAATTGCTACAATTTATTTATTAGAATTTAACTATTAATTTTAATAAATTTTTGATTAAATTTTTTTAAAGAATAAAATTATTGCATTCAAAATTTTTAATGCAATTCTTTGCGCAAATTATCAATTATCTTTATAAATTATAAAATTCTTCTCTAAAATTGAATTATTTTCAAAAAAATTTAATAAATTTCTTGGCAAAATTTCAATTATTTTCAAAAATTTTCCCTAATTTAATTATTTTTAATATCTATTTTAATAAAATTTTGCAAAATAATTCAAATTATTTGAAAATTGATTGATACAATTCTTTAAAAGAATTCAATTTTAAGAAACATTTCTAATTATTCAATAAATTGTTTTTTTGTATTTAAATAATGAAATTCTCATAGAATTTTCTCATAAAAATTGATTTAAAAATGGATTTCAGTTAAAATTTTAGATTATAATTGAATATTAAAACTATTAGAGCGTAAAGTTTTAGAAATAATTATATTTTGAAAAGGTTTCAGATTAAAATCTTTGAAAATTTGAATTTTTCATATTTTTAACTAAGTAACAATTCTGTGAAATTAATTTTTTTGATAAATTTCAATTGCGAATTTTTTTTTATATTATTTGAAGTTTTTATTTTCTAATACATATTTAATGGAAGAATTTACAAATAATTGTAAAATCGAATATTGTAAAGAATTGGATTTGAAAATTGTCAAAAATTATCATTTCAATTTTGCATTTGAATGTTTGCAACTGAATTCTTGTTTAAAAATAAATCTATATACCAGAGAAATATATCTCCTTCATTAACAGTATAATTCATGATAAAATTTCCATTTAAAACGATTTAAGAGTTAGATAAGATGTTCATTATTATTTCTATAAAAGGGGCGGGGTATTGATTTGCAAATGTGTCAGATTATATTTCAACCCCTTATTCTCTATTTACGTAAGTAATATTGTCACATTGTATTAAAATATATATATAGGAGAACTTGATGAATTAATTTAGCTTTTGAGAGAAGGGCAATTAAATGTTTTGTAATCAGTTAGGATCTTTCAAAATTTATCATTTCATGTTTAAATTTTATAATCTGTTTCTCTATTTGTAAAGTTTTCATTTATAATTTAAGCAAACTTTTTTTTTTAAATTAGTGTTCCCTTGGGAAAAAAAATTTTGTTTTAATTTTATTATTCATTTCTTAATTTATAAATTTCATTTTATTTTATTATTTATTTTACTTCATTTTATTTATAGTTTAAACAAAGTTTTTTTTTAATTTCTGTTTCCTAAGAGTAAAATTTTGTTTAAATTTCATTATTTCTTATTTATAGAATTTTAATTTATAATTCAAAATTTTTTTTTGAAATTTGTGTTTTCTAAATAGGAAAATTTTGTTTAAATTTCATTATTTCTTATTTATAGATTTTTAATTTATAATTTAAAAAAAAAGGTTTTTTGAAATTAGTGTTTCCTAAATAGGAAAATTTTGTTTAAATTTGATTATTTATTTCTTATGTATATATATATTTTTAATTTATAATTTATTATTTAAAATTTAAACAAATGCGCTTAAATATATACAACTCAATCAGTGTCAGGAGTATGTATAAGCAATACCCAAACGGCAGGTGTATCGTTTCGTGCACCTTTTACATTAACATTTTCTCTCGTACGAAATTGTATCGGTGCATTGCCTCCTTTACACTTATCAGAGCCACTTTTTTCATCTTCAGGCTGAAAAGGTATTTCGAAAAATTTACAAGTCACTTCGTTTAAAAACATTCGCTCTTCACTGCTAACATTATTATTATTATTACTATTATTGTCATTATTATTATTAGTCTTTAAATTTTAATTAATTTATTTTAGTAAATACTATAATATAACTTATAAATTCTATTTTAAAAATTTTAACTAAATTATTATTATTACTCTCTAAATCTGAATTAGTAGAATTCTACTAATTCAGATTTAGAGAGAGTATAATTATTATTGGCATTATTAATATTATTATTATTATTATTATTATCATTATTACTCTCTGAATTTTAATTAATTTACTTAACAATTTATTTCAGTAACTATACTATAATATAACTTATAATTCTATTTTTAATGTTTTAACAAAATCCATCTACATTTAGTTTTCATATTTTTTACAACTCTTAAAATTCAATTTTAATAGTTTTTTTGAAACGCCCCGAATTCATCTAAATTAAGTTTTTAATATTTTAAATTTAATATAAATAAATTTTTGTGTACATTAAAAATTTCATATTTTACGAGGCCTAAATTTTATAACGTATATATATATGTTCTCTTTTCATGCCCCTAATTTGAATTCAGTAAATTTGACTATTTAAGAAAATAGGAATTTCTACAAAATTATTAGTAGAATTTACTAATTTAATATAATAATAATAATAATTTACTACCATATAGCAAAAAGTCAGTTACTAATTCAAATTTAGAGACTACTATTATTTTTACTATATTCTTATCGTTATTATAATATCTATAAAAAAATGTTTTCCCTTTGGCTCTTTGGTCTCTCTAATGTAATTTCGATGTAAATTTTTCGCGTTTTAAATATTAAATATAGACTTTAATTCTCTCTCCCCCCCTTTATTTTTTTTACTTAATAAAGTTTGTCCTTCTCTGTTTATGTATGAAGAAAAGACGAGTACGATTATTTTTACATATATATATATATTTTTTTTATTTATGTGAATAAGAAAAAGAAGAAAAAGAAGAAGAAGAAGAAGAGGAAGAAAAGTCGTTTATGTGTATGCGTAACACGCATTAATGTGTGTACATAGACACATACAAATATCAAGGCCCGTTGAGCATCTGCTTACTACCCCCCTCCCCTCTCCCTCCTCTCTCTCTCCCCACTCTCTCAACTTCATACATGATCCCTTTTCTCGGCCAATAGCAACCCCCACCGCAAGGTCCGGTAGACCCCTCTTTCCCTAATCGCTTCGTCGGTCCGTGTATATATTCACAACATATATATATATATATATACACTTTCTCGCAAAAATCACACGTTGAACCCCTTTTCGATGCGGAAACACGAATAAAATACGTAGTGGCGTTATTTTTTATTTCTTTTTTTTGTGAGGCATATTTTGAAACATTCTCTTTGCTCTTATTATTAATAATTAATTTTTTTATTATTATTATTATATTATATTATTATTATATTATTATTATTATATTATTATTATTATTATTATTATTATTATTATTATTATTATTATTATTATTATTATTATTATTATTATTATTATTATTATTATTATTATTATTATATTATTATATTATTAAAAATATAAATAATGTTAGACGATTTTGTTTAATTGAAATTAGTTTGTAAGTTTAATCTCAATATATAAAGAAAATATCTACTGCATTGATTCAAAAGTATTATTTGTTTGAATAATTATATTTCATTTAAACATATTTTCTGTTACGGTTTAAAAAAAAATTATGTTTAAAAATTTTATGCTTAAATCAAACTTAAAAGTTGATTATAAATAATTTAAAATCAATCACAACTCATGTTTAAATTAAATATATTATTTTTTTTAAATGAACCAATAAATATGTTTCAATTAAACATAAATATTTTTGACTGTATAGCAAAGATATTTTAAGTTTGATTTAAACAAAATTTGTTTGAATCAAATAATTTTTTTTCTCAGTGTAATTATATAATTTTTATAAATTATGATATATTTAAGAACCTAATGTTTAGAATTTTTCGATTTTAGAATATTTTTAGATTTTCTAGATTTTTTAGAATTTTTAAAAAGTTTTAATCATCCTATTTGCAATGAAGTGATTCAAAAATTTTTCAAAGCTTACTTCTTTACATTCATTACATTTTTCAAGATATAAATTCTTAATTAAAATCCTTTAAAATTTCAATTTTTAAAATATTTTTTCTAAATTACCCAATTTTTTAAAAATATTTTGCCGAATTTCAATTATTTTTATTTGATTTTCTTTGAAAAATTATTATTTTTTAAAATTTATGAAAATTAATTTTGTAAATTTTGTTTGTTATAGTTTTTTTTTTTTTGAAAGTATTACACCCTTAACCAATTGAAAAAACAGAAACAGTTTACAATTATCATTGTCATAATAGAAGAATATACTGAAATTTAATTAAAAAAAGTGAATTTTTGAGAATTTAAATAATTGAATTCTCAAAGAAGACAATAATTCGAAAATTATTAAAAAATAATATTGATTGAAAATTATTTTCGCATCTTCATATGTATAAGGAAATCATGAAAGTTTTGAATATAATTGAATTTAGAAAAAAAGGGAAAATTCAGAAAAATACAAGTTAAGCATGACATTTTTTTTAGTTCAAAAATTGCAAAAAGTTGTTTTTTCTTATCACGCAGAATCGACTTTTCTAAATATTCCATCGTAAATCGTAATCTTTTTAAATCAAAAATTCCAATATACAAAATGATTTGGCGAAATTTATCATAATTATAATTAATTTTCCTATTTAATATTACTATGAAATTAAAAATGACGAATGACTGACAACATTTTTGATACAGCTGCGCGCTCGACTTGCTGATTAACAACGATTCTTCTTGTGAAAAGAATGAAAGAAAGAAAGAAAGACTTGTATTGAAATGCGCGACTATAATTATAGACCAAAAAAAAATAGAATATTTTTTTTTTGAAACGATCGACGATTTAAAAAAAATTATTCTTTGCATATAGAGAGGGGGGAGGGTTAACCGGTCTCTTAATCATAACGAATGGTAGTAGGATCCCTACTTTGGCACTCTACACACACATATATATATATATATATGGCGATATAAAGTTTCTTTCGTTGGGCGTAAGTGTATATAATTTAGTCTTAGAGAGAGAGAGTCTAGACGCGCTAGGCTTAGAATTTAAAAATGCATCTTCTGAAAGGAGGATCCCTGCCGTCATAGTGAGCATAGACATTCGTGTCTTTTACCAACTCGACTGAAACCTTCACCCTGCAGGAACCTATATCCTCCCATCCCCCTTGTAAAAACCAGTGGCGTAGCTCGTCCCTCGGTTCTCAACTTCCTCCAAAATTGTAATTCGTCATCTTCTCAATGCGTCTTTTCGTTGATTTTTAGAACTAAATGGAAAAAAAAGAAAATTCCGTTTCTTTCGATAAAGGAAAATATTAACACTTGAGGAGTAAATATTAAAAGGAAGTGTTTGGCTGTTTAACCAAAATTAGTCCTTCGTATTGAAGATGCAATTTTTAATTTTGAAAAACTGACATTGAATTCGTAATCAGCGACCCGAAAAATTTCGGGACTGACGATTTTCCAAGCGAATCTGAACAATTTAAAAAAAAAATACCAGTCGTATTGCATCAGCCATTTTGAATTTTGAAAAACTGACATTGAATTCGTGTTCAGCGACCCCAAAAACCTCGGGACTGACGAGTTTCAAGCGATTTTGACCAATTTTTAAAAACTCGTTTGCCATATTGAATCCGCTAATTTGAATTTTGAAAAACGGACATCGGATTCGTAATCAGCGACCCCAAAAACCTCGGGCCTGGCGATTTTCAGGCGAATCTGAACACTTTTAAAAAAATGTCCGCCATATTGAATCCGCCATTTTGAATTTTGAAATTCTGACTTTAGATTCGTAATCAGCGACCCCAAAAACCTCGGGCCTGGCGATTTTCAGGCGAATTTGAACACTTTTAAAAAAATGGCCGCCATGTTGGATCCGCCATCTTGGATTTTGAAAATCTGACTTCAGATTCGTAATCAGCGACCCCAAAAACCTCGGGCCTGGCGATTTTCAAGCGAATTTGAACGATTTTTGAAATAGTCGGCTATATTGGATTCGCCATTTTGAATTTTTTGTTAAGGTTAACATTAACGGTTTAAAGTCCCCAAAGGATTTAAGTTAACATCGTTTCGGGTAAATTTAAAACGAAATGAAACCTAATTGAAAAATTCCGAATCGATTCAAGAAATTCCCTTGCCTTAAGAAGAAACATTTGAAAATTCGACGACTACTACTAGTATTTAAATTGAATCTCAGGCAAAATGTCAAGTGTTTTGATATTATAAAAACAAACCACCTGTGAATAGTTTTATACAACTGAGGTCCATATATATATATATAAAGTGCGGCATTTTAAACTTCGGGGTTGCTTACGAGAGACGATCGACCGACCGACCGACCGACCTGCCTTGTTGGAAATAGACATCTGGCCAGATTTTGTTAAGTCTGGCCCGCATGAACGCGTGGCAAACGGAACAAATGTGCAGTCGATCCATCGGCATGGCGCCAAACGTTTATAATACGCGCCTGCACGAAAGGGGCTTTGATTTTTTTTTCTTCTTCGTTTTTTTTTATTATTCTTTTTGGCAGGTGCCACTGTTTTCCTTGACGTCACCATTATAAAACGGCCCAAATGAGAAGTGCCACCCGAGTGCCATTTTGGTGGAAATTAATAACACTCGATTTGTCAATTTCCATCTGAATGAGCATTTTGTATTTTATATTCGATTAGTGTGCGTATGTTTGTACACTGAGGGCATTGCTTTTCTTTTAATTTCAATTGGGGATTATTTTTTGATTTTTGGTATATGATTTGAATTGGAGGATAAGAAAACTATATACTGCTCAAAAATATTTTAAATCGGAAAAACTTTTATATTTTTGATCAGATATAGTTGTTACAATTTATTGTTATTATTTTGTTATTTACAGTTCGGTTATTATTGTTACAATATCACAGTTTTCTTAAAAAGTATAAAAGTGATACTAAAGTAGATCAAATTGATGGCAAAAATCTGGATCAATTTTTTATTTGATCCATATTTTTGGTATCAACTCGTTGCCATTTGATAGTTTTAAGTTAACAGTGGTTTATTATTACAATTGTTGATAATGATTTATTGTTAGTATTAATAATATGTTAATAACAATTATTTGTTGTCAATTTTTTATTTCTATTATTATCATTATTATTATTATTATTATTATTATTATCATTATTACTATTATTATCATCATTAACATAAAGAACGTTAAAAATTGTTTAATACCTAAACTTAAATTATTTTTGATCATGCGGTAAACATTTCAATTATCTTTAGAAATAATTAAATCCTTCTTCGAAATATCAATTATTTTCAAAAAATTTAATAATATACTTGGAAAAATTTCAATTATTTTCAAAATTATTCCTCAATTCAATGATTTTTAATAGGTAACTATACTATTTCAATAAAATTATACAAAAGAATTAAATTATTTAAAAAAAAAATCTACTAAAATTCTACACAAATCTTTAATTATTTTTAAAAAATAATAACAATTTTACAGGAATTTCATTATTTACAAATTATTTTTATAAATTCCTTCGCAATATTCAATTATTTTCATAAATAATACAATTTTTACAGGTATTTAATTTTTTTGGCAAATAATAAAATTCTTATTAGGAATTCAATTATTTTGATGAATAATAAAGCTAATTGCAGAATTTCAATTATTTTTAATACAATTTTAATCGAATTTCTCGAAAAATGTAATTATTTTAAAAATTTTTATTAAAATTGATTAAAGAAATTTAATTATTTTAATAACCTTTGTTACAATTTATTTATTAGAATTTAAATATTATTTTTAATAAATTTTTGATTAAATTTCTTTAAAGAATAAAATTATTGCATTCAAAATTTTTAATGCAATTCTTTGCGCAAATTATCAATTATCTTTATAAATTATAAAATTCTTCTCTAAAATTGAATTATTTTCAAAAAATTTAATAAATTTCTTGGCAAAATTTCAATTATTTTCAAAAATATTCCCTAATTTAATTATTTTTAATATCTATTTAAATAAAATTTTGCAAAAGTATTCAAATTATTTGAAAATTGATTGATAAAATTCTTTAAAAGAATTAAATTTTAAGAAACATATGTAATTATTCAATAAATTGTTTTTTTGTATTTAAATAATGAAATTCTCGTAGAATTTTCTCATAAAAATTGATTTAAAAATGGATTTTAGTTAAAATTTTAGATTATAATTGAATATTTAAAGTATTAGAGCGTAAAGTTTTAGAAATAATTAAATTTTGAAAAGGTTTCAGATTCAAATCTTTGAAAATTTGAATTTTTCATATTTTTAACTAAGTAACAATTTTGTGGAATTAATTTTTTTGAGAAATTTCAATTGCGAATTTATTTTATGATTATTTAAAGTTTTTATTTTCTAATACATATTTAATTGAAGAATTAACAAATAATTGAAAAATCGAATATTGTATAGAAATGGATTTGAAAATTGTGAAAGAACTTTTTCGAAAATTATTAAAAATAATCGATTTTAGGAAGAATTTTAGTTAATAATTCTTGAAAATAGTAATTGAATTGATGATGATTTTATCAATCTATCTTTAATTATTATAAAACATGAAGTAATCGATCGAGTTATCGATATCTTCATGTTTTTTTAGTTATAAAAAAATGTAATTTATAGTTTTAAGTAAAATGTTCTCTTATATATTTTTGTCAGTAATTGATTCGTAAATGGTCCGTAATTTTTCATTTTTAGTCCGTAAAGTCCGTATTTTTAGATACTTTCACTGGTTCGAACCCTGGGTACTATTAAAAAATAATGTTTCGATTTGAGATCATTTCAAATATAAATTTTTTTTTCCAAACCCAAATTCGAAATTAAGTTTTATTTTCAAAAAAAATTCCGTTATATATATGTAAATGTAAATGCGGGTAAAACATTTGCAAACTAAATTCCAATATGTATATAGAGTGTCTTAAAAGATACAGTTTCGATGATATAGAGAAAATCCTGGTATGGTTGCGGTAACCATAAGTTTATGCCTATCCGTTGGTCTCGATCAGAAAAACCACGGGAAAGAGAGTGTTGCGACACTCTTTTGCAGGGAGGAAATGGCTTTTCGAAATATTCTCGTTTCGCGAGAAGGGAAAAATATTCTCTCGCCATTATACCTTCTTTGTATATATATTCAGAAGGTAAAAATTGAGGAGCAGAAGAAGTGTTATCGTTTGAATATTGATCCGGTAGTTGATTAAATAAGAATGAATAGTTGCGGTTTATTGCACATATTACAACACTTTAAGGAGGAAAAATATTGTTCTCACGAACCATAAAAGTTATACTCGAGGGAATAAAGAAGATTTTCTTGTTTTATGTCGAAACAGAATTTAAATTTTCGAAAAAAGACCTCGTAGAGGGGGCGATAGATCACCCGTCCCATAGGAGACGTTAAGTTACATCAGAATTTTCGGGGACACACATTTGATTCTATTTTTCTTTTCAAATTGTCATTGATATACAAAATGGGTTTAATTTAGTCCCAAAGGTTATGTTACCCCTATAAGGGTCACTATTAATTTTGAATTGCAAAATAAGAAAAAAGTGCCTGTAAGTCCAAGAATGAAGCTGAAAAAAATAAGTCTAGACAAAAGATTTACTGTTAGTCCCCCTATTATAATTTTCGTCGAAAATGGGCAGAGCCGAGTCGAGAGAGCAGGTGAAGAATTTAAAATTCAACCTCAATATTATATTGATAAAAAAAAGAGAACTTTCCCTTTTTTATATTGACTTTGACTCGAGAATGTTTGTAAATATTTATAAATTTCCCTGGTTTATTTTCACTACGAAGCTAATTTATTAGAATAAAATGATTTTTCCTGAAGTGATGAATTTTAATGAGAGAAGAGGATTTTTTTTTTATTTTTAAATAACAGGTAAGATGGAGAGAGAGAGAGAAGCGTATAAGCGAGAACGCGTGCCGTGGCACGTGGCCCGTACGTGTCCGGTTTCTCTCCCTACTTCTTCGTCTTCTTGCATTTTCATTCACGTGTTTATATATGTATATACGAAACTAAAGGACGATGACGATGACGACGAAATGGAGAACGGAGATTCGAAGGTGGTCGACAGTCCAAGTTCTTCTAACCCCCCTTTTTTCCTTCCTCTCTCCCTCTTTATAAATATATATATATATACTTTCTCGTCTCGCGTATATAGTTATAGGCCGGAATGTTCAACAGGTGACCCCTACAACATCGTTTTCATTGCTATTTTTCTCCGAATCGTTCTCCTAAATCGTTTCATTCTCGCGAATAGAATTATATATCTCTCTCCATCGAATATATTATAAATTTAAAATGACTTTTCACTCTAAAACGGTGATTTTTATACATACGAACTTTTTTAAAAATTATTTTTAAAAATATATTTTTTTAAATATTATAAAAATATTTTTGCCATTAGCCATGATTCGCTAGCATTTACCATATGGTCCAAATATACAAAATATTAAATATAAAAACACATATAAATATATTAAAAATAAATCTATAGCATTTAAGACAAAAAGTCCGCCATATTGGATCCGCCATTTTGAATTTTGAAAATCTGACTTCAGATTCGTAATCAGCAACCCTGAAAACTTCGGGACTGACGATTTTCAGGCGAATTTGAACACTTTTAAAAAATGTCCCCAATGTCAGATCCGCCATTTTGAATTTTGAAAATCTGACTTCAGATTCGTAATCAGCGACCCCGAAAACCTCGGGCCTGGCGATTTTCAGGCGAATCTGAACACTTTTAAAAAAATGTCCGCCATATTGGATCCGCCATTTTGAATTTTGAAAATCTGACTTCAGATTCGTAATCAGCGACCCCGAAAACCTCGGGCCTGGCGATTTTCAGGCGAATCTGAACGATTTTCGAAAAGTGTCCGCCATATTGGATCAGTCATCTTGAATTTTGAAAATCTGACTTCAGATTCGTAATCAGCGACCCCGAAAACCTCGGGCCTGGCGATTTTCAGGCGAATTTGAACGATTTTAAAAAAAATGTCCGCCATATTGAATTTTTGGTTACGGTTAACTTCAGGGTTTTAAAAGTCTTTAAAGGATTCCTTCTAAAATTAAAAAAAATATATGTAAAAAGTATAAAAATATGAAAAAAATGTAATTAAAATTTTAAACACTTTAATTTAAAAACAAAATTATTACTCTTTACTTATAATTTATTCCAAATAAATGCGAATTTTTTGTCACAGTAGAGAAATGAAAAAAAATTTCAAAAATATTCCAATGTGTGATAATTTCCGCAAAAACTGGGAATTTTCTCAACATTGCGGGAATAAAATACAACTCTCCACATATATATCCTTAACTTAATAGCAGAGCGACAATCGTGTTAATTGATTATCTTTTGCAGAGAAAATTATTTTATCTCTCATTTCACTTTAAAAGATCATTAAGTTCAGCGCTGGTATAATATTCCTCGCTTTTTGCATACTTCAGATTAATTTCACGGCTTCCCTTCAGAAGCGTTTTTGCATCACGAAACTATAACGGTCTCAAGATTATCTGTCAGTCCTTTCAAAAGCGATGCATTTCGAGATAAGCTCAGAGCGCACTCTTTCCTGTGTAATATATAAATTCATTAACGCAAAAGGGACAAATGTATAAATCTAGAATTATTTTTTTTGATATAAGAGAAAAGACGTGTTTCGGAAAAAACTTTTTTTTTTATTAAAAAAAGCTACGATTTTATTTAAAATAAAAAACAAACTTGATAATCACATTTAAAAATTGTAATTTTTTAAAGAGATTAAATTATATTAAATTTTAACTATGTAGAAAAAAATGTTTTTTTTAGTTTGAGAAACGAAGCTGGTCTTGATAATTCCGGGTGGTCACATATTTAAAAAAAAATTAATTTTAAGAATGTTTTTATGATTTTTTGTTGTTGAAAATATTAAACCTTAATAAATTGAAGAAAAAACAAGAGTTAAAAAATATAAAAAATTGAGTTAATGTGTACTTCAATAATTGATTTCTAGGGGAACTTTTCGCAAGTATAAATTAATTCACTTAGAAATGAATAGTTTAGTTGAAATTTATAGAAAATAATTGAATTTTAGGGTAGAAAGGGTTACATTTCCAATTTAAAAAAAAAATTATTAAAAGTCATCAGTTTTTTATATCATTTCTGTTTTTTCTTTTTTTTTGAAAATAAATTAAATTTTTAATTTCTCTTGGTATATACATTTAGAAGCGTAAAGAATTTAATTTTCTACAGTTTTGACGTTATTTTTATAACTTAAAAATAATATTTAACTTTATTATTAAAAATAATATAATAATAATAATAATAATAATAATAATAATAATAATAATAATATGATAATAAGATTATAATTTCTTATCAATAATAAATAATTATTGAAGCTTCAAGAAATACCCTCTAAATTTAAACATTCAAAATAATTAATCTTGCTCTTACAAATTTTCAATATTTTTTAACTAAAATTTTTTTCATTTAAACATTCAAAATTATAATCGTCTCTTATAATTTTTAATATTTTTGGAACAATGTAAAAACTTGAAAAAATTTAAACATTCAAAATTAATCTTCTTTCATAATTTTCAATATTTTTTAACAAAATTTTTTTTTGAAATTAATCGACTCTTACAGTTTTCAATATTTTTAGAAAAATGTCAAAATTTAAAAAATTTAAACAATCAAAATTAATCTTTTTTTACAATTTTTAATATTTTTTAACGAAAATTTAAAAAATTTAAACATTCAAAATAATTAATCTTGCTTTTATAAATTTTCAATATTTTTTTTAACGAAAATTTATTAATTTAAGCAATCAAAATTAATCGTCTCTTACAATTTTCAATATTTTCGAAAAATGTCAAAGTTTAAAAAATTGTAACATTCAAAATTAATTTTCTCTTACAATTTTCAATATTTTTTAACAAAATTTTTTTTCCCATAGGGCTTTTCTTTTATAGTTTTAAACTACTTCTCGCATGGATTTGCAAAAAAAAAAAAAAAATTTGTATCTAACGAGTAAAAAGATAAAAATCCTAACCTAATTAAAAACTTTTAATTTTCAAATTTTTATGTATTTTTGGGTTAAAAATGACGTGGGGGAAAAAATATAATCTTCTTTGATAATTATAAAATTTAAAGGGGTCAAAGTAGGTGAGGGGGAGGTGTGCTTTTTCTTAAACCGTAGGGGGACTAGAGAAAAAAGTAGGAAAATATCTATTAAAAAAAATAGGGAAATATATCTATTTAAAAAAATAGGGAAATATATGTATTTAAAAAAATAGGGAAATATATGTATTTAAAAAAATAGGGAAAATAGCTATTTAAAAAAGTAGGGAAAATGCTTATTTAAAAAAGTGGGGAAAGTAGCTTTTTAAGAAAATAGGGAATAGAGCTATTTAAAAAAAGGGGAAAATAGCTATTTAAGAAAATAGGGAATAGAGCTATTTAAAAAAAAAAATAGGGAAGTTGGAACAATTATATTAGGGAAATCGTGGTCGATTGGGAAAAAAAAGGAAAGGTGGGAGGGAGGGGGTGGGGGGTAATAAATAAAATTCTACGATATTGAGAATGAAGGAGGAAATGTATGGAGATTTTGAGCTTTTGCGGAATGGAGAGCCACTGAGAGATGGGTCCCGAATGCTACGCCAATGTCCTCGGTCAGGCCCCTTCTACGGTAACGCAAAGGGGGGCACAACAACCAGCAACGACAGCTGCTCGACCTCCCCTCCCGCACCACCTCACCCTCTTTATGTTTCTCTTTCGCCACCCTTCATGGCCCCCACACGTATACTCTCTCTCTCTCTCTTTGCGCTTCTCGGTCGCGCCACTTCCCCCTCCCCACTTTTTTTCATGAGCGCCAAAACCCCCCACCACTGTTTTAGGTCGCGTGGCAGACAGGCTTCTCCAACAAAATACACCACCTTCGAACGCTTTACTACCGTACGGTGCAACGGACCATCTCTCCTTTTTTATTTTTTTTTTTTTTCTCTCTCTCTCTTCCCCCCCTTTTTTTTCTCTCGTCTACCTTGCTTCCCTTTCTCTCTCTCTCACTCACTCACTCATTCTCGTGTGGTGCTGTCCGTCCGTTTGGGTCGGGTACACACTCAGCAAAGTAGCAGCAAAGGCCGACCGCTTGTAATCGTTGGCTGGAATCGAAAGTCACGGAAATGATCGTTTCTTCTTTTTGAGACCTTATACTATCATCTTCCTTGTAAATTCCGTCCTGTTTCTTTTTACCTGCGCGAAAGCGTTGTGTCATTTAGGATGCGGTTTTGTACGCGCCAGGCACGTGCCACTTTTTTTTTTTTTTTTTTTTTTTTTTTTTTTTTTTTTTTTTTTTTTATAATTGTCAAAAATTTATTTTTTTCTTAATGCAGGACTCGGACTTTTTATGAATTGAGACTTATTTTTTAATGCTACGAATTTATATTCGAAATAGACGATTCTTTCGATTTTTCTTCTTGGTATTAGAAATTTTTTTTGAAAAACATTTAAAAGGAGAATTTAATTTTTATTGCTCACAAGTGGTATATTTATAAGGAATTTTTAGGTTAGGAAATTTATAAATATAGTGTATTACGTACTAGTTACTCTCTAAGTTTGAATTAGTAAAAATCTTTAATGATTTGAAATAGAAATTGAAAAATTATAATTTGTAATTGAAAAATTTGACTTTTGCTTTTGAATTAGTAAATTTTACTAAAAAAATTAGTAAAAATCTTTAATAATTTGAAATAGAAATTGAAAAATTATAATTTGTAATTGAAAAATTTGACTTTTGCTTTTAAATTAGTAAATTTTACTAATAAATAGTTATTTCTACTAATTTATTTAGTTAAATTTACTAATTCAAAAGCAAAAAGTCAATCACTAATTAAAATTAGTAAATATTTTTACTAATTCAAATTTAGAGAGTAATTTACTTTTTTAATTGACATAGTTAATTTACGTTTTTAATTCGAGTGGTTAATTTACGTTTTTATTTAGAAAGTTAACTTACGTTTTTCATTTCCAAACAGAGAAAATTGATTTTTATGATTTTTGAAGCATTTTTTTTTAAATTAACCGAATTTTTAGACTGAAGGGAAATTTTTTTTTTGCATTTTGATTATAATTTGTAATTAAAATGCAAAAAGGAAATTTCCCTCAACCTGGAAACCTGGAAACGTCAGGGAATTATATAAAAATTGAAAAAACCTTGAAAAGTCAAGAAATTTTGATGGAAATCCTGGAAAAATTGTTCTCTTCTAATTGTATATTTATTCTTAAAATCTAATTTTACTCAAATATTTCAAATTTAATTAAATTTCTAAACGAATTGTATTTACAATTTTCATAAGTAGATGCGAACTTGAAAAGATTTTCTTTTCATGATGAATTTTATTATTTTTAAAATTTTGACGAGAAAATTAAAAAAAAATTTTGAATGTAATTGAATTTTTGCAAAGAATTTCATTATTTTTGAAAATAAATGAATTTTAGAGGAGAATTTTATTATTTATAAAGATAATTGAATTTTGGAAAATAATTTAATTATTTTTAAAATTTTGACGACAAAATAAAAAAAAAATTTTTAATGTAATTGAATTTTTGCAAAGAATTTCATTATTTTTGAAAATAAATGAATTTTAGAGAAGAATTTTAATATTTATAAAGTTAATTGAAATTATGACAGGCATTTTATTAAATTTTTTTTTAAATAATTGAATTTTGGACAATAATTTTATTATTTTCATTTCAAAATTTGTAAAATTTCAATTTTAAATGAATTTTATTAAAAAATTTACAAACCTAGATTTTTGAAAAAACGTTAATAACTAAAATTTTTCTAAAAATATAAAAATTTATTAATATTATATATATTAATATAATATGTAATATTATATGTCAAATTCAATGAATTATTAAAAATAACGAATTTATAAAAGAATTTTAAGTTAAAAACACTGAAACAAATTGAATTTTGAAATTTTATTATATTATAATTATTCAAGAAATTATATTATTATTTTTAAAAGAAGTAAATTCGTCTCAGAAATTCAATTATTTTTTTCAACTTTTATTATTTATTCTTTAAAGAATTGAATTATTTTCAAAAATTTGAATAAAATTCTTTTCTAACAAATTTCATTTTTTAAAAAAAATTTTAATAAAACTCTTCAATTTCAGTGATTTCAAAAAAATTTTCAAAATCCAATTTTCAATGTTTGCTATTTTTATAAATATTCACAAAACGATTCAATTATTAAAACCAAAAGTTTAATAAAATTTGTCTGAAGAATTCATTATTATTTTCAAACGTGTAATACAATTCTTCGCAAAAATCCAATTACGTTCCAAAATCGCCAAAAATTCCCGCGTCAGAATTAAAATAATCTTTAGAAAATAAATAATAAATTTTTTCTCCGAAATTAAATTATTTTCAAAAATTTCAATAATATTCTTGGTAGAATTTCAATTATTTTTCACATATTTACAAGATTTTCATATGGAATTTCTCGAAAAACAAAATTATTGTTAAATTTTTTTCTTAATTTACCTCTTGACAATAAATATTAATAAGAAACAGAATAATTAAATGTTGATAAATTTTTTTATGAAAATTCAATTTCAAGAAACATTCAATTATTTAGAAAATAGTTTCTTTTTATATATAGTTAAAGAATTGATTTCTTGTAGAATTTTCAAATAATTGTTTATCAATAAATATTGAATTAAAAATGAATTTCAGGAAAAATTTTCGATTATAATTGCGAATATCGTATTCAGAAATATTTATTTATTTATTTGAAAATTCTATAGGTGAATGAATTTATTTAAGTCCAAAAAATAAACAGTTTTATAAATAATTGAATTTTTTTTTAAAAATTGAATTGTCGCATGAAGAACTTTATCAAGAAATTTTTAAATAATAATTGAATTCTATTAAACATTTTTAATAAATTTTTTGAAACTAATTGCATTTTTCGAGAAATTTGATGAAACATTTTGTATATGTTAAGAATAATTGAAATTCTACCAAGAATATTATTGAAATTTTTGAAAATAATTGAATTTCGGAGAAAAAATTTATTATTTATGAAGATTATTTATAAATTTTGACGCCGGAATTTTTGCCAATTTTGGAATATATAATTGGATTTCGGAGAAAAAATTTATTATTTATAAAGATTATTTATAAATTTTGACGCCGGAATTTTTGCCAATTTTGGAATATATAATTGGATTTCGGAGAAAAAATTTATTATTTATAAAGATTATTTATAAATTTTGACGCCGGAATTTTTGCCAATTTTGGAATATAATTGGATTTTGGAGAAAAAATTTATTATTTATAAAGATTATTTATAAATTTTGACGCCGGAATTTTTGGCAATTTTGGAATATAATTGAATTTTTGCGAAGAATTTTTATGTTACTTTTGAAAATAATTGAATTCTTGAGTTTTCCAATAATCTTCCAATGAATAATAAATGTAGTTTTAAATCCTGGAAAAATCTAAATATTTATATGAAGAAATTTTAATATTTGTAGAAGAATATTTTGGTTATTTAAGGTTTTTTTTCAAAAATCCAGGTTTTTAAATTTTTTTAAATGAAATTCATTTAAAATAGAAATTTTACAAATTGTGAAATGAAAATCTTTTCAAGTTCGCATCTACTTATGAAAATTGTAAATACAATTCGTTTTTTAACCTGGAAAACCTGGAAAAGTCAGCTGAAAAGTTTGGCAACCTTGATAAATTATTTTTTACTAAAAAAAAATTTTTTTTTTTAAAGTAATGATTGTAATGATCCTCAGTGGCAAATAGTTGAAAGTCCCTCGTCTAAATAATATATAATAAACATGATAAAAAAAAGCAAAGTATCAAGATTGTTTATGTTCGATTTTTTTATCATCTCTCATTGTATATGAAAGTTCGTGCTCGACCTCGGTGCTTGAGATAGGATAAAGTTGAAGTATACTGAAGAGTTTTTCAGCTGACAGATATGATATCTGAAACCTTTTCAAGTATGTGTGTTAGGGTACATATATATATACACACAGGAAGTGTCGTTTGAAAAACCAATAGAAATTTTTGGACTTCTTCTCCGCAGAGGGATGTCCGAGAAGAAAACCACGGGACGCAAATTATGCAGAAAAAATCACATTCAGAAAAAAAAAGATTCACGTTGGGAGATAAATCACAGAATCAATTTTCCTTTTTTTTTTTTTTGAAAAAAAATGTTGTTCGAAAAAAATTTTTTTTTTACAAGAAAATTTAGCAAAAGAAAATCCATACTCTATGGTTGAATAGAAAATATTTGGAAACTACAACTGCGAGATTCTTCCAGTAAATGGAAATAATAAAAAAGAAATTCTCTTTAATATTTCAATAAATTGAAATTTAAAAAAATCAAATTTCAAATAATTGAAAATCTTGTGATTTCAACTGCGAGATTCTTCCAGTAAATGAAAATAATATAAAAGAAAGTCTGTTTAATATTTCAATAAATTGAAATTTTAGAAAATCAAATTTCAAATAATTGAAAATCTTGTGAATAATATTTCTAAAAACGTAACAACTATAATACTTTGAAAATTTAATTATTTTCTTCAATAAAATAATATAGTTATTAACTAAGTAAGTTAATTAATAATTTCTTGTTTTTTGACCAAATTAAGAATTTGTAATAAGAAGGCTCCCATACGGTTGATTAATATCTAAGACAATTATTTTGATATTCGCAAATAAAAAAGTAAAACGATTCTAATTTTTCAAAAGTTTGAGAATTCGACTGTTTATTTATTTATTTTACAAGTTCAAAGGATTATTTTTTGAAAAATAATTTCCATTTGAAATAAATAATTTTTCGACCTTTTTGTGAAAGGATTTTTTTAATTATACACACATACAAAAGAGAATAGTTTCCGGATAATTTTTAAATTTTGATATAATCTTTTAAGAAATAAAGGACTTTTTGAAAAATATGTAAAAACAATGAATTTTTTGAAAGAATTTTAAGGATAAAAGTACGAACCTATGAAAAGTTTGATAAAGAAATCTTTTTTAATTTTATTAACAGTGCGGATTATTTTTTTTTTTTTGTTTTTTCAAGTAGCAGAATATAAATTGTGGAAATAAGAATGTTATTTTTGTTGACTTTGGGAAATTTGAGATAGGCTTTTTCTAAAATTTAAATAAAGGAACGAATTTCATGGTCTCTTGACAAACGTCAAGTTCTGAGAGCAATGGATGACCAGTTTTTGAAAAATTCCTCCCCCAAGTTTTTAATAAGAATTTTGACCCTCGACCGTTTGCCTTCCTTTAGGTCAGTACCCACTGTGAAAAGGAAAAGTTAATGGCTCCCTTGTCGTCATTGAAAATCCCCCTAGAGGACCACATGAAAGTAATAAATATACAAAAACTAAGGTTTTCCTCAAAAAAAAAAGAAAAATTGGAAACTTTTCCTCAACCAAATTTGATTTTTTCGAATGTAGAGGAAATATTTTTCGATTCTTCCCGAGCTTTTTAGTCGCGTGTTATAAATTCAAAAAATCAACTAGTTGCAAAAAAAAAAATTGAAAAAATAAGTTCAGGGCTCGGATTTTGCGACTTTTTCGACTTTTTATGACTTTTCTAAGGAAATGTGACTTTTTTCGACTTTTTTGTGAAAAGATGGGACTAATCGACTTTTTCAAGATTTTTTTTAGTCAAATGCGACTGAAATTTTTTAAATTTTGAGAAAATTAAAGTAAAAGAAAAAAGTTTTAGTCAAAATAATGTTCTGTTAAGTTTATTTACAGATTTATTAAAAATTTAAAAAAAACATCAATAACTTCTTTTTTAAATAAATATTTAATTATTATTTTTCCATGAGAATTAAAATTCTTCAAAAGACTCAAATTCAAACCTTTTTGAAATTAAAGAACTTATAAAAAATTGTTATAAAACATGAATGTATTCATGTTTTATAATAATTAAAGATGACCGAGTGATAAAATCATTATTTTATAGGTATTATAAGATTTTATAAAAAAGATAATTTGAAAATAATTGAATTTCTAGGATGATTTTTTTATTTATAAAGATAATTAAAATTTTGACAATAATTTTATTAAAATTCTTTGCAAATAATTGAATTTCAGAGAAGAAGTTTATTATTTATAAAGATAATTGAATTTTTGAACAGATTTTTTTTTAATGTTTAAAAGTAATTGAATTTTGAAGAAGAATTTTGATATTTATAAAAATAGTTGAAATTGTGGGGTGAATTTAAAAAAAAATTGAAAATAATTGAATTTCTGCAATGAATTTTCTTATTTTTTAAGATAATTGAATTTTGCAAAGAATTTTATCGGAACTTTTGAAAATAATTAAATTTCTATGATGAATTTTATTATTTATGAAGATAATGATGATGTTGACGAGAAATTAACAAAAATTTTTAAAAATAATTGAATTTCTGTGAAGAATGTTATTACTTTTGAAAATAAATGAATTTCTAAGATGAATTTTGTTATTTATAAAGATAATTACAAATGTACAGAAATAAATAAATAATTGAACTTCTGACAAGAATTTTATTAAAATTCTTTGAAAATAATTTAATTACAGAGAAGAATTTAATTATTTATAAAGATAATTGAATTTTTGAACAGATTTTTTAAAAAAATGTTTAAAAGTAATTAAATTTTGAATAAGAAGTTTGATATTTTTAAAAATACTTGAAATTGTGGGGAAAATTGAAAAATAATTAAAAATAATTAAATTTCTGCGATGAATTTTCTTATTTTTTAAGATAATTGAATTTTGCAAAGAATTTTATCAGAACTTTTGAAAATAATTAAATTTTCATGTTGAATTTGATTATTTATGAAGATAATCTTAATTTTGACGAGAAATTAATAAAAATTTTTGAAAATAATTGAATTTCTGCGATGAATTTTATTATACTTTTGAAAATAAATGAATTTCTAGGATGAATATTATTATTTATAAAGATAATAACAAATGTACAGAAATAAATAAATAATTGAAATTCTGACTAGAATTTTATTAAAATTCTTTAAAAATAATTGAATTACACAGAAGAATTTTATTATTTATAAAGATAATTGAATTTTTGAACAGATTTTTTTAAAAAACGTTTAAAAATAATTGAATTTTGAAAAAGAATTTTGATATTTATAAAGATAATTGAAATTATGACAGGCATTTTATTAAAATTTATTTTTAAATAATTGAATTTCGGAAAAGAATTGTATTATTTTTAAAAATAATTGAATTTTTGAACAATTTTTTTTAAAAAATGTTAAAAATACCTAATAAAAATTTTGCCATGCATTTTATTAAATTTGATTAAATATTATTTCAGATTTTTTGACGTTAAAGTATATGTGTTGTGGCGAGAAATGTGATTTTTTTACAAATTTGACAATTTCGTGTTTCCTTTTCGGCGTTTTTTTCCTTTTTTCCGACTTTTTTCGGAAATTTTATGCCAGTTTTCGTAACTTTTGTTGTGAATTTATGCAACTAAAGCGACTTTTTTTGAGTCTTAAAGACGATCCGAGTCCTGTAAGTTTTTTTTTTAATTTTGTATTAAAGGTACTCAAAATTCAAATTTTGATCTAGTTTTTTATTTTTTTTTTTAAATTTACCTCTGTAAAGAGAATTTGCCTAGGGAAAGTAGTTTTTTACGTTTAGTAAATTGTAAATTTACTATTTAGTAAATATATAATTCGACTGAAGGATTGTAATCTTTAGTTTAAAATCGATGTAGGAAGGTAGGAAGGAAGGGATTATGGAGTGGAAAGTTTAGGAAAAAAGATAAGAGAAAGCTGCGTACGAAATGACCGCTGTCCGCAAGTGGTCTAAAAGTGACCCTACCTGAAAATATTCGTACCAAATTCGTCTTCTTAAATTTTAGCTAAATTTAAAAAATAAAATAAAATTTTTAATTTTCCACACCTTCGAGACGCATTGTTAGGCAAATTAAATTAATTTTTCGAAATGAATAGCAAAATTGCTTTCACTCTTTGTTTGGTATTTCGCAATAACCATTCGATTTGAATCGAACAAGTTAAATATTACCATTAGTTGGGTCTTTTGTTGTCTATATGTTCTTCTATAGAATCGAATTTATTCTAGGGAGTTTTTGAGGGCGGAGTGATATAGAATATCGAGGTGGAAAAGAAGAAGAAGAAGAGTGCATGCATGTTCTTCTGATTATCCCCGGACTGATGGTTTCACTACAATTTATATATATATATATACTTATATATATATATATATATATATATATATATATATATAAAATATAAAAGCGAGCAGAGTTCATGTACCCTCATCGTATTCTGGGCCCCTGCCCCACTATATACATACATACATAACGGGTGTTGCTCCAAATCGAAAGAAATAAAAATTTATTCAGATCCATCAATCGACTATTATTTATATGATGGGACAATAAATTTTTTCTTCTATTTTCAATTCTTATTTTTGTGCTTCGAAAATCTAAAGAAAACTCTTTTTGTTGTCGACTATGAAAAAAGAGAGATACTTTTTTTTGTCCTCAATCGAGAAAAAAACTCTTCTTTCCCATAAGGGGACACCTTTTTGGTCAAGAAATATAAACGAATCGATATTTTTTTATAAACATCTTTAACAAGTACATTTTTTCAAGAATCATATTTTTAAAGCATATCTTTAAAACTTCGATTCGTTTTAAATTTTTTGTTCAAATTTCGATTTTTTTTTTAAATTAACATCTTAAAGATCGATGGTCAGGCATTTAAAAAGAATCGAATTTTTTTGCAACTTTGAAGTGTTCATTTTTTTTTTTAATAAAGAAATTTTTTAAATGTTTAGATTTATAAAAAAAAGAATTCTTTTAGATGTTTATATTGAAAAACAAATTTTTGTTAAGATGTTTATATTTTTAAAAAATTCTTTTTTTTTTTTTTGAAGATGTTAATATTAAAAAAAGGATTTTCTTAGATGTTCATATTTATAGAAAAAGTGAAATTATTTTTTATAAAATCCTTTGAAATGTCAATTATTTTTAATAGAATTTCAAAAAATTTTAATTATTCAAAAAAATTGCAAATAAATTCAATTACTTCTCATGAAAATTCTATAATATTTTTAGAAAGTATATACAACTGAAATATTTTAAAAACTAATTATGAAAAATTAAAAATTTTGTTTAAAAATTGCTTTAAAAAGTCAATTATTTTTTTAGAATTTGGAAAAATTCATTTATTTTCAATAGAATGAATATTTTAAAATATCTTAAAATATTTTAAAATATTTTAAAATATTTAAATAAATGTCCTTAAAAGTTCAATCATTTTACAAAAAAATTATCTATGTTTCCATTATTACAAAAGATTTTAACTATTTGTTCATAAAAGTTCAAGTTTGTTTTTAAAAAGTACAATAAAAAAAATTTTTAAAAACCTAATTTTTCAAAAATTTTTAAATAATTCTTAAAATATTCAATTATTTTAACAAAATGGTAAGAATAAAATTTCAATTACTAAATTACAAATATTTATAATTACCTTTAAAAGATATGATTAAAATACTTTTAAACATTATTTTGAAACATTCAATTATTTTTAATAGAATTTAAAAAAAATTTCTATTACTCTAAAAAATTGCAATTATTTATATATAAAAGTTTAATTTCCTTTGAAAAATACAAAACTATATAAAAATATGTATAGTTTTTTAAAAATTTCAATTAAATTCTTAAAACATTGAATTATTTTTAGTAGAATTTTAAGAAAATTTAGATTATTATAAAATATTTAAATCACTTGTGTATAAAAGTTTAATTACCTTATAAAAAATAATAGAAAAATATTTTAAAATATAATTTTTAAAAATTTTAAATAAACTTCTTTGAAAAAATCAAATTGTTTTATATAAAATTGTAGCAAATTTAAATCATTTAAAAAATTTAAATTGCTTATTTATAAATGAACTGAAATAAAAAAAAGTGTAAAAAAATAAAAATTTATCTATGAATTATCGCGCAGTATAATAAAATTTTTTATAAAATTGAATTGAAAATAATTTAATTTACTTGTTTCATTAAAGATTTTTTCGAAAATCAATTTGCTACCGAATTTTATTCTAATAATTAGTTTATAGTAATTTATTTTTTAGGAAAAATCATTTAAATGTATTTTTTTAAATTGTTCTTTAATGTTTTGTTTCAAATTCTGATAGAAACAACGAAATTTCAAATTTTAAAATAATTGAATTTTTAAAAACGAAGTAATTGAGAATTTTTTAAAATAATTGAATTTTGTTGAACAAGTAATTGAAAATTTTTCGAAATAATTGAATTTAAAAAAAATAATTAAACATTTTTGGAACAATTGAATTTTTCTAAACAAGTAATTAAACATTTTTGGAATAATTGTATTTTTTAAAAACTGTAATTGAAAATATATCCAAATAAAATAACATCGTAATATGTAATTGAAAATTTTTGTAATAATTGAATTTTGTTGAACAAGTAATTGAAATTTTTTGAAATAATTGAATTTTTAATAAAAAGTAATTAAAATTTTTTGAAATAATTGAAGTTTTCCAAAATCCTATTATTATTAATTGAATCTGTAATAAATTGTATTTAGATTTTTGAAAATAATCGAGAGAAGTTAATCACAGGGGAAGAAGAATTTTTTTTTGGAGTAAAAATTTTCAGGAAAAAAATAAGGTCATCGTTTTTCTTTGTTATCTTTAAAAACCGTGTTCTCCTGCTTTTTTTTCGAACGGCGAATAAATAAATATCACGATGATGCGGGAAATATTTATAAATACTGTTTTCGAAATGTAGATGACACCCGGTATATTGGTGGGGCTTAAGGTTATTCGAGCACCAAGGGCTACCTGAGCCTTTCTCTACTTTTTGCTCCGGGTTCAGCTCCATTCTTCCTCTCCCTCCATTTTTAACTCCCTTCTCTCTTTTTTTTTGCCTTCCTCGCATTGGGGTTGAAATACACGAAGGGTAAGGTATCTCTTTCTCCTTTTCTTCCGTGTCGTTCTCTCTCTCTCTCTCTCTCTCCTTCTTAGTTCAATTTTTTTTTCTTCTCCTTCTTTCGTTACCTGCAAAAGCAGGAGCGAACACCCTTTTGAGTCGCGTGGCACCATTGCACTGACAGACCCATAGAAATCTTGTCTTTAGATTTGTCTGACCCTACCTTATCCTACACATCATTGCTTCACTTCGACAATTATTTTTTCCAACCCGATTTTCTTGTTTTTTTCCCTCTAATTTCTTTCACATTAAAAAAAAAGTAAAATTTCAAGTGAATTGACTCATTTTTTCAAAAATATCCTTCACTTTGTTAAATTTTTCAAAAACCAACAACATATTCGTAATCAGCAACCCTGAAAACTTCGGGACTGACGATTCTCAGTCGAATCTGAAAACTTTTTAAAAAATGTCCGCCATATTGGATCCGCCATTTTGAATTTTAAAAATCTGACTTCAGATTCGTACTCAGCGACCCCAAAAACCTCGGGCCTGGCGATTTTCAGGCGAATCTGAACGATTTTTGAAAAAATGTCCGCCGTATTGGATCCGCCATTTTGAATTTCGAAAAGCACTTCCCTCGACTCGGAACTATTGATAAATCTTTGTTTTAAAACAAAACATTTCTAAAAACTTGTTGAATTTTGAAGATAGGATCGAATTCGAATGTTTCGAAGACATTTTAATTTCCTCATGGAAAAATAATAAAATATTTGAAAAAATATTTTATTCATTCTTTTTTTTTTTGAAATAAGAATGTGCAGACAAGAGAGCGCGGTGTCAATTTTGAGATTAAATTTTTTCTCTATTCTCACCATCGATCCAATTTTGAAGGATATATATTAACACCTACCACGCTGACAGCATGGTACAAGGCTCATGTTTTGCCAAAAATTCAAAAATTTAGTCGAGATAATAATATTAAATTACAGATACTTTCGATCTCTTCTGGGAGATTGAATATCAACCTGGTCCTTGACCCCCACCTCATAAACATTCTTCTTATTATATAGATTCCAAAATTAGAAATAACAAAATTTTTTTCGAATGACAAAAATTAAAAACAAAATTCACCGCATACTTTAATTTAAAAAAGTGACAAATTTTAAAAAAAGTGAATCGAATAGATAAAATTACATAGAAGCGAATAAAGTAATGTATAGATTGTGATAAAAAAATAGAATATCGATAGAAAAATAAAAAAAAATTGTCTTAAATTTATAATCTCTACAAACTGATAAAAAGTATAAATGATTAATTAAACTGTGATTCATATTGAAAATGCGGCATTCATATATATGATTATATTTAGATATGTATCAAATCGATAGTGTGTAAATATCACTTACTGTACGCGTGTATTATACATAAAAATTTTAAAAGAGGAAAAAAATAGTCCATCTCTAAAAATACAGGTGAATATAACCAGTTCACCTTCGCTTCGAAATCATTTATCGTCAATATTATATATCTCTCTCTATGGATCGATTTTATATCGACTCCGTTATTTTTCATCACAAGCACCTGTCGAGTATTTGCAAACTGACCAGAAAAGTAAACCTTTTCGAATATACGTATATGTATATTTATTTTTTTAGAACGATGAAAAAAATAAAAATTGTCTCGAAAGTATTTCATAATTAAGATGCACGACACTAATTAGCTCGAGGCAATAATTTACATTTGCAAATTAAAAAAAAAATTTTAATTACCAACGTGAAAGAGTTACTGAAGAAAATTGAAGGACGATCCGTTATGAAGGGTATTTTTTTTTAATTTTTGATTTAAAAATATTTTTGAAAATGTTTTTTTTAATAATAACCATGTTCCACATTTTTTTAATAACCCTATTTTTATTGTGCAGGTTGCTAGGAAAACTAGTGTCGTAGTTTCATTTGGAAATGTCCAAAGTAATTTTCTGAAATATCTGGCTTATAAATGTGTAAACTTTTTAGTTTACTTAAACCCTATTTCTAAAAAAAAATTCACCGAACCTAAAGAAAATAAAACAAATAAATCAAATGCAACCTGGTTCAATGGTATAATTAAGGGTCCTAATCAAAGATTTTAAGACTGAAAATTGTCGTCTTCTAAATAAAAAATGGATTTAAAATTTAATTTTTTTTTGAAAACAATTCGTATTTGTATAAAGATTACCAAAATGTTCCTTAAAAAAAAAATTGGGATTAAAAACAGTTGTATTTTTGACTTACAGGATAATGATTTTGAGCTTAAAAAAATTATAACTGGTTCTTTGATTGGGACCCTCAATTGAACTAACTTCAAAATTACGAAGCTGAAGTGCACACAACGTTTTTAATAACGAAAAATCGAAAAAGAATTATCTAAAAATTAAATTCATCTCTAATTTTTCATGTGGCTTGATTTTTAAGAAATAAATTGTCACTAAGGATATACAATTATTACAAGAGAAGATGACTTAGAAGCAAAAATAAAATTACCCTACCATTAGGATTTTGTTTTCGTTTTTAAAAACCTTGTTGACTTCAGCCTCATATAAATTGGAAAAAATTAAAAAATTGTGGAACAATATTAACATGTAAAGAGTATTGAAACCAAGTCGAAAAACGCAACAAGCAATTATATTAGTTACAAGCTGGCGAGGTATCCTCATATTATTTTTGCTGGGAAAATTAAATTATAAAAAGAATTTGTCTAAACGGAAATTAAAATTATTTATTTTTTTAGTTTGTTACATGGCCTCTTGAAAAGAAGGAAATCAACTATAAGGGTTGTTCTTTGAAAACCTGAAAAGACAAAATATTGGATGTAACTGAAATCGTTTGACGATTTTAGTTCACTCTTCCATCAAAAACTATATGCAGTGCTACGATCGTCAAAACAGAAGATGAAGAAACTATTCCTATGGAAGTTGCTATGGAAACTAAAGTGTTGTTACTTTTTGGAAATGTCCAAAGTAATTTTTTGAAAATATCTGGCTTATAAATATATGTAAACTCTTCAGTTTACTTTACCCTTTCTAGACAAATTTCTCGAATTTGTAACAACGACAGAGGATGAAGTAACCATTCAAAATGTGAAGTTTGATAAGGAAACCAATGTCGTAGTTTCTTTTTGGAAATGTCCAAAGTAATTTTTTGAAATATCTGGCTTATAAATGTGTAAACTCTTTAGTTTACTTTACCCTTTTTAAACAAAGTTAGCGAATGCGTAATTTTTCAGGGGGTGCTCACTCAGAATCTAATTCAACAATTATTTGAAAAATTATTATTATTTTTATGGAATCGACTGGAATTCACCGAATTTTTTGCCTCACAGTAAATCGTCTGGATTCATATACGATTGCTTAAAATTCGGACGAATTCCCCAAAGATTCTGTTGGCGAATTCTTAAAATTCGAACGAATTCTCCAAGGATTTGGTTGTATTCTTGAATAATAATTCTTTTACGAATCTTGTATTGGAAAGTGAACAACCCCTCGGTAATTTTATTAACCTGGAGTGAAAAAATAACGTCAAATTTTCTATTTTGTGGATCGCATAATTTCTCAAGAATCAATTGATTGAATTTTAGTGATAGATTGTAGCAACGACAGAGGATGAAGTAGCCATCCGAATTGTGAAGGTTGCTAATGAATCTAATGTTCTAGTTGCTTTTTGGAAATGTCCAAAGTAATTTTTTGAAATATCTGGCTTATATAAGTATTTTTAAACTCTTCAGTTTAGTTTACACTTTCACATACCCCTAAGTTTATTTTTAATTATCCAAAGGGTAATTTTGGTAAACTAAATAATTCAACTTTTGCTATATCGTAAACTGTTTAGTTTACCCTCTCTAAACAAATTAACCGCAAACGTGTAATTTTAATGGGGTGGATAAAGATTTTGGATTAAATTAAATAAAAAAAAGGGGTGTCCATTAGGAATAGTAATATCCAATATTAGTAAAGGTCTTAAGAATATTACCGCGCATATCTAGTTTTCAGTGATGGAACATTATCTTACATCACTGCGCGAATAGAAAAAGTTCGATGTAAAGTTCCATTGGCTTAAGAAGAGCGTTATTATAACTAACCGTCGGTATTATCTCTCCTCGTTAAAATGCTAGAAAACACATGTTGCCGGAGAATTTGAATTTATCGTATATATAGTTATAACACAGCGATACCCTGGACCGATCTAACCTTAATTTGCTTAGATTCGAGAGGCATTTGAGTTGAGCTATCTCTCTCACTGAACTCAACCTGCATTGAATCGGGTAGCGAGTAGTATGCTAATTGTATTGTATGTGCGCGTGTATTGTGCATGTATATATGTATCTCGTGTGCTTCGTTGTGCGGAAAACGAGAGAGTCGATAGGAAATTTGTTGCACATTACACTCGAATCCCAATGGGACGACGACGACGACAACAGTGTGTGTCGATAGCATCTCTCTCTCTCTCTGTCTCTATACACTCTGATTTTGGTTCGGGGCATTAATTCGGCATTACACCTCGCGGAATGCGTTGTTACACACACATTGTGGTGTCGCGCAATTCTAGGTTATGTTCGACTCTGTGGAACATGATTTCGTATCAACCAAACACGTCTGCTCATCAACTATTTTCACTTGTCCCTGCAAATCGAACACGAGTGTACCATTAATAGTATTTATGTATATATATACATACAAAGAGCCGTGGCCCTAACAAAAATCTCTAATATTATCTGTAAATACAATTGTGTTACTAGTTTTCAAAGAGTATCCTAAATTGGAAGTTCTGAAGTTTTTTGGGGTCAGATTTTAAAAAATCAAAATGCGGATGATATTTTTAAAAAAAAGTTTAACTTAGGGTTTTAGTGACTGTAGAAGTATCCTTAAAGTATACTAGAATATAAACATTTGGGTCCATTTTAATAAAAATTTTAAAAATAGTTCTAGAAGACATTCTACATTTATTCTTCTGTGCATATTTTAATTTAATTTCTATTTTTAGAAACGGAATCAGTGAAATTCCACACTGATTTCAAATATAGAGCTAAATAAGGAGGTCATACTTTTAATCAGTGAAATGTGAACATTCGTTGCATAATATTGCATAACATACACGGGAGTCGAATGCTCTATTAGGAATTGTCGATTTGTTCTCTGTCTCGATCCGCAAGTATTTCTTATATATATATACTTAATTATCTTAGTAAGAAAAATTCCCTCCGGAAATTCCACGACAATTTGGATAGAAAAATTCTCCACCTGGAAGTAGATATTTAGAAGTATGCTAATATTTTTGTAAATGAGGTAAAAATATAATTTTCCTAAAAATTCAATTTTTGTTTCTAATTTTAATGGTTTGCAGGGCTCGAACTAGGTTCGTAAATCCCGTAAAAGTCCGTAACTTTGCTTGAAGTCCGTAAAAGTCAGTTTTTTTGAAAAAAGGTCCGTAATTCGGTTGAAAAAGATCCGTAAAGTACGTAAATTATACGATATAATTTGGATAATTTTAGAGAAATTACAAATAATTGAAGGAATTCAATTATTTTCAAAAGTAATAAAATTCTTCGCAAAAATTCAATTATGTTCAAAAATTTTTTTAAATTCTCGTCAACATTTCAATTATCTTTAGAAATAATTAAATTCTTCTTCGAAATATCGATTATTTTCCAAAAATATAATAATATACTTGGAAAAATTTTAATTATTTTCAAAATTTTTCCTCAATTCAATGATTTTTAATAAGTATCTATACTATTCTAATAAAATTTTCCAAAAGAATTCAATTATTTAAAAAAAAATATACTAAAATTCTACACAAAACTTTTAATTATTTTTAAAAAATAATAAAAATTTTACAGGAATTTTATTATTTACAAATTTTTTTAAATAAATTTCTTCGTAAAATTCAATTAGTTTCATAAATAATAAAATTTTTACAGGTATTTAATTTTTTTTCCCAAGTAATAAAATTCTTATTAGGAATTCAATTATTTTGATTAATAAATTGCAGGATTTCAATTATTTTTAATACAATTTTAATCGAATTCCTCGAAAAATGTAATAATTCTTAAAAATTTTATTAAAATTTATCAAAGAAATTTAATTATTTTAATAACCTTTGCTACAATTTATTTATTAGAATTTAAAGATTATGTTTAATAAATTTTTGATTAAATTTCTTTAAAGAATAAAATTATTGCATTCAAAATGTTTAATGCAATTCTTTGCGTAAATTATCAATTATCTCTATAAATTATAAAATTCTTCTCTAAAATTGAATTATTTTCAAAAAATTTAATAAATTTCTTGGCAAAATTTCAATTATTTTCAAAAATTTTCCCTAATTTAATTATTTTTAATATCTATTTTAATGAAATTTTGCAAATTAATTCAAATTGTTTGAAAATTGATTGATACAATTCTTTAAAAGAATTCAATTTTAAGAAACATATGAAATTATGCAATAAATTGTTTCTTTTGTATTTAAATAATGAAATTCTCGTAGAATTTTCTCATAAAAATTGATTTAAAAATGGATTTCAGTTAAAATTTTAGATTATAATTGAATATTAAAAGTATTAGAGCGTAAAGTTTTAGAAATAATTAAATTTTGAAAAGGTTTCAAATTGAAATCTTTGAAAATTTGAATTTTTTATATTTTTAACTAAGTAACAATTCTGTGGAATTAATTTTTTTGAGAAATTTCAATTGCGAATTTATTTTATGATTATTTCAAGTTTTTATTTTCTAATACATATTTAATTGAAGAATTAACAAATAATTGAAAAATCGAATATTGTATAGAAATGGATTTGAAAATTGTGAAAGAACTTTTTCGAAAATTATTAAAAATAATCGATTTTAAGAAGAATTTTAGTTAAAAATTGTTGAAAATAATAATTGAATTGATAATGATTTTATCACTCTATCTTGAATTATTATAAAACATGAAGTTATCGATATCTTTACGTTTTTTTAGTTATGAAAAATTCTAATTTATAGTTTTAAGTAAAATGTTCTTTTATATATTTTTGTCAGTAATTGATTCGTAAATGGTCCGTAATTTTTCATTTTTAGTCCGTAAAGTCCGTATTTTTAAATACTTTCACTGGTTCGAATCCTGTGTTTGTTATTTTAATGGTTCGTAATTTTTGAAACTGGGGAATTTAAACATTAGTTCGATAGCTTGCAAAAACAATGTTTCAAACTGATAAAAGTGTTTCAGAAATTGCAAAAAAAAATGCTGAAAAAAATCTTCATTAATTCAAATCGACTTAATTGCGGATAAATTTTGTAATGACAAAATTAGAGGTTATCGAGGAGCATTTAAATTGTGAAACGAACTGGGCGCCAGTCTTTTTTTAAGACACTGAATAAGGCAAAAGGAAAATAAAAATAACAAAAAAATAAAAACTAAGGCGAAAATGTTCAGTTTGCTATAAATGTAGATCAATCTCGTGTAAACGAAGCCACGAGTCTAATTACCGGCGATTATCCAAATTAGTAAATTACAACCGAAATGATTCTAGATAAAGATTTGTTGCCGAACGCACGGGACCACCAGGCCAAGTGCCGCAGTCAACAATATTTATCTCAAAACTTTAAAGAAAATTTAAATATGTAATAAATTGGCCCCTACTAAGTTAATACTTATATAGTAGGGGCCAATTTATTTTTTTATTCTGCAGTAATTTGTACAATTTACCGGAATTTTTGAATCAGAAATTTTTTTCAAGATTGTTATTTTTTATTTATATTCATATTTGTAGATAAAGTTTTTTTATAAAAAAAATTCAATTTTAAGAAAGATTGAATTATTTAATTTGTTTGAAATTGAATTATTTAAAAACATTTTAATAACATTTTTGTCAAAATGATGTTTAAAGGTATAATGCTAAATATGCTAAAGATGATTCAAATAATGTCAAAATGATGCTAATGATGCTAAAGATGATTTTAAAAATGTTAATGATGCTAAAGATGATTCTAATGATGAAAAATGTGATGCTAATGATTCTAAAGATGATTCTAATGATGCTAAAGATGCTAAAGATGATTCTAATGATGCTAAAGATGATGTTAATGATGCTAAATATGCTAAAGATGATTCAAATAATGTTAAAATGATGCTAATGATGCTAAAGACGATTTTAAAAATGTTAATGATGCTAAAGATGATGTTAATGATGCTAAAGATGATGTTAATGATGCTGAAGATGATTCTAATGATGCAAAATTTGATGCTAATGATTCTAAAGATGATTCTAATGATGCTAAAGATGATAAAGATTCTAAAGATGATTGTTAAGTTTACAAAAACATTTTCGGAACAACAGTGAAAATTACGATCTATAGCTTTTGCTGCAAATGTATTAGAGTATGTTTAGGATATACGTTTGTATTCCGTTATTAAACATAAAGTCCGTTATTTATATATGTATATACAGATATGTAATACAACAGATAACCGATGTTTAATGATCATTAGAAGATATAATTCTCGAATTCGTGTGCGTGATTGGAAGACAATGGATGGAAAATTGCGTTACAAAGTTTGGGATGTAACCATCAGGGTGCAGAGACTGAGTGAGCTATGAGAGAATGGAGAGAGAGAGAGAGAGAGAGTAGGCGAGAACTTTGTAATAGACGTTCTGTCATCGGTCAACGATGATAATACTGAAGGGGTTGTTCCGGACAATCGTAGTAAACGAGAGACGCGAAACTTATGCGAGACAGAACGTGGGTTAACACTACGTCATAACGATCGAGCAGATTCGCCATGCCAGTTCTGAGGATGACACTGTAGTCCATGGTTTAGCTTGTCCTTTGATGCATGATATTGCAGAGTCGGTACACACGCTTCGGCGAACATGTCACGAACAAGCCGAAACTGTTAGGATTCATAGTTATCTCGACGATTCTGCACTGCCACTGTCGTTCGTCTGACACACTATGGACAATCGTCCATAATATATATATACAAGAAGAAGAACTGCTCGACGCTTATTCATTTTACCTTCGTGAAACAAGAACCTAAAATCTAACCTCGCATCATCGTTCCCAATTCATAAACAACTGATTTGGGTTTTTTTGGCATTGAAAAGACTCTCATGAGTCTCTTAGCCAAAAAGGTTGGTCTTTTTGCCAAAAAAAGGCTAGTCTTTTAACCAAAAAAAGGCATAAATCTCTTAGCCAAAAAAGGCTAGTCTCTTAACCAAAAAAGCCATAAGTCTCTTAACCCAAAAAGGCTAGTGCTTCATCCTAAAAAATTCAAGTCCTTTAGCCAAAAACAGACAAAAAAAAAAGATTTTTTTTAGTTACTTATAGAAAAAAGTATTTCCGCTGGCAACTTTAGGAAATCGAGTTTCAACCCCCCGATCACATAACCTCCATAAATACTCGGGATGCGCTCGCACACACATATGCCTCGAGACGTGGTCGATATTAATATGAAATGAAGTCTTGCGTTGTGCTTTGTATATCCTCCTTACAATTTCGATTGCGAATTCTGAGGGCATGGGAGCGAAACAAAATACACAGACACATACAGAGAGAGAGAGAGCGTGAAATATGCTCAAAAGACCTTGCTTCTGATTTATAAAGACATATAGTATTTTCATGTACACATTTATTTTCTACATTATAAATATTTTCTCTTCAATATTCTTCGGCACTTCTCGCAATATCTTTGTGCATCTAAATTTGTTCCATCAAAATCCTGCTAAGGGTATACTTTCTTATTTAAATTTATTTTATTTTCTATTATAATAATAATTAAGAAAAGAATAAAAAAAAATAGAATTAGAAGAATCGTATTTTTCATACTCACATATATAAGATAATTTTCGTTTCTTTCTTCGTCACCTAATCGCAATATAAGAGGGGAATGATTCGAAATGTCCATTTAGTTAATCGCGTTTTGTTCTGTCAATGTCGCGTATCCGTTCGCATGCGGAATTCTAATTTCACTATATATATATATTTATAAACGTGTATAAAATGTGAGAGTATATGGTGGTTGTTGAAAACGAGTCGTGAGAGAGTATTATAGTAGAGCTGTGGTGCGCGTGACACCACGCGCTACTATTCACGCTTGCCAGACTGCCAAGATAACTGCTTTACTTGATTACTGGAATGCAGTCCAGAAGAACAACATTGCAGGCAATCTTATCATCGAACCATTGCCAGTTTTCCTTTTGTTGTTGTTGTTCCTTTTTTTGCAATACCCACTTTCAGAAAAAAACAAACGGGGGAAAAAAGCAACAAGAAAATTGTAAATTAAATAACTAGCGGCTTTTTCAATTATACAAAGACGAGTGTTTTATGTTTATAATTATTTATCATATATCGTTTCTTAGATTAATTTAGAGATGGATCAATTGCTTTTAGATTCATTTAAAAACGGATCAAGCGCTTTTTATAGATTCATTCAAAGATGGATCAATCGGTTTTTAGATTCATTTAGAGATGGATCAATCGGTTTTTAGATTCATTCAGAGATGGATCAACCGTTTTGTAGATTAATTTAGAGATAGATTCTTAACAGTGTATATATGCATCAATTATAATAAGTAATCAATTAGAGAAGTTCTGAGAAAGTTGTGAACTAAATGATAATTTTTGTTTGTTTCAGAAAAACCCGCCTTTCAGTCTCCATATGGCTCGACGATGGACAATGGGATGGTAAGAATTCTGATTTTGCACTTAATTTTATTTAGTGATCAAAATTTACCGCGCGCACTTAGTCATGATTTAATGGATTCTTGTGTTTCTGCCTTTTTTGGAGATGGTTTAATAGATTGTTGAGTTTGTGCGTTTCTGTATTAATTTTTCCGCATATTTTTTGAAATTATTTTACATCCTTGATGATAGAATCTATACTGAGTCTTAAAATCGTCAAACGAACCAGATGCCAAGATGCTAAAGATGAATCTAATGATGCTAAAGAGGCTAATGATGATTCTAATGATGCTTATGATGCTAAAGATGATTCTAATGATGATAAAGATTGTGTTAATGATGCTAAAGATGCTAAAGATGATTCTAATGACACTAATGATGTTAAAGATAATGCTTATGATGCTAAAGATGATTCTAATAATGTTAAAATGATGCTTAAGATGCTAAAGATGATTCTTATAATGTTAATGATGCTAAAGACGATTCTAATGATGATAAAGATTGTGTTAATGATGCTAAAGATGCTAAAGACGATTCTAATGACGCTTATGATGCTAAAGATGATTCTAATGATGAAAAAGATTGTGTTAATGATGCTAAAGATGCTAAAGATGATTCTAATGACACTAATGATGTTAAAGATAATGCTTATGATGCTAAAGATGATTCTAATAATGTTAAAATGATGCTTAAGATGCTAAAGATAATTCTTATAATGTTAATGATGCTAAAGACGATTCTAATGATGATAAAGATTGTGTTAATGATGCTTAAGATGCTAAAGATGATTATTATTATGTTAATGATGCTAAAGATAATTTTAATGATGATAAAGATTATGTTAATGATGCTAAAGATGATTCTAATAATGGTTAAATGATGCTAAAGATGATTGTAATAATATTAAAGATGATACTAATGATGCTAAATATGATTCTTATAATGTTAATAATGCTAAAGACGATTCTAATGACGCTAATGATGTTAAAGATAATGCTTATTATGCTAAAGATGATCCTAATGATGCTAATGATGATTCTAATGACGCTAATGATGTTAAAGATAATGCTTATGATGCTAAAGATGATTCTAATAATGTTAAAATTATGCTTAAGATGCTAAAGATGATTCTTATAATGTTAATGATGCTGAAGATAATTCTAATGGTGATAAAGAGTATGTTAATGATGCTAAAGATGATTCTAATAATGATTAAATGATGCTAAAGATAATTCCAATGCTGCTAAACATGATGCCAATGATGCTAAGGATGATTCTAATGATGCTTAAGTTGGTTTTAATGATAGTAAATATGTTAAAGTTGTTGCTAATGATGCTACAGATGATTCTAATAATGTTAATGATGCTAAAGAGGATTTTAACAATTTTAATGATGTTAAATATTATTCTAAAGATGCTAATGTTGCCAAAGAAGATGTTAATAATGCTAAAGATGATTCTAAGAATGTTAAAGATGCTAAAGATGATGATAAAGATGCTAAATATGATTCAAATGATGCTAATGATGATTCTAATGATGCTAAATCTGATGGTTATGTTGCTAAAATGCTGTTAAAGGTACTAAAACAATTGTTGGATTTACTACCATCGTATTTTTATATCCTGATTTCCACATCTAATTAGATGATAATGGAAGAGAGTCTAGTTTAAATTATTTATCATCAATCAACATCTCCATTAACCAAATTAAAAAAAATTAACAATATTTCAAGAATTGGTTCCTAAATTCATGTTTTTATTGGTTTCTGCAACTATTTTTGAATGATGCCAAAATTATTGCAAAATTCACAATATCCATTATTATCTGTCTAACATAATACGAATACATTTCAAGAACTCGTTTTTCTATATATGTATAATCTTTAAATGTTTCCGTCTGCGATAATTTTCTCTATATAAGAGTGCGATGCGGTTAATTATTTCACAAACCGTTCCGGGTCAGGTATAGTTCAATGGCGATGAATGGAAACAAGCTCATCTTGAGCGCGCGCACGCTATAGATTTCAAAAGGTGTTATCAAGAGGCAATATCTAATCGGTAGTCGTTAAACCATAACCGATAAGGAATATCGATTCGATGCCTGATTTATTGTAGCAGCCAATCCGTCCTTCTTTGTTCCTTTTTCCTTTCCTCTCTTTTATATATATATATATATATATATATATATATATATATATCCATAGATGGAATAAAATCGACGTTCATCGCTGTTATTGTGCGCGCCAAGCAAGACTTTCCATTTAATTTCAAATGCACAAATTTCAACCAATAGAAATATGTGAACATTTTTAAAATGTCAAATTAGCAATGTAATGTATATAGTTTCATTTTCGAAAGTTTGTGTATATATATATAAGGGGGGAATTAATTCTGGAATCTTGAATTTGATCCAAAATTGGAGTGGAAAATCAGAAAGTCATTGTTATATTTCTTTTTTAAGAAAGGAATTTGTCTTATTTTATATAGTGAAGACTGAAGATGTTGATTTTAAAGCGTATTATTTAATGGTGTCTTTTAGGTGTTTCGAGATGGACTCTAAACGTTATGTATACTCAAGGCAACCGTAACGTTAGTCCCTTACAGTTTTATAAGTTTCGTCTTTCAGCTAAAAGAGCTTTTAATCCGTGTTTAGCATTAGGAAACATAACTATATGCATTAGCTTTTATAATCATGTCTGTTGAAAAGTAAAAGCGGTTACGGTTTATGATGTCAAAAATTGAAAAATTACTATTATTCTAGAAACTCTATTTGACGTTAAAATATTTTTTTGAACGACAAGTAAATTATCGCCTTTTGTCGTCAAAATATAAATATGATGAATCGCGCATTTTAAAATACATTTAAATGATCGTAAATGTTAATGAAACTCGACAATATTAGTTACTAGTATTTTACTAAAGAAAAAGAAAACAGTTTCATTTGGACTTTATTTTTCGAATTTATCTTTAGATTCATGAATGGGCTTAAAAAAAAAATCGAAAAAGTGGAACTCTGCTTAAGAGGATTTCCACGTTTGGATGAAGGGGGATGAAAAAAAGAAGGAATGAAAAGAAAAGAAAGTACTCGCGGGCAAAATATAGATAGGTAAGAAGCGGAGAATACAAGAGACTTTATCCTTATTCCGAGCAACTTTTCATCCAGGCCAGTTAACCCCCCTACTACCCTTTGGAAGCAGTTGCTTTGTTTTATACATGTACAACCTTTGCGAATATATATGTATCCACCAAGGTATAGATACTTTGCCGCGGATGAGAGAGGGCGTAAGTGATATTAAACTTAGCGAACAGTGTTTCTCACCCACTTCTTTCCCCCGGGGGATAAAATTTATTATAATTACACAATAGAGTCTTGTTTTATTATTGACTGTTTAGCTAATGACTATAGTTAATATGAAAATACTGCATTGGACTAAAATACGAGCAAGGTGGCTTAGTTTTCAACTATAGGATACCTATAGGGTTCCTATAGGGTACCTATAAGATATTTATATATGATACCTATAGGGTACCTATAGGGTACCTATAGGGTACCTATAAGATACCCATAGGGTACCTATAAGGTGCCTATAGGGTTTCAATAACCTTTTAAAAAAATTATTACTTTTTAATAACCGCTTATACGTATAAGGTACCTATGGGTACCAAAAGGGTACCTATAAGTTACTTATAGGGTTCCAAAAGGGTTACTATAAGATACTTATAGGGTACCTATAAGATTCCTATAGGGTTCTAATAGAGTACCTATAAGGTACCTTAGGGTACATATAAGGTTCCCATAGGGTTCCTATAGAGTTCCTATTGGTATTTCTAGGTTTCGTTTTTTGCAGGAACAAATATTTAAGGAAAAAATTTTCTCGAGATTGAGAAATGAGAACCGCTAGCCGAAAATATTGCTGTGGGTAAAGTTTTCGGATTATATCGAGAGGGTATATATTGGGTGGTGCGGCGCGTTGGGTATGAAGTTGTGTGTGCGAGAGAAAGAGAGGAGGGTTTTGGCGTGGAGTAACTTTTTCTCGGATAAATTTTCTCTCAACTATGGTAATAATTATTATGCCGCTATTTCTGGTGCGCGTGGTAGGCGCCTATATATATATATAAAATACGCGCGGCTTTTCCTAACTGTGAGACTGCTTCGCTTAATTTAAGAAATATCACCTCAAGACAAGGGCTAAAGTTGCTCCATTAATTCAATAAAAAGTGTATATCAAAACCCACCGACCTATCTTTTATATCGGACAAATGCAATTTATTTTCCAGTTAACGTATTTATGTATATAACATATATACCTGATGGGCTTTTGTTTTTTTCCTATAAAAAGAAAAAGGCTTTTTTCCTATATTTAAAGATTATATACGTGGATTATATAACAAGTTTCAAGCAAATCCAAAGCGGTTTTAATTTTTATCCGCCCTATAGGATCCAATATTTAAAATTTTTTAAAACTGACCCCAGATTCGTAATCAGCGACCCCAAAAACCCCCGAGTAACAAGTTTTCAAGCAAATCTGTTAAATTTAAAAAAAAAATTGCCGCCATATTGGATCCGCAATGTTAGAGTTACAATACTCAAGATGGCGGATTTAATATGGCGGCAATTTTTTCTAAAATTCCTCAGATTCGCTTGAGAATCGTCAGTCCCGAGGTTTTTGGGATCGCTGATGACGAATCTGAAGTCAGATTTTGCAAATACAAAATGGCGGATTCAATATGGCGGACGCATTTTTTTTGAAAATTGATTGAAATCGTTTGAGACTCGTCAGTCCCGGGGTTTTTGGGGTCGCTGATGACGAATTCAATGTCAGATTTTCAAAATTCAAAATGGCGGATGCAATATTGGCGGACATGATTTTTAAAAATCGGTCCAATTCGCTGGAAACTTATTACTCAGGGGTTTTTGGGGTCGCGGATTACGAATCTATAGTCAGATTTTCAAAATTCAAAATGGCGGATTTTTTTTAAATTACTTAATTCGCTTGAAACTTGTAACTCGGGGGTTTTTGGGGTTGCTGATTTCGAATTCAATGTCAGATTTTCAAAATTCAAAATGGCGGATCCAATATGGCGGATTTTTTTTTTGATTACTTAATTCGCTTGAAACTTGTAACTCGGGGGTTTTTGGGGTTGCTGATTTCGAATTCAATGTCAGATTTTCAAAATTCAAAATGGCGGATCCAATATGGCGGATTTTTTTTAAATTACTCAATTCGCTTGAAACTTGTAACTCGGGGGTTTTTGGGGTCGCAGATTACGAATTCAATGTCTGATTTTCAAAATTCAAAATGGCGGATTCAATATGGCAGACACAGTTTTTAAAAATTTAACGGATTATTTTCAATATTATGTTACAGGGGGTTTTTAAGGTCACTGATTACAAATCTAAGGTTGAATTGCATCTTGGATTGGAACTGTAACAGGTTTTTTTTTTTTAAAGTGATTTTGGAAATAAGGAATTGTGAAAAAAAAAACGATCGAGAGATCAATGCTCTCTCTCCCTTAGGAACCGGATGATCGATCTGCGATTAGACCAATTTGTTGTAATGTCGGACGTTGGTTCGTTCGTTCGTTCGGCTGGTCGAGAATATTGGACCGGTTCCAAGGACTCGGGAGTCTTCTACCTTTATCCTACTCCTCCCTCCTCCCCCCCTCTCCCTCCTCTTTCACTATAAATACAACTCTCGAACTGAGATTTTCGCTTCGATGAATCTCGGTCGAGAGGTCGAATTCATTTGAAAAGGAATTTCATAAACGGATATATATATATATTGATATAAATCCATGTCTTTCAGGAAAAGAACTGAAAAAAGGGGGGAGAGGGATGAAGGGAGGGGGAAACGAACTTTTCACAATTTTACCAACAACAAAAAAGTCATTGTCCCTATTTGGGGTTTTTTTTTGTTTTCCCTTATTCACTCTTTTTTTTTTAGTCTTTTATAGGATGTGACCGAACGAAATTATCAATGAGCGTTTCATAATACAGCTGAATGGTCTAGAAAAAAGTTTTTTATTTTATCTAATTTTCGTTACTGGAGGAAAGGAGTAAAATTTACTGTTTTTTATTGCGTAGATAATTAGTATTTGATGATTATCATTCAGTGGCATTGAATTTTAAAAATGTTGTCAAAAGGCGAAAAAATTGTTATGTTTGGAAAAAGTTCATCATTCAGCGACTTTGGAGTCGCGAATTACGAACTTAATGTCAGATATTGAAAAATCAAAATGGCGGACGAATTTTGAAAATTGTCCAAATTCGCTTGACACTTGTTACTCGGTGGGTTTTCGTGGTCGTTAATTACGAATCTTATATGTTGGCGATATTTTTTTTTTTTTTAGATTTTTTTGAAAATAATTGAATTTCTGTGAAGAATTTTGTTAATTTTCAAAAAATAATTGAATTTTTGTGTTGAATATTGTTATTTTTTTATAAATAATTAAACTTTTTTGTTAAAATATTGTTACTTTTAAAAATAATTAAATTTTTGTAGTGAATGTTGTTATTTTTAAAAATAATTCAAGTTTCCAAAGAATTTTATAAAAATTCTTGAAAATTATTGAATTTCGACAAAGAATTTGGCTATTAATTTTTATTAGAAATTTTACGAGAATTGAATTATTTTTATTTATACCCGGATATTAATTAAAATCGTTCTAGTAGTTGCTTAGTGACCAACAATCAATTCTTGAAGTTCGCAGAGAAAAATAATTTTTCATTATCTTGAAGGTCGAAGAAAAAAAATTTTTTTCATTTTCTTGAAGGTCGAAGAAAAAAATTTTTTTTCATTTTCTGCTGATTTTCGGCTGTGGTTATTTTTTAGAAAAAATGAATTAAATTAATTTTGACGACCCGGATATTAATTAAAATTGTTCTAGTAGTTGCTTAGTGACCAACAATCAATTCTTGAAGTTCGCAGAAAAAAATAATTTTTCATTTTCTGCTGACAGTTGATGCCCAGTCAGCAGAAAATGAAAAATAATTTTTTTTGCGATCTTTATTATGTTATCATTAACAATTGTTAATGATAATTATTTCTTGGTCTCTTAACTACTACTATAGCGATGTTAATTAATATCCTAATAAACAAAAAAATGTTAATGCAATTTTAATAAAAAGTAACCACAGCCGACAATCAGCGGAAGGTATAAAATTATTTTTTTCTGTGAACTTCAAGAATTGATTGTTGGTCACTAAGCGACTACTAGAACAATTTTAATTAATATCCGGGTCGTCAAAATTAATTTAATTATTTTTTTCTAAAGAGTAACCACAGCCGACAATAAGCAGAAAATAAAAAATTATTTTTCTTCGACCTTCAAGAGTTGATTGTTGGTCACTAAACAAATACTAGAACTCTATTGTCTTTAATTTATTATAAAATGACGAGAGTTTTTAAAAAATTTTTAATCTTCTGCTGATTGTCGACTGTGGTTGCTATTTATTAAAAAATTGCATAAAATTGAATTTCGATGAAGAATTTTTATTAATTTTATTATTTACAAAAGTAATTGAATTCATAAAAAGAATTTTCTATTATTCTTGAAAATAATTGAATTTTTGCGAAAAAAAATTTATAAAAAATTTGTAAATAATTAAATTTCTGTGGAGTAGTTATTATTTTTTAAAATAATTATAATTCTTTCTTAGAATTTCATTAAATTTATGGAAAATATTTGAATTTTTGCAATAATTTCTAAATTTCTTCAAAATTGAATTTTTTTGATACGGTTTTTCACAAAATAAATTAAAAATAAAAATTTATTATAAAGTTGAATAAAGGAAAAATTAGGAAATGTATTATCGATAAAATATTAGAAATTAGTTCAATTTTACAAAAGGCCCATAATTGAAATTGGAAATTGGATAACAGATTTTATAAAAAAAAGAATTTGAAAATAATTGAATTTCTAGGATGATTTTTTTCATTTATAAAGATAATTAAAATTTTGACAATAATTTTATTAAAATTCTTTGCAAATAATTGAATTTCAGAGAAGAATTTTATTATTTAAAAGGATAATTGAAATTTTGAACAGATTTTTTTTTAAATTGTTTAAAAGTAATTGAATTTTGAAGAAGAATTTTGATATTTATAAAAATATTTGAAATTGTGGGGAGAATTTAAAAAAATTTGAAAATAATTCAACTTCTGCGATGAATTTTCTTATTTTTTAAGATAATTGAATTTTGCAAAGAATTTTAACAGAACTTTTGAAAATAATTAAATTTCCATGATGAATTTTATTATTTATGAAGATAATGATAATTTTGACGAGAAATTTAAAAAAAATTTATAAAATAATTGAATTTCTGCGTAGAATTTTATTAATTTTGAAAATAAATGAATTTCTAGGATGAATTTTATTATTTATAAAGATAATTACAAATGTACAGAAATAAATAAATAAATAATTGAACTTCTGACAAGAATTTTATTAAAATTCTTTGAAAATAATTTAATTACAAAGAAGAATTTTATTATTTACAAGGATAATTGAAGTTTTGAACAGATTTTTTTTAATGTTTAAAAGTAATTAAATTTTGAGAATTAAAAAAAAATTTTTTCAAAATAATTGAATTTCTGCGAGGGAATTTTCTTACTTTTGAAGAAAATTGATTTTTGCAAAGAATTTTATCAGAACTTTTGAAGATAATTAAATTTCCATGATGAATTTTTTTATTCATGAAGCTAATGATAATTTGACAAGAAATTAAAAAAAAATTTGAAAATAATTGAAATTCTGCGGAGAATTTTATAATTTTTTAAAATAATTGAATTTCCATGATGAATTTTATTATTTACAAAATTTTGACGAGAAATTAAAAACAATATATGAATGTAATTGAATTTTTGCAAAGAATTTCATTATTTTTAAAAATAATTGAATTTCCATGATGAATTTTATTATTTACAAAATTTTGACGAGAAATTAAAAACAATATATGAATGTAATTGAATTTTTGCAAAGAATTTCATTATTTTTGAAAATAAATTAATTTTAGAGAAAAATTTTTTTATTTATAAAGATAATTGAAATTATGACAGGTATTTTATTGAATTTTTTTTAAATAATTGAATTTTGGAAAAGAATTTTGATATTTATAAAGATAATTGAATTTTTGAACATATTTTTTTTTAATGTTTAGAAGTAATTGAATTTAAAAGATACTTAATTAAAATTTTGCCATGCATTTTATTAAATTTTTGTTAAATATTATTCCAAATTGTTTGATGTAGTATATGTGTTGGCGAGAAATGTGATTTTTTTTACAATTTTGACAATTTCGTGTTTCCTTTTTGGCGCTTTTTTTCCTAAACTTTCATTCGACTTTTTTTTGGAAATTTTATGCGACTTTTCGTGACTTTTGTTGTGAATTCATGCAACTAAGGTGACTTTTTTTGAGTCTTAAAGAAGATCCGAGTTCTGATAATATACGAGAAAAGGCAAAATTTAGAAATTCGTTAAATCGGATAAAATTTGAAAATGGAAAAATTTTTTAAAAAGCAATAAATTAAATACGCACGAAAATCCGACTGAAAATTTAAATTCACGGGCGCGATAATTATTTAAGCCCTTTCGATAAAATATCCACTCGAACGAAATGATATAAATTCGGTATAGGATTCTATATATATATGCAATACAGAAAAGTAAAGGGGGAATGGGGGAGTGATAATAAATTATGGGCCAGTTTATGGATTTGGACATAGTGTCAAATTTGGCAGTATAAACGCGACCCCGACATCCCCACTAAAATTGACCCGAATTGGACGCTAGTTCTCGGCAACAGACCGTGACCTAATCGCGCCGTAATTCATTTGTTTTCTCTGTTTCAGACGTATGGCGGCGGTGAGTTTGGCCCGACGAGCGGTGGAGGTGGAGGTGGAGGCGGCGGTGGTGGTGGTGGTCCAGGGGCTGGTGGCGGCGGAGGAACGACAACCGGAGTAGAGGGTGCAACGTACCCGCCCGACTCACCCTACTTCCCCTTTGGAAGCAGAGTTCCACCCTCCGTCGCCACCCCTAACTCTGTATCAAATCCCGCCACCCCAACCGGCAACGGCGCTCGGTTACCAAACCCCTCGGCCGGTAAGTAATTTCAAAATTATGCCACTACACACGTTTCAAACCCGTAACCCCTGTCAGTCCCTTTTAAAACATTATTTTTCTGCAGGGGTCCAAACATTCTAAGGGTGCGCGCATATTATAATAATTTCTCTCTCACTCTCTCTCTCTATTTAATTTTTTTTTGCCTCTTCTCAAAATGAAACAATGGATTGGCAAAAAAGAAATAAAATATAAAAAAGAAACTGATTTCATTACCGTGAATGAAAATCACAATTCTTATTCTAATTTTTCTTTTCCAAATGTATTATTTTATGATATGCGTATTTTGTTTCAGGAACGGTTACAACGCCGAAGAGGAAGAAGGACGTGAGTTTTCTTTTCTCCACTTTTAACATAATAGAAAATTTGTTTTCTGACATATACAAAATATAGCGAGAGACTTTTCAGACCACTTATTCTTCTAAAACTGGTCCAAAACTAAAGAAGAATTATAAAAAAATTCCTTTCATTAATTAGAAACTTTTTTCTAACACTATATTCGAAATCAGTGACGTCGAAACCCTCTGATTAGTCAATATTAAGTAAATTTGGTCGATTTTTAATAAAATAGTCTCCTCCCATTTTGAATTTTTAAAATCTGACATCAAATTCGTAATCAGCGAGCCCAAAAACCCCCGAGTGACAAGTTTTATGCAAATCCAGACAGTTTTTAATTTTTTCATCCGCCATATTGGATCCGCCATTTTGAATTTTTTACAACTGACCTCAGATTCGTAATCAGCGACCCCAAAAACCCCCGAGTTACAAGTTTCAATCGAATCCAAACAGTTTTAATTTTTTTGAACGGCCATATTGGCTCCGCCATTTTGAATTTTTAAAATCCGACTTCAAATTCGTAATCAGCGACCCCGAAAACCCTCGAGTTACAAGTTTCAAGCAAATTGAGTAAATTAAAAAATTTTGTTAGACGCCATATTGGATCCGCCATTTTGAATATTTTAAATCTGAAATCAAATTCGTATTAAGCGACCCCAAAAACCCCTGAGTAATAAGTTTCAAGCGAATTGGACAGATTTTTAATTTTGTTAACCGGCATATTGGAACCGCCATTTTGAATTTTCTAAATCTAAAATCAAATTCGTATTAAGCGACCCCAAAAACCCCTGAATAATAAGTTTCAAGCGAATTGGACCGATTTTTAAAAATCATGTCCGCTATATTGTATCCGCCATTTTGAATTTTGAAAATCTGACATTGAATTCGAAATCAGCGACCCCAAAAACCCCCGAGTGACAAGTTTCAAACAAAACCAAATAGTTTTTATTCATTCGTCCGCCATATTGGATCCGCCATTTTGAATATTGAAAATCTGACCTCAGATTCGTATTCAGCGACCCCAAAAACCCTCGAGTTACAAGTTTCAAGCGAATTGAGTAAATTAAAAAATTTTGTTGTCCGACATATTGGATCCGCCAATTTGAATTTTGAAAATCTGACCTCAGACTCGTAATCAGCGACCCCGAAAACCCCCGAGTAACGAGTTTCAGTCGATTTTCAATTGAGATAATAGCATGACTATAAAATTAATTTTTGCCTTCTAAGTCGCTTATTTCAAATCTATAAACGGATTTTCAAAATTCAAAATGGCGGATCCAATATGGCGGAAAATTTGTAAATTTACTCAAATCGCTTGAAACTTGTTACCTCGGGGGTTTTTGGGGTCGCTGATTAAGAATCCGAGGTCGGATTTTCAAAATACAAAATGGCGGATCCAATATGGCGGACATTTTTTTTTTAATTTACCAGATTCGCTTGAAACTTCTTACTCGGGGGTTTTTGGGGTCGCTTAATACGAATTTGATTTCAGATTTTAAAAATTCAAAATGGCGGGACTAGTATTTTAGGAAAAAAATTTTTTTTTCATATAACTATTGAAAAATAATTACATTCATTTGGAAAAAATTGCAATATTTTGAACAAAGTTTCACCCCTCCACTATGCTATAAAAAAATAAATTTTTATTATTAAAAAAACTATTCTCACCGTGTATATATTTGATAAACAAAATAACTCATAAAAACTCATAAATATCAAATAGTATATTTAAATAATACCATGAGAATTGGAACGGATGGTGAATGCATTTTCTGTTTTTTTTTTTTTTTTTTTTTACAATATTTAACCGACTGAAATAAACCAAAAAAAAAGAAAAATTGTCCATTTCTCTTTTTGGTGTTTATTGGCTTTTATATTCGTTTATGCAATTATTGCTGCATTATTGCCAAGGGCTTTTACTGAATTGACGTATATATATGTATATATCTACATTGCGTATGACAAATACAATAACCCACACTATATGCACAACCTGTGAAATCGATAGCGTCACTGATAAACCAAGTTTAATAATTATTATTTCTATCATCATCACTATATATGTATACAAATATATACAATATCGTTAAAATTAAACACTGAGAATTTAGTTAATTTATGTCAACTTCAAAATTTTTGCGAAATTAATTCAATTATTTGTTATAAATAAAATAAAATAAAATAAAATAATGTTAGTATATAAATATAATATATATATATGTAATTACAGGAAATGAATATCAATTAATTTTTTTCTTCTTCTCTAATTTAGAACCTTGAACCGACAGATGGAGAAGTCGTTACAACACAGCATTGGGTAAGTTTTTGTTTTTGGAATTTTTCATAATATTTTTCTGTTTACAAATTTATTATATAGTTTCGTTAAAGTGTTAATAATTTTTTTTGGCACAATTTTAGCTTAAATTTATAAGCATTAATTTCAAAATAGTTACAAGTTATCAATACTTGTCCTTTTGTTTTCAATTTACAAGTTTTTCAATATTTTTGTTCTTACTATTTACATTCATTTACTTCAGCCAATAATTTGGCTAGAATTTTTTTTAAAAATTACATTTTTTACATAAAAATATTTCTTAGAATCAAAATTAGTCCCCAGCAAACTTTTTTTGGACAAAAATACGCAAAAAAAGTGTTTTTCCGCCATATTTGATCAGCCATTTTGAATTTTCAAAATCTGACATCAAACTACGTAATTGTCTTGCAAAAAAATTTTTTTTTTCAATAAAAATTGTTGTCTTGGTCGACATATTAAAAAAATTTTTCATTTATGAGTTTAGAATTTGGAAATTAATTTTTACTAATAAGTATGAGTTGAGTTATGAGTTACAGAATGTAGAACTATGAGTTTGTACTAAATTTTTAATAATGAAGTTTATAAATTTCTCGTTTATTATTTATTTTTAAACCATTTGTTTTAGTGTTCACAAGAGTCGTAAGTTAAATGGTTAACAATATTATGAATAAAAACTCTTGTTAATAGTTATGAGTTTTTTTATGACTCAGAGAATTTATTACTAATAGTAAGTCAAAATAGAAGTTAAATTAGAAGTTCTGTGTATCTTATTTGTTAATAAGTAATAATTTTTTTTAATAATAAATTTATCTTCTTTAAGAGTTTTAGAGTTAAAAAGAGTTATGACTTAACAATCGAAAGCCTTATGAGTTATCTTATATGTAATAAATAATAATTCAAAAAAATTATTTTCGTAACAATTTTTTTTTATTTTTATGAATTGAATTAATTTTTTTATGAGTTTTAGAGTTAATAAGAGTTATGAGTTAACGATCTAAAGCCTTATGAGTTATCTTATATGTAATAAATAATAATTCAAAAAAATTATTTTCGTAACAATTTTTTTTTTTATTTTTATGAATTGAATTAATTTTTTTATGAGTTTTAATAAGAGTTATGAGTTAACGATCTAAAGCCTTATGAGTTATCTGATATGTAATAAATAATAATTCAAAAAAATTATTTTACTAAAAAAATTTATTTATTTTGATATAAGAATTGAATTAATTACTTTATGAGTTTTAGAGTCGCAAAGAGTTACGAGTTAACGCTCGTAAGAGTCATGAGTTACGCTATGAGTAGTAGATAGTAATTTTAAAAATTGTTTTAATAACAAAACTATTTTATCATATCCATTTTTTAATTTTTAGACATAATTATTTACTTCATGAGCTTTAAAGTTAATAAAAGTTATGAGTTTTCTTATGAGTTACCCAATTTCAAATTCGTTCTTTCAATTTTCTATGCATTTCATTTATTTCACTATACTTTTGTGAACTTTATGAATTAACTATGCGTCTCAATGTTAATGTAACTCATAGTTTAATTTTTATCATTACTATGTGTTTTATTACAATAAAACTCTTAATAATTGAGCGACTTTTATGAGTCATTTTTTTTAACCATTTGTAAAAAATTTTTACACGAATTTACGTGATTTTTTAAAATTAAATTTACTTCTTGTGAAAATTAAGTTATTATTTACTTTATGAGTTTTTTTTGGGTAAATGGTATAGTTATGAGTTTTGGTTATGTTATATTTTTTATGGAGTGGAATTTCTTTCGAATAAACGTTATTAGAAAATAATATGAAATAGGAAATAATGTTAAAACTAATAAGTTTTATGAGTTTACGCATTTATGAGTCTTAAGGAGTATTTAATTTTTTATGAGTTTTTAATTATAAAAGAACGATTCTTTATGGAATTAGATTTCTTTCGAAGAACAGTGAATTACAAATAAAGCCGAAACTCATAAATAAAATAAATTAACGAATTCTATGAGTTTTTCAAAAAAAATAATTAGTTTTTTTAGCAAAAAAAATTTATTTTTTTATTTTTTCAACAAAATATCAATTAAGATTTGTGAAAAAAAGTTTGTTTTACAACTGACAGAGACAGAAGTTTTATATTTGCGTTACAATTATATATATATATAGAGAGAGAGAGCTTTTATACTCTTTCGGACTCTAGAGTCACGTGGATAATCGTTTTACCATGCGACGCCTCCACTCTCGAGTTCTCCGTGACATTTTCCCATGCGCCTATATTCTCCCTTCCGTTCTCGTAATGCTGATTTTTTTTCTTCTTTCCTTTTTTTTTCTTTTTTCTTCTTTTTTTTCCCTCGACTCGACCACTTTTTGCCCCACCTACAAAACAACTCTGTTCGTTAGTGCAAACGAGAATGAGGATTTATTGTCCGTTGCATTTGTCTTGATTTGCACAAAATTATTTCCGAAAAATATTCACGCTCAAATTGTCGAAAATACATTTTCAATTTTAATTTATAAACTTCATTTATTTATGTATGTGTGTATTTATTATATCATAATTTGTTGACTCGTGTGAATTTTTAGTGAATTATTATCGAATATTTGTAATAATTAGCCGGGAATGTAAAAGAATTTAAAAACTCATAAAAAAATAATCAATATTCAATACCAAATGACTCATGAGTAAACACAATATAAGATAGAAAACTATGAGTAAAGCAGAAAATTATTTTTTATTATGACTCATAAAACTCATAAAAACTCATAAAAACTCATAAAACTATAAAGAAAATTCATAAAAATAATCAATATTAAAATAAAAATTCTACGAATAAACCAAATGACTCATATGCGATAGAAAACTATGAGTTAAGTAGAAAATTATTTATTACAATGACTCATAAAACTCATAAATCTAAAGAACTAAAAACTCATAAAAATAATCAATATTAAAATTCATATTCTGCGAATAAACCAAATGACTCATAAGTAAAAATAAAAGATAGAAAACTATGAGTTAAATAGAGAATTATTTATTATTATGACTCATAAAACTGAAACACTCATAAAACTATTTTAAAAAAACTCATAAAAATAATCAATATTAAAATATACATTCTACGAATAAACCAAATGACTCATATGCGATAGAAAACTATGAGTTAAGTAGAAAATTATTTATTACAATGACTGATAAAACTCAAAACTCATAAATATAATCAATATTATCGTATTTATTCTACGAATGAACCTAAGAACTGATAAATAAAATTATGCGTTAAATTTAAAAAATTAATCGACAATAACTCATAAAAACTCATAGAACTAATCAATATTGCACTATTTATAATATGAAAAAACCTAAGAACTCATAACAAATAATGAACGACGCAGTCAATTTTTAAAGAATAACCGTTTGATCTTAGATAACCCTATGAGTTAATGGTAAAAAAACTTTAACTATTACATCTTTTTGAAATATTTATGAGTTTATTCATGAGTTCAATTTTAAAATGAAATCTATTTCATGCATTTTTTAAAACTAAAATCTATTTTAAGATTTTGATATTAATTAATAACTTTTAAATTTTTTATACTTTGCAACATATAACTCTTAAAAACTCGTAAGTCTTTAATAAATTTATGAGTTATGAATAAAATATCATGAGTTACGAGTTAATCTATGAATTTTGGATTTTAATTAACTATATTTACTATAAATATAACAACAAAATAATGTACAAAGCAAGTTTATGAGTTTACACATTAGGTTTATGAGTTTTTACATTTAATGAAACGAATGCCATGAGTTTTAAATTTAACATGCAATATAAATAATAACCATATTTGTGATTTTCCGGTTCATAATTTATAAGTTTCGCCTACAACTTATATGGGGAAATATTGAAACTCATAAATTGCAAAAGGATTGTTTCACTAAAACTCATAAGTTAACAATTAAAAATAAAATAATCAAACATAAGGGTGGTATTTTTAACTTTTATTTATGTAGACATTACATTTTTTTAGTACAGTAAAATTTTTACTAACGTTCTAAAATTTCTACCTATATATATAAAAACAACAACTTTAGATGTTGAGAAATAATTTTTTTCTTAAAATTTTAAAAAGAATGGTATTTTTTTTTAGAAATTAGTAACTTAAAAATGATCCCTAATGGCATAATGATCGAAAATTGTATATTATAAATTTATATTTCTCCAAAAGACATTAATTTGTGTAATTTACAATAATATTTCGGCTCGAAATAATAACTGAACTATAATTTTGAGAAATAATCTTCATTTTCAATGTTTTGGATCAGGAAAATATATATATTTTACACTGATTTTTATGTGAAGTTCGCGTGATTCGGATTATGAGCGAACTCAATATTTATGGTGTGAGAGAAATATATATATATATATATTTTTTTTATTATTAGTACATTGACACCTTAAAGAATAATTGCGGAGGGTGCGATTTTTATTTTTTTTTTTAGAACTTTCAGGTTCGCGTTTTCCTTTTGAAAAACATAAAGATATATATATTTTTAATGACGTTGAGAGTTCGAAGTTAATAATTGATCTTGTGACTTGAAATTCTTCATGACCCACCATAATTTCACGAGAGTACTTTACTATATAAGAGAGATGAGGTCTGTGATTAATGGCCGAGTCGGTAAAATTTTCAAAATCTCACACAGAAAAAGCAGAGACCCCTTTTTTCAAAAAGAAAAAAAAACAAAATAAAACACATTTTTAAAAATTTAGCCAATATTTTTAAATATATTAATTTTATAACAAAACCACATGTGAAAACTCATAAAGTAAGTTCTAAAGTTACTAAGTTATTTAACTCATAAAACTCATAAAATACATTAAAAATTGTATGATTTTTAATATACGCTGAGTTTTTTGGTTTCAGTATTTGTTATTTTATGAGTTTTCCGGTGTAACAATAAGAAATCCATTTATGAGTTAATATTTAATAACTTTTATGAGTTTTTATGATTCTAATTTTTTAATGAGTTAATATTTATAAACTTGTATGAGTTTTTACGATTTTGAATTTTTGATAAGTTTCTGTGATTTAAAATATTTATGAGTTAAAATTTATAAACTTTTATGAGTTTATATGATTTTAAAATGTTTATGAGCTAATATTTATAAACTTTCATGAGTTTCTGTGATTTACATTTTTTTTGAGTTAATACTGATGAACTTTTAAGGTCATGTTATTCAGTGTAAAATTTTTCTATAGTAAAGTATATGGGGCACGTGACCACTAAATAACATAACCTTAAGTATATATAAGTTGATAAACATTTATGAGTTTACGTCAAAGTATGTAACTGCAAGTTTTTGATAAAGGACTTATGAGTTTTTTCTAACTACTAAAAGGATAAACTTATAAAATGAAATATTTATGAGTTACGATTGGATATTTAGATAACTGTTCTTTAATTAGCTAAGAGTTTTTTGTTGTTAATTATTTTTGTTATTAATTTATAGGCTAAACAATTATAGAAATAAATTTATGAGTGACATTGTGTGCTTAACATTTTTTATGAGTTTCTATGTTTTTAAATTTTCTACGAATGTAAATATTTAACAACTTTTATGAGTCTCTATACTTGTAAACTTTTATAAATGTATAATATTTATAAACTTTTTATCAGTCTTTAGACTCATAAACTTTATAAGTTTTTATATTTATACACTTTTATGAGTTAATATACCTAAAATAATTAAATTCTATAAATTTATAAGAATTTATGAATTTATTTTGAACAACGTTACTATAAGTTATGATAAAGGATTTATGAGTTTTTTCAAACTAATAAGAGGAATTTTTTTGAGGAACTGTTATTAGTGACATATAAACTCATAAATTTACAACTAAAAACTTATCAAAGTTGGTGAATTTCAAAACTCATAGATTTGTCTTTTTTTTAAGTTAGCTTAGAAACATTTGACTTTTGCTTCTAAATAGCAGAAGTTAAAAAAAATGTAAACTACCATCTCATGACTCTTAAAAGTTTATTTTTCAAGAGTTTAAAGACTTTTAAATTTTTTTGAGCCTTTGTTTTATATTACTTATTTCTTTAAAAATTTTTTTTATACTTTAGAATTCAATTTTTTTATACTGTAATTTTTTTTTAGAAACTTTTGTGACTTATAAATTAACATTTAACTCATAATATCTTATTTGCAACTTATAAAGTTGTTGAGTTATTGAGAACTTATTAAGTTTTATTAGTTTTTTTCAGTTTTTGACTATATTTTTCTCATTTCTAAATTTGATTCAATTTTTTTTGTAGATATTTTGTATTTTATTTTTTTTAAGTAATTGTAATTACTCATAAAAACTCATAAAGTGTCAGCTCGTGAGATTTTATTCGTAACTCATGGAAATTGGTAACTCATAACATTTTAGAATTCGTAACTCATAAAGTAGGTTTTTATTCTGTAATATCTTATTCGTAACTCATAAAGTAATTGACAATTCGTAATATTCTTTTCGTAACTCATAAATTAATATTGATAACTCCTAACATCTTAGAATTCGTGAATCATAAAGAAAATATAATTTTTGTAATATCACGCTAGTAACTCATAAAGTAGGTTTTTATTCTATAATATCTTATTCGTAACTCATAAAGGAATTGAAAATTCGTAATATTCTTTTCGTAACTCATAAAGTGACTGTCCCATCGTAACTCATAAATGAATTGACAACTCGTAGTATATCTTATACATAACTCATAAAGTGTAATATTTCATCGTAACTCATAAATTTTTAATTTTATCAATTTCTATGAGTTTCTGACGCAATTTTTTTTTATTTGACAATAATATCAATACATCGGAGAATGGAATTTTGTTTTCTGAGAATAAAAATTTAAAAATCTCCATAAACATATAATATAGAATAATTTTGATGGTTTTTTTTTTGTTTTTTTGAAGAAATGTAAAAATATGTTTTGTTTTTTCTACACAACGAGTACCTGGTTTGGTTGTCAATTTTTTTTCATTTTTTTTTGTCGACAGACAATTGTTATTTGACAAACACTATAATCGTCAATACAATAGAGTGCCTCGAAGGCATATAATTCGAGACATACGCGAAGGAGCAAAAAAAAAAGAAAAAAAAAAGAAAAAAAGATGAATAGGAAGGGGTAAAAATTGTATCTATATACCGGGTGACTATAATTCCCCTATGAGGCCATTGTCCGAATATATATATATATAACGATGGTGGTCTTGGCGCAAAAGATATATAGGTATCCATTGGCTTTTGGTTCTTTTTAAACGTCACGAGCTCCAAGAAATTCCTTGAGGCTACGAATTAACACGAAACGAGTCCAAAGTTTTCTCTCTCTCTCTCTCTCACTCACTCGCGCGTCGGCATTTTATCGGTTTCGTTTTTGGTCTCGGAGTGGGGGGGTAGAAGTGAAGATGGTTCCACGGTCTGGCGACCGCAGCACGCGACACCATATGGTATCCCGATATCCGTGACCCAAGAGCACATGCACTCTACTTCGTGCAGGCAACCTTACTCAGCTCATTGTCAGTGGAAAAAATAACCTTCTCACTACAAACACATAAACATATATTTAAAAAAAAATAAATATATATATATTACACAATTTTTTATTATTCTTTTTGAAAACCTTATTCTGGTTAATGTATTATATATAGTATATGAACGAAATTTCGTAAGGAAAGAGAAAAAAAAGAACATCAGCCTGATGTTATAAATATATTATAGAGGATTACAATATCTCTCAGTTTCGAATTACGGGAGATTTTGTTTTTTTTCAATTCCTTTCAATTCGATTTGAATTTTTCTAACAAAAAAATGTTGGAAAAAAGTGTTAAAATTAAGGAAAAAAGTGCAAACTATGGAAGAAAACTGCCAACAATAGAAAAAAATGGCAACTATGGAAAAAACTGCCAACTATGGAAAAAAACTGCCAACTAAGGAAAAAAAACTGCCAACTATGGAAAAAACTGCGAACTATGGAAAAAACTGCCAACTAAGGAAAAAAAACTGCCAATTATGGAAAAACTACGAACAAACTATATTAATTATATAAGAAAAAACATTCAATTTGTTAAAGTAAAATTTGTTTTCAGTTTCTTTCGCAAAAATTCAAAAATGTAAATTCAAAATCATAAATTTAAAAATAAAAACCCAAATACTAACATAAGACTGAAGAGAAAAATTCAAAAATAAAATTCATAAACTATGGTTTTCAAGTGAAAAATTCAAAAATATAATTTAAAAGAAAAATTTTTTAAATAAGATTCAAACGAAAAATTTAATAATAAAAGTTAAAAAATATAACATTTAACACAAAACTCAAGAAGTTGGATTTAAAAGAAAAACTCAAAAAGTCAAATTCAAAAGAAAAATTCGAAGCTAAAATTCAAAAGAAAAATAAAACAATAAAAATTGAAAAATAAAATTCTAAACGAAATTCAAAAAGGAAGTTTCAAAAGAGAAAATTAAAAATAAATTCAAAACAGAATTGGAAAAAAAAATTTTTTAAATAAAATTCCAAAAGTAGAATTCTAAAATAAAAAAAAATTAAAATTTCAAAAAAATTCAAAAATAAAATTCAGAAAGTAGGATTCAAAAGAAAAAAACAAAAATAAAATTCAACACAACATTTAAGAAGTATAATTCAATATTAAAAATTTTTAAATAAATTTGAAAAATAGAATGAAAAAAGTAAAAATCGAAAATAAAATTTAAAACAAAATTCAGATAAGTGAAATTCAAAAATAAAATTTTTTAAAAATTCAAAAAATGAAGTTCAAAAATAAATGTGAAAAATGACATTTAAATGAGAACATTCAAAAAGTAAAATTCAAAAATTTTATTAATGAAATTGAAAATAAAAATTTTATACAAAATTCAAAAAGTAAAATTCAAAATTTAAATTTAAAACAAAATTTAAAAATAAATGTACAAAATAGAATTAAAAGAGTGAAATTCTAAAATAAAATTCAAAAATAAAGATTTGAAACAAAATTCAAAAATAAAATTCAAAAAGTAGGATTAAAAAAAAAATTCAAAAATAAAAGTCAAAACTTTTAACAATGAAATTCAAAACTAAAATTTATTACAAAATTTAAAAAGTAAAATTCAAAAAATAAAATTTAAATCAAAATTCGAAAAGTGAAATTCAATAGAAAAATTCAAAAGTAAAAGTTAAAAATAAAATTTCAATGAGAAGATTAAAAAATAAAATTCAAACAGTAAATTTCGATAAATTTAATAAAATAATTCAAAAATAAAATTTAAAACAAAATTTAAAAATTGAAAATCAATTTTAAATTCAAAATTAAAATTTAAAACAAAATTTAAAAAGTAAAATTTAAATCAAAATTCGAAAAGTAAAATTCAATAGAAAAATTGAAATGTAAAATCAAAAATAAAATTCAAAAAGTAATAGTCAAAAGTAAAATTAAAGAATAAAATTCAATAATAAAACTCAAAACAAAATTAAAAAGTAGAAATCAACAAAAAAATTTTAAAAGTTAATATTCGAAAGAAAGAAAAATTTGAAAAATAAATTCAACAGAAAAAATTTAATGATAAAATTGAAAACAAAATTCAAAAAGTAAAATTTGAAAATAAAATTTAAAACAAAATCCAAAATGTAGAATTCAAAAGAAAAATTCAAAAAGAAAAGTTGAAAATATAATTCAAAAGAGAAAATTCAAGAAATTTAATAATAATATTCAAAAATAAAATTCAAAAAGTATAATTTAGAAGAAAAATGCAATAATAAAAAATAAAATTGAAAAATAAAATTCAAATGAAAAATTCAGTAAGAACATAATTCAAAGCAAATTTGAAACAAAAAAATGGTTAATTAAATGGCCTGAAATTGTCGAAAAGCTTTTAAGCAAAATATCAAAAGTGATAAATTCAGAGTGACTCAATATATTGTATTTAATGCGGATTATAAAACAGCGTTTTGCATTATGTACATATAAACATAATGGAGATTTAAGAGAGCGAGAGAGAGAGAAGAGAGGCGAAAAAAAATTGAATTCATTGTGACGGACATTCCAGCTTAGTCATATAAATAAACAGATATAATAGCGATGAAATTTTTTTTGTACGTCCAGCCTCTCGGCATATCACAATGACCTTATTGCATAAATCGTTCCGAATAAATGTTTTTGCTGCAACAAAGTAACTCACGGGCAATGACGGATGTGTCACGTGACCCGATTTTCATGATCCGGTCAATCTGACTCAGAGGTTAAAGTTTTCGAATATTACACGCAGATTGATTACATTTTTTGTCTCTGTAATTTTAATTCTTATCATTGCACGTAAAAAAAGGAAGAAGAAAAAAATTAAATATTCCATTTGTGCAATAATATCTATAAAGAGTTTAAAAATTTTATTTTAACCTTTCTTCTTGTATTGTTATAAAAGTATTTATTTAAATCGAAATCTTTATCACATTCTTTTTTTTTGTTTGCCTTTTTTAGGTCTTTGGTTTATCTATTTACATTTTAATTTTAATTCATTCTTATAAAATTTTTCAAAAAAAAATTAAATTATTTTTTAACAAAAATAACAATATTTATCGCAAGAATTCAATTTTTATGAAATTCTAATAAAATCGTTCTCAAGAATTCGAAAATTCAATTACTTTTAATAATTTTTCGAAGGAATTTTTTATTATAAAAATTAAGAAAGAAAATTAATTTTGAAAATTTGAATATTCGAAATTAAACTCTTTTTGAGTTTAAGGCTATTTTTAATTGCAAATATTTTTTAACCTACATTTTAAAACCAAGATTTTTTTTCTAGTACAGACATAAAATTTTGATGTTGTTTTCATTGCCGAAATTTGTAATTGGTTTTTCTTGTTTTTTAAAAATATTGACGTAAATTGTGATTAAAAAATAAAATTTAAAACAAAATTCAAAAAGTAGAATTCGAACGAAAAATTCAAAAATAAAGGTAAAAAAAATTCAAAAGAAAAATTCAAAAGGTAAAACTCCAAAGAGAAATTCAAAGATCACTTTCAAAAGAAAAATTCAACAATAAAATTTTTAAGAAAAAATTCATAAGAAAAATTAAAAAAGTAATATTCCAAACAAAATTAAAAAATAAATGTCAAAAATAAAATTAAAAAAGTAAAATTCAAAAATGAAAATTTAAAACAAAGTCCGAAAATTACAGTCAAAAATAAAATCCAAAAAGTAGGATTCAAAAGAAAAATTCAAAAATAAAATTCAAAACAATATTCAAGAATTTAAAAATTAATGTCAAAATTAGAATTAAAAAAGTAAAATTCAAAAATAACATTTAAAACAAAATTCAATAAGTAAAATTCAATATTTAAATTAAAAAAAAAATTAAAAAATTGAAATTCGAAAATAAATGTCAAAAATGAAATTCAAAAGAGAAAATTCAAAAATGAAATTCAAAGCAACATTCAAGAAGTATAATTCAATATTAAAATTTAAAAATAAATGTCAAGAATAGAATTAAAAAAGTAAAATTAAAAAATAAAATTTAAAACAAAATTCCAATAGTAAAATTAAAAAATAAAATTCAAAAGAGAAAATTAAAAAATGAAATTCAAAACAACATTCAAAAATTATAATTCAATATAAAAATTTAAAAATAAATGTCAAGAATAGAATTAAAAAAGTAAAATTAAAAAATAAAATTTAAAACAAAATTCCAATAGTAAAATTAAAAAATAAAATTCAAAAGAGAAAATTGAAAAATGAAATTCAAAACAACATTCAAAAAGTATAATTCAATATAAAAATTTAAAAATAAATTTCAAGAATAGAATTAAAAAAGTAAAATTAAAAAATAAAATTTAAAACAAAATTCCAATAGTAAAACTTTGAAGGAAAATTCAATAATAAAATGGAAGATTAATGAAATAATTTACAAATTCTTAAATAAAGTTCAATAATGAAGAGTTAATACAAAATTCAAAAAGTAGGATTCATAAGAAAAATTGAAAAATAAAATTCCAAACAACATTCAAAAAGTATAATTCAATATAAAAATTTAAAAATGAATGTCAAAAATTGAATTAAAAAAGGAACTAAAATTTAAAACCAAATTCAAAAAGTAAAATTTAAAATTTAAATTTAAAACAAAATTCCAATAGTAAAATTCAAAACAAGATTCAAGAAGTATAATTCAATATAAAAATTTAAAAATAAATGTCAAGAATAGAATAAAAAGGTAAAATTAAAATCTGAAATTTAAAACAAAATTCAAAAAGTAAAATTCAAAAGAAAAATTCAAAACAACATTCAAAAAGTATAATTCAATATAAAAATTGAAAAATGAATGTCAAAAATTAAATTAAAAAAGAAACTATAATTTAAAACAATATTCAAAAATAAGATTTAAAACAAAATTTAAATAATAAAATTTAAAAGAAAAATTCAAAAATAAAATTCAAAAGAGAAAATTCAAAAATAGAATTCAAAACAACATTCAAGAAGTATAATTCAAAATTTAAATTTAAAAGAAAATTCAACAGAGAAAATTCAAAAATGAAATTCACAACAAAATTCCAAAAGTAAAACTTTGAAGGAAAATTCAATAATAAAATGGCGAAGATTATTGAAATAATTTACAATTAGACCTATTTTGGCTTTTTGGTTAAAATGATAAACTTACTGTTTGAATTATAGTTGAATATTAAACTAGAAATTTTACAATAATCGACAATATTTATTCGCTTGAATAATTTGACTAGATGAATAATATTAAAATTATTATTATTATATATTCGGAACATGATGCGTTATACTAATTTATTATTTTGGGCATAAGTATAATAATTGGCGGAAATTGGTATTTCCTTTCCCTTTCAATTGATTCGCTATTCCTGTATAATTTATTGAGCGCCACATTTCTCGGATTATGCAATAAACACACTCAATTTACAGTCTCTCTCTCTCTCTCTCTCTCTTTATATATATGTTTGTATATATATAGAAAGGGAGGGTTCATTATCTGTATAGATTCAATACAAATTATATACGAATTTCCCTCACTATATTGAAACGATTGTTCATTTCTATTTATATGTTTGTAAATGAGTTTAAAATTATGTGAAATTCCCTTAAGTTTCGAAGAAGAAGGTGATATTTTGTGTTTTTTCCCATAGTTGGCAGTTATAGATGAACATAAAAATATTTTAATTAGTTTTTCGCCAAATAGACAAGTTAAGAGAAAAAATGTTTCCCTTATTCTATAGTTGGCAGTTTTCTTATTTTTTTGGGGCAAAAACTGCCAAGTAGAGAAATTTAAAAATTAGTTTCTTCTTATTTCTGTAGTTGGCAAACACTGGCAACTATAGAAATTGAAAAATGAATTACTACCTTTTTCTGTAATTGGCAGTTTTGTTTTTTTTTGCAAAGACTGCCAACTACGGAAATAACTTTCAAAATTATCACAAATTATAGTAAAATTTTTATTTTTATTATTATTTTTTTACAAGTGAACGAATATTTTTTAAAAAGACTAATAAAATCAAAGAAGTAAAGCAAATAGAAAATAAAAAAGGAAATATAATGAAAATAAAATAAAATGAAAATAAAATGAAAATAAAATGAAAAAACGAAAGAAAAAGCAGAAAACAAAAGAAAAAGGGGAAAGAGAAAAGTTAAAGGAATAATCGTGAATTAATAAAGAAAAGAATGAAAAATACGTTGACAATAAAAAAAAAGAGGGAAATAATGCCCTTTAATCTATGCCAACAAGAGAGAGAGAGAAAGAGAGAGAGAAAAGCTTGAAAGCTCAATAATAATTTATTCAGAAAGAAAGACCAAGTGTGATTACATTTCTATTAGGATATGGACGAGAGTATCGCCAGGGGGGCATTAGAAAACTTGCTCCCAGGGATCCTTGGGGACCCTCGTTTAGCACCGTTCATATAACCTTCGTCGAGGGCTTCCATTTCCTCGCCCTTTTTCAGTTTCACTCACACACAAACACAAACACAAAATCCCTCGCTTATATCGTTCAGAGTTTACAGCAAAAGCAGCAGCAGCAGTGTTGAATTCGTCTGGAACTCTCATACACGTTAAATAATTGCCACACACAGCGCGCATCCAGAAAATCGACGATGATAACTCAAAGCTTCTCCCCACCCCTCACAACCCACTTCACAAAATTTAATGGAACACAAAGTGAAATTAGATTTTTATTATTTTCCATTACACTAATTTCTTTATTATATACTCCTTCGGTATATATATATATGTATCCTAATTCTTTTATGAATCAAATAATATACAACTCGAGTGCAATGGGGAACTTATTAACTTTTATCTCATCGTTAAACTGATATGCTTTCGTTGAATACAATCTTTTTTTTTTTTTTTTTTTTTTTTTTTTTTTTTTTTTTCGTTGAATACAATTTCTTTTTTCGATAAAAAAAAAATCTGAAGAACCATATGGAGAATGAATAAAATATTTAAGGAGGATGGTGACCGTAACATAACCTCAAAATCTGTTAAAAATAAAAATTATATTCTAACGCAAACAAAAATAAAATAAATATATGAATTATAAACAAATGTAAAAGATCTAGTTTTACAACTTTCGAAAAAAATTATTTTTAGGCAAAATAGTTTGTCAACAATGATTTTTTTAACATTTAATTTTTTTTTTCTTTCAGATCAGACAAAAATTGCATTTTTTAACCAATTTTTATAAACAATAGCTCATTTTAATCAGTGAATCATTCTCCAAAATCGTGATCTTGTTAATATTGTTAAAAGTATGTGATGAAAAAATTATTCAATAAATAAACAATGTTTTCTTTATAATTTTTTAATAACATACTTTCAACAATATTAAAAAAATAACGATTGTAGAGAATGTTTCACTGATTAAAATGAGCTATTGTTTGTAAAAATTGGTTGAAAATTGCAATTTTTGTCTGATCGCAAAAGAAAAAAAATAATAAATGTTGAAAAAATATTGTTAACAAAATATTTTGTCTTATTATAATTTTTATTGAGAATAATAAAACAAGATCTTTTAAAATTGTTTATAATTGATATTTATCTTGAATTTTGAACAGATTTTTTTTAAAAATGTTTAAAAGTAATTTAATTTTGAAGAAGAATTTTGATATTTATAAAAATAGGTGAAATTGTGGGGAGAATTTAAAAAATTTGAAAATAAATGAATTTTTGCAATGAATTTTCTTATTTTTTAAGATAATTGAATTTTGCAAAGAATTTTATCAGAACTTTTGAAAGGAATTAAATTTCCATGATGAATTTTATTATTTATAAAGATAATGATAATTTTGACGAGAAATTAAAAAAAATTTTATAAAATAATTGAATTTCTGCGAAGAATTTTATTAATTTTGAAAGTAAATGAATTTCTAGGATGAATTTTATTATTTATAAAGATAATTACAAATGTACAGAAATAAATAAATAAATAATTGAACTTCTGACAAGAATTTTATTATAATTCTTTGAAAGTAATTGAACTACACAGAAGAATTTTATTATTTATAAAGATAATTGAATTTTTGAACAGATTTTTTTTTAATGATTAAAAGTAATTGAATTTTGAAGAAGAATTTCGATATTTTTAAAAATAGTTGAAATTGTGGGGCGAATTTAAAAAATTTAAAAATAATTGAATTTGTACCATAAATTTTTTTTTTCTTAAGATAATTAAATTTTGCACAGAATTTTATCAGAACTTTTGAAAATAATTAAATTTCCATGATGAATTTTATTATTTATAAAGATAATGATAATTTTGACCAGAAATTTAAAAAAAATTTTGAAAATAATTGAATTTCTGCGAAGAATTTTATTAATTTTGAAAATAAATGAAATTCCTGGATGAATTTTACTATTTATAAAGATAATTACAAATGTAAAAAAATTAATAAAAAATTGAACTTCTGACAATAATTTTATTAAAATTCTTTAAAAATAATTGAAATACAGAGAAGAATTTTATTATTTATAAAGATAATTGAATTTTTGAACAGATTTTTTGTTTAAATGTTGAAAAGTAATTGAATTTTGAAGAAGAATTTTAATATTTATAAAGATAATTGAAAATTTGAGAATTTAAAAAAAATTTCAAAATAATTTAATTTCTGCGAAGAAATTTTTTTACATTTGAAGATAATTGAATTTTGCAAAGAATTTTAACAGAACTTTTGAAAATAATTAAATTTCCATGATGAGTTTTTTTTATTCATGAAGATAATGATAATTTGACGAGAAATTTTAAAAAAATTTGAAAATAATTGAATTTTTGAGGAGAATTTTATTAATTTTGAAAATAAATGAAATTCCTGGATGAATTTTACTATTTATAAAGATAATTACAAATGTAAAGAAATTAATAAAAAATTGAACTTCTGACAATAATTTTATTAAAATTCTTTAAAAATAATTGAAATACAGAGAAGAATTTTATTATTTATAAAGATAATTGAATTTTTGAACAGATTTTTTGTTTAAATGTTGAAAAGTAATTGAATTTTGAAGAAGAATTTTAATATTTATAAAGATAATTGAAATTTTGAGAATTTAAAAAAAATTTCAAAATAATTTAATTTCTGCGAAGAAATTTTTTTACATTTGAAGATAATTGAATTTTGCAAAGAATTTTAACAGAACTTTTGAAAATAATTAAATTTCCATGATGAGTTTTTTTTATTCACGAAGATAATGATAATTTGACAAGAAATTTAAAAAAATTTGAAATTCTGCAGAGTATTTTATTACTTTTGAAAATAATTGAATTTCCATGATGAATTTATTATTTATAAAATTTTGACGAGGAATTTTAAAAAAAATGTTTGAATGTAATTGAATTTTTGCGAAGAATTTCATGATTTTTGAAAATAAATGAATTTTAGAGAAAAATTTTATTATTTATAAAGATAATTGAAATTATGACAGGCATTTTATTTAAAAAAAATTTTTTTTTTAAATAAATAGGACCTAAATTAAAGTTTGTTTTTAAAATTATGACGTCAATTATTATTATGAATGACATAAAATAATTATTTTTTAGAAAAATTAATATTTTGCAAAAAAAATTGATCACTCGTAAGGATAGTGTGACTTATTGTGTTTCTTATTTTGAAAAAAAGAAATAGTCGCCCGACACTCGATACACAACGAATTTGAAACTTTAACGTTTCTTTGTTTGTAAAAACAGGAAAATTTGCAACCAAAAGTTTTTAAACACTCAACTTGTTATGTGACAAAATTTGATTCAAAATAATATTTCTATCGACATTCGACACTCATTGTTGTTGGAAATTGAACAATTTCTAGTCGATGAGAATTTGAAACTTCATTTTTATAAATAGCTATTTTTCCACCGCATCATATTTTTATTTTATTCTCAACCTCATGATTTTTAAGTTTTGAAAATGTTTTTTCAACATTTTATTATAAAAGTAAATAAATTCATTTTATAATGTTTTACTTTTATTTTTATATATTTTTCTAAACATTGAGCAAAATCTATTCAATTTGCAAGGATTTTTTTTTTAATATTACAATTTAGGTCAACAGTCAAAGACTGCCAACTATGGAAAACTATGAAAATAACTAAAATTTAACGTCTTTTTTTTGAAATTGATATTATTTAGGAAGAAATTTTTAAAAGAGCTTTAACAATGTCACGGACTGCCAACTAGAGAAACAATTGATATTTGACATTTTTTTCGTAAATTTTGCAAACAAAATAATTTTTGATAGGAAATTGACGTTAATTAAGATGAGAATTTTTTTCTATTATTTTCTAGCATTAACCATGGAAAAAAAACTGCCAACTATAGAAAAAGTAAAAACCATTAGGTTTGAAATTTATTGGTACATAAAAAATAATAATTTCAAATCAGGACAAAAAGTGCCAACTATGGAAACAACTGGGAAAATTGATCTTATTTTGTAATTTGACGCTACATAAGTAAAATTAAAAATATTTTCAAGTTAACAAGAAAAACATTAAAATTAACTTGAGAATTTAAAAAAAATTTTATCTACATTGTCAACTATGGAAAAAAGTTCAAATTCAAATTTTTTAAATTTACGATATTGAAAATTTAGGAAAAAAACTGTTATTTTAAATATAATGAAGTTGCAGAGGTTTTAATTTTAGCAAAAGCTGTCAATTATAGGAGAAAATGAATGTTTTAAAAAAAAATTGATGATACTTTGGCATAAAAAAATTTTATGGTTTTTAAAATTGTCGAAAAAGTGCCAACTAGGGGAAAAAGAGAAATATTTTTTTTAAATACGACATAACTATTAGAAAAAAGTTAAAAATCACGTTATTTAAATTGATATGGTATTTAAAAGTCGTTAAAATTTTTTTTTTTAAATTTAGTGACAACTATAGAAAAAACGTTAATATTCACAAAAAAAAAATTTATTTAAAATGTTTCTTTTCAGAAATTAAAAAAAAGAATTTAATATTTCAAATCAATTTTAATATCAATATGCTGTCAAATACAGAAGAAATTAAAGTGTTTTTTTCTCAATTAACGTAAATTTGACAAAAAAATTTTTTTTAAATTGTCACCAACTGCCAACTATGGAACAAACCGAGAAAATAGTTCGAAAATTTTGTAATTTTCCGAAAATTCAGCTTTCATATAGTAAAAAAAAAATTCTAAATTCACTAAATTTTCTATTTTCTTTAAAAAAAAAAAAAGAAATTTTTTTTCGGTAAAAATTTCAAAATTTTGCGAAACTGAAGAAATTACCTTCAACGACTGTAAGGTTTGAAAAGTGACACGCGTGACGTGTTTGTCGCTACTTTATATCTGATTTCGTCGTTTATCTTCAGTCCGACGACAAATCAATTACGAGAATCGCGTGCGGACTTCGAGACTTGCTTTCAGAAACGGCGCTTTCCGTTTGACGGACACCTGTTGCCGTGTCGCTGTTGACGCTTTTCCTAGAATAGAGAGAAAGAGAGAGAGAGAGAGAGAGCCCTCCATTCATCTTTCAAACCCTCTCAATTCAAAGCCTTCCTCAATTAAGTTTCCATTAAAAGAGGAAACGAGGAAGAGGAGGGGGCGAATAAAAAAAATTTAATCCAAATAACTGCTAATTGGGGAAAATAATTAAAAAAATTTGTCTCAATCTTTTTTTTCTCATTTTTCGGTTTTTTCAATTTTTTTTTTTTAAACTTTTGATTCTATTCCTCGTTTTTTGTATTTTAGTCTTGTTTTCATATAATTGTTTTTTTATTCGCCACATTTATTTTTTCTTTTTTTTATTTTTTTTTCGGTTTTCATTTTAGTTTTTATCTTCAAATTTCTGTCGTCTTTTTTTCTATTTTTCGATTTTGTTTTTAAATCACCCGTTTTTTTCTTTTTCTTCCTTCTTATTCTTTTTTTCTTTCTTTTTTTGCATTTTCTTTCTTTGTATTTTTATTTTTTTTTGTTATTTTCTCGCAAACACATATACTTTAACATCAAAAAATCTGGAATAATATTTAATAAAATTGAATAAAATGCATGGCAACATTTTAATTAGATATTTTTAACATTTAAAAAAAAATCTGTTCAAAATTTTAATTATTTTTATAAATAATAAAATTCTTTTCCACAATTCAATTATTTAAAAAATATTTCATAAAATGCCTGTCATAATTTCAATTAACTTTATAAATAATAAAATTCTTCTCTAAAATTCATTTATTTTTAAAAATAATGAAATTCTTCGCAAAAATTCAATTATATTCAAACATTTTTTTTTAAATTTCTCGTCAAAATTTTATAAATAATAAAATTCATCATGGAAATTTAATTATTTTCAAAAGTAATAAAATTCTCCGCAGAATTTCAATTATTTTCTAATTTTATTTAATTTCTCGTCAAATTATCATTATATCTTCATGAATAAAAAAAATTCATCATTGAAATTTAATTATTTTCAAAAGTTCTGATAAAATTGTTTGCAAAATTCAATTGTCTTCAAAAGTATGAAAATTCTTCGCAAAAATTCAATTATTTGGAAAATTTTTTTTTTTAATTCTGAAAATTCAATTACTTTTAAACATTTTTAAACAAAATCTGTTCAAAAATTCAATTATCTTTATAAATAATAAATTTCTTTTCTGTATTTCAATTATTTTCAGAGAATTGTAATAAAATTCTTGTCAGAAGTTCAATTATTTATTTATTTATTTCTGTACATTTGTAATTATCTTTATAAATAATAAAATTTATCCTAGAAATTCATTTATTTTCAAAAGTAATAAAATTCTTCGCAGAAATTCAATTATTTAAAAAATTTTTTGTTAATTTCTCGTCAAAATCATCAATATCTTCATAAATATTAAAATTGATCATGGAAATTTAATTATTTTCAAAAGTTCTGATAAAATTATTTGCAAAAATTCAATTATATTAAAAAATAAGAAAATTCATCGCAAAAATTCAATTATTTTCAAATTTTTTAAATTCTCCCCACAATTTCAACTATTTTTATAAATATCAAATTTCTTCTTCAAAGTTCAATTATAGTTTCAAACATTTAAAAAAAATCTGTTCAAAATTTCAATAATCCTTATAAATAATAAAATTCTTCTCTGAACTTCAAATATTTGCAAAGCATTTTAATAAAACTATTGTCAAAATTTTATTTATATTTATAAAAAAAAAATTATCCTAAAAATTCAATTTTTTTCAAATTCTTTTTTTTATAAAATCTTATAATATAAAATAGTGATTTTCTCACTCGATCATGTTTTATAACAATTTTTTATAAGTAGTTTAATTTCAAAAAGGTTTGGATTTGAATCTTTTGAAGGATTTTAATTCTTATGGAAAAATAATAATTAAATATTTATTTAAAAAAGAAGTTGAAAAACAAATTTAAAGCTATGAAAAAATGGGTGACTAACTCTGCTGGGGCTTGAAACCCAGGAAAGAGATAAAAAAAGAAGTTATTGATGTTTTTTTTTTAATTTGAAAGAAATCTGTAAATAAACTTAACAGAACATTTTTTTTGACTAAAACTTTTTTCTTTTACTTTAATTTTCTGAAAATTTAAAAAATTTCAGTCGCATTTCACTAAAAAAAAATCTTGAAAAAGTCGATTAGTCGCATCTTTTTACAAAAAAGTCGAAAAAAGTCGCACAATCCGAGCCCTGAGAAGAGAGAAAGAGAGAGAGAACAAAATTTTCTTGTCCCCCAATTGAAAAAAAAGCGAAAAGACATTGTTCTCGCATAATTTTTCTACATTTCGCATTCCTAGTCCCTTATTGCATCCGCATTCCCCTTTCAGTCCTTTTTTTCCTTAACCGAACTTTTGTTCTTACGCGATCGCCACTTCTTCCTCCTTGAAAGGGGGCAGGGGGCAAGGGGATTACCTACTGTTAAATGTGCCCCCCTACCCCTTCCATTGACAAAGAGAGAGTGAGAGAGAGAGAGAGACAATAGGTCTTCCTCTCTTACTCCCTTGGCAAATATACGCGCCAAAGTGTACAAAGTACATAAACGAGCCAGAGCCACGGGGCCTAGATAGTGAGTCGTCGAGTTACACACTCGGTAAAACACCCGAGGCAGCTCTCGAGCAAAGCGAAGGCGCGATACCATCTATACACACAATTTCACCCGCACTCTATGTATATATTTATGACAAAGTATTGTTATTCATTCATTATTATTATTATTTTCTACAAGACGCAGAATGTGGTTTTGAATTTTTTTGATTTGTTTGAAAAACAAGTACCCCTAGCAGCTTAAAAGACGAAAATTTATCAAAATCTCGTCCGCCATTTTGAATTTTGAAAAATTCACCTTAGATTCGTAATCAGCGACCCTAAAGACCCCTAGATACCAAAATGTAGGGAAATCCAACAATTTTCTAAATATTCGACCGCCATATTGGATCCGCCATTTTTAATTTTTGAAAAACAACTTTAGATTCGTATTCAGCGACCCCGAAAATCCCCGAGTCACGAGTTCTAAGCGAATTCAAACTGTTTTCAAATTTTTATCCGCCATTTTGGATCCGCCATTTTGAATTTTCTAAATCCGACTTCAGATTCGTAATCAGCGACCCCGAAAACCCCCGAGTGACAAGTTTCAAGCAAATTAAAACCGTTTTCAAATTTTTATCCGCCATTTTGAATTTTTAAAATCCGACTTCAGATTCGTAATCAGCGACCCTGAAAACCCCAGAGTAACAAGTTTTAAACAAATACAACCAGTTTTTAATTTTCATCCGCCATAATGGATTCGCCATTTTGAATTTTTAAAATATTTCAAGCCAAATTCATAATCCGTGTTGCTAACACCGGCTAGTTAAATTTTTTTTTATAAAATTTCAACGTTTTTTTAAATTCTCGCCCTCCATATTGGATCCGCAAATTTTGGATTTTTAAAATCTACCTTCAGATTCATAATTAGCGATTTAAAACGACCCCGACGGTCCTAAAAACTTCTTAATACCAATTTTTACCGAAATTCGTTAATCTTTTCAATTTTCTTCCACCACATTGGATCCGCCATTTTGTATTTTGAAAATCTGACCTCAGATTCGTAATCAGTGACCGAAAAAACCCATTAATACCAATTTATATCGAAATCCGTTAATGTTTTCAATCTTCGTCCGCCATTTTGAATTTTTAAAATCTCACTCCAATTTTTGTAAATTAGCGATTAAAAAAATTTCTAGATACCTAGTTTCATAAAAAATTCATTTCTAGCTCAAAATTTGTTTGACATATTGAATTTGTCATTCATCAATTTAAAAAAAATTGTCCGCCATCTTGGATCCGCCATTTTGAATTTTTTAAAAACTGTCACAAGATTTATAATCAGCGATAAAATATGTAACTCTAAATATCACGAAGTAGCAATTTTTAGGTGAATTTGTTATATTTTTTAAATTTTCTCCGCCATTTTGGATCGGCCATTTTGAATTTCGAGAAACTACGTTCGAATTCGTATTCCGTACAATTGCACCTGGAGAACTTTATTTTGATTATAAAATTCTTAATTTCGCCCAAAAAAAAATTTTTTTCTAAGTCAAAATCTAATTCTATTTTGTAATTTCATTTAATATTGTATTTGCTAAATGTTTTTATTTAATTTATAAAAATGTTAAATTTAATTTAAATTTAAATTAATTAAAATTTAATTAAATTTAAATTTAAATTAATTAAAAGTTAATTAAATTTAAATTAATTTATTTTATTATTTACTTATTATTATTTAATTTAATTTAAAAATTTAATTTTGTCCATCAAAGTAGGTACTGCTTGAGTCCGTTCGTTAACAAGAAATTATTTTTCAATTTCTAAAAATTTCGAATTATTATTTTGTTTTGTAATAATTTAATCAGATACTAAATTATGAAAAACAGTTTTTTTTGGTCCTATTTCTTGTTCAGAAGCAAAAAAATATATTTAAAATTAAATAAAAAGATAAGGTTGCTATTTAGTGAATTTGTATAATTTAAAATTTACTGAAAAATAGAAAAAAAAACATTTTCAAGTTTGTGTTTAAAAATTTGTTAATTGTTGAATAATCCCTTTTGTGTTTGAATTTAAAAATTATTTTTCATTATCAATGAACACACCCCCTCGCGGCAATATAGTGGAAAACTTCTCTCTAAAGAAGATAAACTACTCACGCAAGTGTCTTCTAAAATCTACCACAAGATGCATCCGCAACTTTTTGAAAAGCTTTCTAACTTTTGCAGATAAACTTTTTTAAAGAACCACAAGCAAACTCACTTTAATTTCTTTAGAAAACCTTCCTTTCCTTCCCCCCGTCCGGCCCCCTCAAAAAAAAAGAAAACAAAACAAATAAAAAGTAGCTTAATATTGGAGAAAAAAAAGCTTTATATTATATATCTACCTAATATTGAAAAGAATTTTTATTTTCTAATCCCCAATTTATAAAGTTTAAAATTAAGCCGATGTATGTATGTATGTATATATATGGGGTGGTCTGGATTTAAAATAAACACATACGGTACATTTCATGGATCATTGATTGTTAATGGTGCGGTTTTTGAATTGTGGCCAATCTATGGGCAGAAGAGGGGGGAAGGGTGGACAAGAATTTTTCTCACCCTCTTAGTTATATACACGTGGCCAAACTCCAGCACAATTAATCTATTACCTCTGACCGGCTTGAGAATTCGAGTGCTATACTTTCTCTCTCCCACTATTTCGACCCAGTAACACTGTCGAGCTCTTTGGAGTCACGTGACCCCTTAAGGGTTGTCCGTGTTTTTTTTTTTTTTTTTTTTTTTTTGGTTTTTAAGGGTGGGCTTTTTTTTCAAGAGTCGCTTTCAATTTCGAATTAAATAGAAAAATGCTCCAGTTATTAACATATCAATTGGGATAATTCTTGTGGACATGTTTTTATTTAGGAGATTAATGATAATGATCAGATAATGGATATGTAATTTCTATTACGATGTGATCAGATAAGGCCATGTTTTTCTTTTCAGGACCATTTGCCTAAAATTTCAGGAAGTTTTGTTAGATCGGAAATAAATGAATTTGGGAAAAACCTTTTTGCGGCTTTCATTGTACAAATTAGGATTGTTTTTGAATTTAAAAATAAATAAAAAAGAATAGCGGCTCGAGGTTTTCATAAATGGTTTCATATGGCACCTTGAAATTTAATTTACTTTATTTTGAACTTTGGATCATTTAAATCGGTTAATTTGTTGAAGCTGGTAGGTTTCCCGCGCGTAATTTGGATAATTTTAGAGAAATTACAAATGATTGAAGGAATTCAATTATTTTCAAAAGTAATAAAATTCTTCGCAAAAATTTAATTATGTTCAAAAAATTTGAAAAATTCTCGTCAACATTTCAATTATTTTTGGAAATAATTAAATTCTTCTTCGAAATATCAATTATTGGCAAAAATTTTAATCAAATACTTGGAAAAATTTCAATTATTTTCAAATATTTTCCTCAATTCAATGATTTTTAATAGGTATCTATGCTATTTTAATAAAATTTTCCAAAAGAATTCAATTATTAAAAAAAAATCTACTAAAATTCTATACAAACCTTTAATTATTTTCAAAAAATAATAACAATTTTACAGGAATTTCATTATTTACAAATTTTTTTTATAAATTTCTTCGCATTATTCAATTATTTTCATAAATAATAACATTTTTACTGGTATTTAATTTTTTTGGCAAATAATAAAATTCTTATTAGGAATTCAATTATTTTGATGAATAATAAAGCTAATTGCAGAATTTCAATTATTTTTAATACAATTTTAATCGAATTTCTCGAAAAATGTAATTTTTCTTAAAAATTTTATTAAAATTTATCAAAGAAATTTAATTATTTTAATAACCTTTGCTACAATTTATTTATTAGAATTTAAATATTAATTTTAATAAATTTTTGATTAAATTTCTTTAAAGAATAAAATTATTGCATTCAACATTTTTAATGCAATTCTTTGCGTAAATTATCAACTATCTTTATAAATTATAGAATTCTTCTCTAAAATTGAATTAGTTTCAAAAAATTTAATAAATTTCTTGACAAAATTTCAATTATTTTCAAAATTTTTCCTCAATTCAATGATTTTTAATGTCTATTTTAATAAAATTTTGCAAAAGAATTTAAATTATTTGAAAAAAATCTACTAAAATTCTACACAAACTTTTAATTAATTTCAAAAAATATTAACAATTTGACAGAAATTTCATTATTTACAATTTTTTTTATAAATTTCTTCGCATTATTCAATTATCTTCATAAATAATAAAATTTTTACAGGTATTTAATTTTTTTGGCAAATAATAAAATTCTTATTAGGAATTCAATTATTTTGATGAATAATAAAGCTAATTGCAGAATTTCAATTATTTTTAATACAATTTTAATCGAATTTCTCGAAAAATGTAATTATTCTTAAAAATTTTATTAAAATTTATCAAAGAAATTTAATTATTTTAATAACCTTTGCTACAATTTATTTATTAGAATTTAAATATTAATTTTAATAAATTTTTGATTAAATTTCTTTAAAGAATAAAATTATTGCATTCAACATTTTTAATGCAATTCTTTGCGTAAATTATCAACTATCTTTATAAATTATAGAATTCTTCTCTAAAATTGAATTAGTTTCAAAAAATTTAATAAATTTCTTGACAAAATTTCAATTATTTTCAAAATTTTTCCTCAATTCAATGATTTTTAATGTCTATTTTAATAAAATTTTGCAAAAGAATTTAAATTATTTGAAAAAAATCTACTAAAATTCTACACAAACTTTTAATTAATTTCAAAAAATATTAACAATTTGACAGAAATTTCATTATTTACAATTTTTTTTATAAATTTCTTCGCATTATTCAATTATCTTCATAAATAATAAAATTTTTACAGGTATTTAATTTTTTTGGCAAATAATAAAATTCTTATTAGGAATTCAATTATTTTGATGAATAATAAAGCTAATTGCAGAATTTCAATTATTTTTAATACAATTTTAATCGAATTTCTCGAAAAATGTAATTATTCTTAAAAATTTTATTAAAATTTATCAAAGAAATTTAATTATTTTAATAACCTTTGCTACAATTTATTTATTACAATTTAAATATTATTTTTAATAAATTTTTGATTAAATTTCTGTAAAGAATAAAATTATTGCATTCAAAATTTTTAATGTAATTCTTTGCGTAAATTATCAATTATCTTTATAAATTATAAAATTCTTCTCTAAAATTGCATTATTTTCAAAAAATTTAATAAATTTCTTGGCAAAATTTCAATTATTTTCAAAAATTTTCCCTAATATAATTATTTTTAATATCAATTTTAATAAAATTTTGCAAAAGAATTCAAATTATTTGAAAATTGATTGATACAATTCTTTAAAAGAATTTAATTTTAAGAAACATATGTAATTATTCAATAAATTGTTTTTTGTATTTAAATAATGAAATTCTAGTAGAATTTTCTCATAAAAATTGATTTAGAAATGGATTTCAGTTAAAATTTTAGATTATAATTGAATATTAAAAGTATTAGAGCGTAAAGTTTTAGAAATAATTAAATTTTGAAAAGGTTTTAGATTCAAATCTTTGAAAATTTCAATTTTTCATATTTTTAACTAAGTAACAATTCTGTGGAATTAATTTTTTTGAGAAAATTTAATTGCGAATTTTTTTTTATATTATTTGAAGTTTTTATTTTCTAATACATATTTAATTAAAGAATTTACAAATAATTGAAAAATCGAATATTGTAAAGAAATGGATTTGAAAATTGTCAAAGAACTTTTTCGAAAATTATTAAAAATAAACGATTTTAGGAAGAATTTTAGTTAAAAATTCTTGAAAATAATAATTGAATTGATAATGATTTTATCACTCTATCTTTAATTATTATAAAACATGAAGTAATCGATCGAGTTATCGATGTCTTCATGTTTTTTTAGTTATGAAAAAATCTAATTTATAGTTTTAAGTAAAATGTTCTCTTATATATTTTTGTCAGTAATTGATCCTCTGGAAAGTAAAACCACATATAAAATTTATTCAATCATTTTCATTGACCTGTAATAAATAAAAAAATTAATGCTTTAAAAATAAATTTTAACAAAGTTTATCTTTTGAAAGCAGATGAAATAAAGGAAACTGAAATTTGTATTTAGCTCATTAACTTTTAGGCATCAGGTATACTAATGAAAATGTCAGTACAAATTTTATATGTGGTTTTACTTTCCGGAGGCTCGATTGTTCCCGTAAATGATCCTTAATTTTTCATTTTTGGTCCGTAAAGTCCGTATTTTTAAATACTTTCACTGGTTCGAGCCCTGCCCCCCTCGATCTAGTTGTAACTTGTTAAATACTTCCGAAATCAAAGAATCCTTGTGGAAAACTCTTCAGTACCAAGCTAAGAAAATTAAAGTACGAGTAATTTTGGTAGGGGATGGTAGAAAAAGACGACTTTTCATCATTCGTATAAATTTGTTTTCATTCAAAATTTACCAAAGTGCCTATAGATTGTCCAACCAAACGGGAAACAATTTTGATAACAGCTCTCAAATAATAGTAGTAGTAGTAGTATAGTAGACGCGGAATATTTATGGAATTGCGGAAAATGATCAATATTTAATAGCGGGCAATCTCTTAAGAGCACCCTCGACAAATTTTCGTGGACCTAACCCCTCTGGGTTTAATGTGGCTGTACAGATGTATTACACACTTACCTGACACTTGAGAGAGAGAGAGAGAGAGACCTAAACCCTCTTGTTAGACCAAGGAGGAGGCCAAAGTGTACTTTCGGGGTGCGCCCGAGCGCGCGTGTGTGTGTTTGTTCTGGGTTCCGCGAGAGACCACACGAAGAGGGGGACATTGCGATTTTTTCGAGGGGGGCTCCTATATACAGAGAGTGGGAGCGGGTGTTACACATGAAGGATGATACGGACTAAATCGAGCAGCCAAGTGTGCTTCATTTGTGGTTTAGCGGACTGTGAAATTTCTGCTCACTCATCCCTTCGTCGATTAACAGACCAAAATTCAATGAGAAGCCCTTTAAATATTTCGTCCAGACTCTCTTCCCTCTCTTGTTTCCTTTCGTATAATGATCGTAGTTTGTTGTTCGATTGTAGTTAGGTATTTATATTATAGTCGAATTGAAGATTCCTGGCATGTTAAACATTCGTTTAACCAGGAATCTTGGTGAGGAACCTTAGGATATCTGTGTTACCTGTCTGGGGAACTGTGTTCCAGAACCACATGCTTCTGGAATGACTCCCAATGTCACGAAATACCATCCAGATCGTCATTATAACCATAACGCTGCGCTGTTACCTAAATTTTCTGTTTCAGAACATCTTTGTATTTGCCTAGATCATCAACATTAGGGGTGCCTCGCACCTTGGGGTGCTTTAGAACATTGTTCAAGTCATTTTTGATTAGTGGAAACGATAAAGCACTCTGAAAAGCTGCTTGGAATGGTTGTTTTCCAATGGGGCCCCAAACGGACATCTCTTCATCAGGACCTACATTCATTGAAAATAATTTGAGGGAATTCTACTGCATTCTCTGGTTTTGTCAGTCCAGCAACCAACACTATAAGTTAACTAGTTCACTGTCATCAAATTTCTTCTTCGACTCCAATTCGGAAAAGCTCTTCAAGTACCAAGAGTCTTCTTCGAGGCTCTAGTCAAATTCATTCAAGAAAATAATTTCTACTACGAGGCACATTTCTATTTTTCTAAGCTAGAGATTATCAAAAGAAAGTGTATAGCTAGCAATTCAAAATGTAGTGACAAAATCGTTAATTAATTAAGTACCCTAATTAGAACATTGAAAAGCTACTTTCTTGTGGATCTTTGGATCTTTACAGATTCCACAATGAATTTACAATTCAAATCGCTAAACTATTTCCTAAACTATTTCAAAGATCAACTTTTCATGTTTAGCCAAACGTTCACCGCAGTTCTTTCACTTCTTTCACTATATATTTTTACCCCAAAAACCAAAAGAAAAAAGATTGACACATTTCATTAGCATTTTCACGCACTACAAGAAAAACACACTCTCCATCTTTCGTCCAAAATATTTTCGTTTGTATTTTTAAAACTCAATTATCATCACCGAAAGGTTTATTATTAGAGAAAGACGAAAGATGGATTTAGAGATGGCAAAAACCGTTGTTTGAGATGGAATGATGGGCGAGAGGTTAGAGTCAAGTAAACTCAAGAATGGCGGTCGCTTTTATCCCCCCTATCCTCCCCTTCTTTCCTCCCACATCCTGAGAACTTCAAAAGCGACGAGAAAATGCTCGAAAACTACTCAACTTTGATGGGACCATATGGCACTCTATAGTTTCTCCTTTCTATATCGTCTTTCGTTTGTCCGATAATAACATTCTAATCGGACTTTTCAGTTCGGAAGATGGTTCATGACAAACCAAAAAAAAAAAAAAAAAAAAAAAAACAGGGTGACAGGAAACTATAATCGGAATTTTCGATTAAATTTGTTTCGGATTTTTGTTGTTGTTGACATTTTTCTTTTAGATGCACATATTTTTATCTTCATTCTAAAAAAAAAATAATTCTTTATCTCATTCTAAGAATAATATTGGTAATGTAGTTTGTCGATGACTGGACCATAATAACTAGGTTACCAAATTTTATGATACTTTTTGGACCCCCTTCCAACTCTCGTTATCATTGCTTAAAATGCATTTGTTTAGATTTTTGGACCCCTTCCCACCCTCGTTAGCATTATGTTAAATGCATTTTTTTTTTAAAGATTTTTCCACCCCCTAAATTGATGACGTAGTTTATGGACGACTTCTGTAATTAATTCTTGAAGAAACTATTACAAAATTATTACTCAGAGAATATTTAACGAAAATTTTGCTGAACCTGATTTTTTTCAAATTATTTCAATTTTTTAAACAAATTGAGTTTATAATATTCAAAAATAGATAAATTTCCAAAAAGTTTTAATTTCTTTTGTAAGATTTCAATTTTTTTGAGATTAATTAGAAATTTTTTGAAAAAATCTGATTTTTTGGAAATTTTTGTTAATTGTTCAAAATCTTCTTGTAATTAGCAAAATTTGACAATAAATGTTTAATTTATCAATAATAATAATAAATTTATGGAAAAATTTTATTTGACATTTAAAAAAATTGAATTTTGGAGATATTACAAATTATTCCGGAAAATCAACTATTTTCAAAAGAAATAAAAGTCTGCTTAAAAAAATGTCATAGTTATGTTGAAAACTTAAAGAAAAATTCTCGTCATAATAAAAATTTTAAATCACAAGATTCTTCTTTAAAATTCAATTGATGTTTTTTTTAAATGTTCCTGAACGATTTTCAGTATTTGCTATTTTAATAAATTTTCCCCAAAAATTAAACTATTTAAAAATAATTTTAAAATAAAATTTTACTTAAAAATTTTATCAATATTAATAATAATAATAATAATAATAATAATAATAATAATAATAATAATAATAATAATAATAATAATAATAATAATAATAATTGCACAGGTGTTAAATTATTAAAATATTGATTTTTAAAACTACTTTGCAATCATTTAATTAATTTCATAAATAACAATTTTCTTTTCAATTCAATTATTTTTGTGAATAATAAATTTTGTTTTAAATTCAATTATTTTTGTAAATAATAAATTCTTTTTTAAAATTCAATTATTTTTGTGAGTAATACATTTTTTTTTAATTAAATTAATTTTTTGAATAATAAATTTTTCTTTCAAATTTAAATATTTTTCATAAATAATAAAGCTAATTGTCACAATTTGAATTATTTTTAGTACAATTTTATTTGAATTCCTTAAAAAAATAAATTTTTCATTAAAATTTAATTAAATTTCCTCAAAATATTTCAATTATTTTGAAAAATTTGTTAATAAAATTCTCTATAAATTATTTCGACTAGTTTTTTAATTAAAGAAATTCGTAAATAAATGTAAGAAAATATTTTTTTTCAATAAAATATTTCCCTTTCTGTTCTACATATTCAAAAATTTTCAATATCATTTTTAATTAAGATACGCAATTGACAAATGGAATTTATAAATATTTTTTGATTTTATTTTAAATAAACTAAAAATTTTTTTTGTTTATTAATTGTAATTAATGGTAATTAAGAAATAGAAATGTTGCAATAATTGAATAAGAAAAATTTTCTCTATTTATGAAATTATTTAAATTATTGCGAAGAAATTTACAAATAACAATTTAAATTTTTCTAGAAATTTATTATTAATGATTAATTAATTATGTTTTACAACAAAATTATATTAAATTTTGAAGAAAAACTTTGTGATTTATAAGGATAGTTGTAATTTTGACGAGAATTTTTCTTTAATTTTTGAACATAACTGAAATTTTTGTAAGAAGATTTTTTTTTTTTTGCTTTTGAAAATAATTAAATTTCTGCAATTATTTCTAACTTCTCGAAAATTCAATTTTTTTTAAATGTCAGATAAAATTTTTCATATATATAAATTTATCATTTTTTATGATTAATTAAATACGTAGTGAATTTTGAAGAAGAATTTTGTCTGTTTTTAAAGAATTTTACTGATTAAATAATTTTTCGATAATTTTTCTTCTAATTTTGAACATAATTGAACTTTTGTAAGAATTTTTATTTTATTAATTGAATTTCTGTAATTGTTTTGTAATTTTTTTAAAAAAATTAATTTTTTAACATGTTTTTCAGTAAAATTTTCCTGAAGTTTAATGATTAATGATTAATTTATTAGGTTTTACAACAGAATTAAATTAAATTTTAAAAAAGAATTTCGTGATTTATAGAGATAGTTGTGATTTTGATTAATTTATTATGTTTTACAACAGAATTAAATTAAATTTTGAAAAAGAATTTCGTGATTTATGGAGATAGTTGTGATTTTGATTAATTTATTATGTTTTACAACAGAATTAAATTAAATTTTGAAAAAGAATTTCGTGATTTATGGAGATAGTTGTGATTTTGACGAGAATTTTTTTTTTGTTAACATTTTCAACATAACGGAAATTTTTCTAAGAAGACATTACTTTTGCAAATAATTGAATTTCCATGTATGGAATCATTTGTAGTTTTACTAAAATGTAATTTTCAAAAATGCCAAATAAAACTTTTCCATATATTTATTTTTTATGATTAAAAATTAAAAATTTAACTATATACGTATTGAATGTTGTAGAAGAATTTTGTGATTAATAGAGATCGTAGTGATTTTGTCGATAATTTTTCTTTTAATTTTTGAATAAAACGGAAATTTTTCTAAGAAGACGGATTATTGAGTGTTGCTTCGACAACAGTACAACATTTAGAAGCAAATCAACGACTATTAGTGAAGCTGAACCTTATTTTTGATGGTCGATTATGTTTTTAGTTTGTCAGACAATGTTCTGCATCATTCGAGATGTCTTTTCCCATATTCAATCCTCCAAAGACTGGGAAAAAATTTAAGCTTTTCAAACCTAAACAATCTGTTAGGAAAAAAAAAGTCTAAAGATGAATTGTGGCACATGACGTGTGATTCTTTTTTTTTGCCTCATCGAGATTGAGTGGGCGAAGATATGAGAGCAGTCGCGTGACGTAATTGCGATCTTGAAAAGGAAAAAAAAGGGAAAATACAAGAGATGGGTGAAAGAGGAGTAAGAGTAGTAGCAGAGAGAGAGAGAGAGAGAGAGAGAGAGCCCCATAGCATCCCTCGTGTACACATTGAAATAGATAATGTAAGCCTTGGTTGCATAAGGGATGTTTGCTCTGGGGGCTGTTTGCACACACGAGCGTGGCTTTCGAACGAATTTCACGAGTAGACGACTTCATTGCAGTCCATTTGGGCGCTACACACGTACATACACATCCATTTTCCCGAACCTCCCTCCCCCTCAAAAACGATTACGTGTATTATACCAAAATTGTTTTCAAATTTGCTTTGCCATTTTCTCTTCGTCGAAGAGGTATAGTATGGTTTACTTGAAATTCTTCATTGCTACCCGAATTTGATATTGTATCTTTTGGTATTTTTAGTTTTGGACCCTTTTTTACTTGTTTCGGACCCATTTTCTGTTTCTGGTGCTTCCAATCATTGTTTCTTTCAGATCCGTTAGAACCGGACTAAAGTCTGATTAAGGATCCGAAATGAATTCTTTTTTGAGCCTTTGAGGAAAAGTGAATTTCAAACGAAAATGGTACACCCAATATAGCAGATCAAGAAGTAAAGCAAAGAAGAGCTTAAGAAGCATCATAATGAACACTGAAAAAAAATATTCTTAATCTTAGAATATATACTAAAATAGGTGCCAAGGATATTCCCCACTTAAATTAAGTGGTATATATTCTTACTATTAGAATATATTCTTATTGTAAGAATATTTCCCACTTAATTTAAGTGTGGAATATCCTTGGCACCTATTTTAGTATATATTCTAAAATTAAGAATATTTTTTTTTCAGTGAAGAGAAGACAACTATTACAGGGCTCGGATTTGTCCGACTTTTTGCTTTTTTTCGACTTTTCTAAGGAAATATGACTTTTTCGTGAAAAGATGCGATTAATTGACTTTTTCGAGATTATTTTTAGTTAAAAGCGACTGAAATTTTTAAAATTTTTCAGAAAATCAAAGTAAGAGGAAAAAGTTTTAGTCAAAAAAATGTTCTGTTAAATATATTTACAGATTTCTTTCAAATTCTTCAAAAAAAACATCAATAACTTCTTTTTTAAATAAATATTTAATTATTATTTTTCCATAGGAATTAAAATCCTTCGAAAGATTCAAATTCAAACCTTTTTGAAATTAAAGTACTTATAAAAAAATTGTTATAAAACATGAAGAAATCGCGATCACTCCGCGAGTCTTCGACTCGGAGCAATCGATGTTTTCGTGTTTTATAATAATTAAAGATGACCGAGTGATAAAATCATTATTTTATATTATAATAGATTTTTGTAAAAAAAAAGAAAATTTAAAAATAATTGAATATTTAGGATGATTTTTTTTTTATTTACAAAGATAATTAAAATTTTGACAATAATTTTATTAAAATTCTTTGCAAATAATTGAATTTCAGGGAAGAATTTTATTATTTATAAGGATTATTGAAATTTTGAACAGATTTTTTTTTAAATGTTTGAAACTATAATTGAATTTTGAAGAAGAAATTTAATATTTTTAAAAATCGTTGCAATTGTGGGGCGAATTTAAAAAATTTGAAAATAATTGAATTTTTGTGATGAATTTTCTTATTTTTTAAGATAATTAAATTCTGCAAATAATTTTATTAGAACATTTGAAAATAATTAAATTTCCATGATGAATTTTATTATTTATGAAGATAATAATTGAATTGAAAATAATTGAATTTCTGCGAATAATTTTACTAATTTTGAAAATAAATGAATTTCAAGGATGAATTTTAATTATTTATAAAGATAGTTACAAATCTACAGAAATAAATAAATAAATAATTGAACTTCTGACAAGAATTTTATTAAAATTCTTTAAAAATAATTGAATTACAGAGAGAATTTTATTATTTAAAAAGATAATTGAATTTTTGAACAGATTTTTTTTAATGTTTAAAAGTAATTGAATTTTGAAGAAGAAATTTGATATTTTTAAAAATAGTTGAAATTGTGGGGAGAATTTAAAAAAATTTGAAAATATTTGAATTTCTGCGAAGAATTTTATTAAGTTTGAAAATAAATAAATTTTTAGGATGAATTTTATTATTTTTAAAGATAATTACAAATGTACAGAAAAAAATAAATAATTGAAATTCTGACAATAATTTTATTATAATTCTTTGAAAATAATTTTGATTTTTATGAAGATAATTGAAATTTTGAACAATTTTTTTAAAAAATGTTTAAAAGTAATTGAATTTTGAAGAAGAATTTTGATTTTTATGAAGATAATTGAAATTTTGAGAATTTAAAAAAAAATTTTGGAAATCATTGAGTTTCGCTTCGAAAAGAATTTTCTTACTTTTGAAGATAATTGAATTTTGCAAAGTATTTTATCAGAACTTTTGAAAATAATTAAATTTCCATGATGAATTTTGTTATTCATGAAGATAATGATAATTTGACGAGAAATTTGAAAAAAATTTGAAAATAATTGAATTTTTGAGGAGAATTTTATTACTTTGGAAAAGAATTGAATTTCTGCGAGGAATTTTATTACTTTTGAAAATAAATGAATTTCTTGGATAAATTTTATTATTTATAAAGATAATTACAAATGTACAGAAATAAATAAATAAATAATTGAACTTCTGACAAGAATTTTATTATAATTCTTTGAAAGTAATTGAACTACACAGAAGAATTTTATTATTTATAAAGATAATTGAATTTTTGAACATATTTTTTTTTTAAATGTTTAAAAGTAATTGAATTTTAAAGAAGAATTTTGATATTTATAAAGATAATTGAATTTTTGAACAGATTTTTTCTTAAAATGTTTAAAAGTAATTGAATTTTAAAGAAGAATTTTGATATTTATAAAGATAATTGAATTTTTGAACAAATTTTTTTTTTTAATGTTTAAAAGTAATTGAATTTTAAAGAAGAATTTTGATTTTTATAAAGATAATTTAATTTTTGAACAATTTTTTTTTAAATGTTTAAAAGTAATTGAATTTTAAAGATACTTAATTAAAATTTTGCCATGCATTTTATTAAATTTTTGTTAAATATTATTCCAGATTGTTTGATGTTAAAGTATATGTGTTGGCGAGAAATGTGGTTTTTTTTCACAATTTTTGACAATTTCGTGTTTCCTTTTCGTCGTTTTTTCCTAAAATTTCATTCGACTTTTTTCCGACTTTCTCGGAAATTTTATGCAACTTTTCGTGACTTTTGTTGTGAAATTTATGCGACAAAAGCGACTTTTTTTTGAGTATTAAAGACGATCCAAGCCCTGCTATTAGTGAACCTAAAGTCTATTTTTTGATGATTGGATATATTTTCAGTTTTGCTCACTGTAAAAAGAGGCATCTTATTTTAAGATACTTTGGCAGTCGCACTTTTAAGTTGTTTCCAAAAAGTTATCCAAAGCATCTTAAAATGCATTAGTTTCTAAGATAGAAGATGGAAAAATAAGATGTTTTAATCGTTTTAAAAGTGATTATAATGTATTTAAAGGTATACTTGTTTTTGCAGTGCTTTATTAGTTTGCTTTAATTTTAGTTTGCTTCACTCTTCTCTTTATTAAGTCTTGCTTCGACAGCAGTATCTATACAATATACAATAAAAAATTCTTTGTTCTTCTTGGAGCCAAAAATAATGTTGCGAAACTTCTTTTTTTTGGGTGCTGCGGATTTTTGAACTTGGAAATTATGCGACTCGTGTGTCTGTGGTTATGCCCTTGTGCCGATGTGTGTATATACAATAATAGTCATAGGACGGTTGGTTGTTGGGGGTTGAGAAGGTGGTAAAGGAGAGACTAGGGGAAGGGAAACAGGAGGTTGGTAGTAAATCTCACCCTAAAGCATCCTATACCCGAAACTATGCTGCTGCTGCTGCTTCTACTGCCTCTGCTGTACCCCTCATACTCACTGCTTTACATTGGCGTAGTCTCTTAGGGGGATTAACGTCTCTAAATGTCTCCATACATCTTAAGCATTATCACTTATCTCTCAGGAATGTATCAATTTCCCTAACAACGTCGACTTTATAGCGAGTCCTTTATTCGTCACACAATTTGCTTGTACCGCACTTGAAAACAGTTTCATCAACACGAGAGAATCTACTAAAGCTTTAGCAGTCAGAATAATCTTATCCAGGGAGTCGAAAGTTTGAGAAAAAAATAAAACTTTCCAGTATCAAAAGTTTCAAGACGTTAGTTTTTCCAAATTGTGTTATTTGTTCCAAAAGTTGTTCCAAAAAGTAAAACAAAGCATGAAACAAGGAAACTGGTAAAAACTGCGTTAATCAATACTCTTCTAGTTTCACTTTGAAAATTCAGTTGTTTTGAAAAATTGCTCTCACGTTTAAAATTCGAAGTAATATTTCAAAGTAAAAGTCAAATTTGAAGTAAATAATATTTCTTAATAAACTTTTAGTACAAGTCAGGGAATTTTTCTCACGTCAAAATTCGAAATAATATTTCAAAGTAAAAGTCAAATTCGAAGTAAATAATATTTCTTAATGAACTTTTAGTACAAGTCAGGGAATTCAGGGAAAAGTCAGGGAGTTTTACTAAAAGTACTGGAAAAAATTAAATTTTGTACATTCATGAGAAAACTGAATTTTTTTCTTTTTGCCTCGTAAACTATGAAACTACTACAAATTTTAATACAAAACCTTCGATTTTTTCTATTTCAGACAATAATTTCTTTTTAAATATCTTAAATTTTAAAAAACTATCATAAAATTAATAATTAATAATAAATAATAATTAAATAAAATTAATAATAACTATCATATATTATGACTTATAAATTATTTTATGAATCATTTTTACAATTTTCATAAATACTAGATTGTTAAAAGAATTTTAGTTAAAAATACTAAAAAAAATTAGTTTTTGGAAAAGTTACAAATAATTGCAGAAATTCGATTATTTTCAAAAGTTACAAAAATTCTTCGCAGAATTTCAATTATGTTCAAAAATTTAAAAAACAATTCTCGTCAAAATTACAATTATTTTTATAAATAATAAAATACTTCCTTAAAATTCAATTATTTTTAAAAGTTTTAATAAAATTCTTGACAAAATTCCACAAGAATTCAATTATTCAATTTTTAATAAATTTCTTCAAAATAATTCAATTATTTTTAAAAGTAGTAATAAAGTTTTTCACGGGAATTTAATTTTTCAAAATACAAAATTTAATACAATTTTTTCGAAAAATATCAATTATATAAAAATATTTTTATAAATAATAAAATTCTTCAACGAAATTCAATTACTTTTATAAACATGAATAAAATTCGTTGTAAGAATTCAATTATCTATATAAACTTGAATAAAATTTGTGACGAAGTTCTATTAAAACAGAATAATATTTATTTATTTTATCGTCGACGCCGAAATTATTTGTGTTTTGGGGTCGAGAATTTGTGTGTACGCACCTGAGTTTCGACAGCGCGCACGTACCGCGCAAGCGTCACCGTCGACCAATCGCGTGAGCGAGAGAGTCTCCCCACCGAGACCTTCTCCCTCCATCACGACTCGAATCGAAGACCCCGAATGTACGGCCGAAGATCGTCACTTCTTGAAGCGGTGTTACCGCGAGAGGGTCTCTCCGAAGTGGTCTTACCACGAGGAGAATGAAGTGGTTTTACCACAAGCGGTTTTACCGCAGACGAGATAGGTAGAGGAGAACGTAGTGGTTTTACCACGAAGCGGTATTACCGCATTAGCGAAAAGAGGTTTTACCTCACGGATGAAATGCGTTCCTCCGAGAAATCGTCCGATACGATTTCAAGTCGTCGTCGTCGTCGTTTAATAACGTTTTATTTAGTGTAACTTGCCGCGTTAATTGGTACGAAATCCGCGTTTAGATAATAATGTATTTTGTTATCTTTTAAACTAATCGTCAACGTCGTCGAACTCGCGATCGTCGTTCGAGTTAAATTTACGTTTACGTCGTTTTATTGTCGATACTCGTCTCCGCGTAGATGAGATTTTCGTATATTAAATTCTCCGTTTTTTTTGTATTTTAGATTTATCGTTTTGTTGAGTTAAATAAATGTTTTTCGTTTGACTGTAATTGTTTGTTAGGTAATTTTATAAACGAACCCTGACCGACGAGCAATCCTAACCTTAACATTCATTACAAATTCTTGGCAAAAATTCAATTATTCTCAAAAATTAAAAAAAATATATTTTCAAAATTTGAATTATATTTAGAAATAAAAAAATTCTTTATCTAAATTCAATTATATTTTAAAATTTGAATCAAATTCTTGACAAAATTTTGTAGGAATTCAATTTAAATGAATTAATTCAAAATTATTCCATTATTTTCATAAGTAATAAAATTTTTTGGAAGAATTCAATTATTTAAAATTTTTCGAAAAATATCAATTATATAAAAATATTTTTATAAATAATAACATTCTTCACCGAAATTCAATTATTTTCAAAAATTAAAAAAAATATATTTTCAAAATTTGAATTATATTTATAAATAAAAATATTCTTTATCTAAATTCAATTATATTTTAAAATTCTAATAAAATTCTTGACAAAATTTTGTAGGAATTCAATTTTAATGAATTAATTCAAAATAATTCCATTATTTTCATAAGTAATAAAATTTTCACAGGAATTCAATTATTTAAAATACAAAATTCCATAAAATTTGTCGAAAAATATAAATTATTTAAAAAATTCTTCACCGAAATTCAATTTTTTTTATAATTGAATTAAAAAATTAATTAAATACTTGTAAAGAACTTTGTTAAATTTTTTTAAATAATTGATTCATGCGACGAATTTTATAAAATTTTTTTTAAATAATTGATATTATTCAAAATTTTTTTTTAAATTTTGTATATTTAATAATTGAACTCATGTGAAAAATTTATTATTTATAAAAATAATTAAATTATTTCAAAGAAATGTATTAAAAATTTCATAAATTATTGAATTTCTTTGAAATTTTAACAAGAATTTTATTCAAGTTTTTAAATATATTTAAATTTTGACGAAAATTAAAAAATTTTGTTAAATCAATGAATATTGAAGAAATTTATTATTTATAGAGATAATTGAAATTTTGACAAATATTTTTCAAAACATAATTGAATTTCTGCGAAGAATTTTATTGCTTTGGAAAATAATTGAATTCTTCCATTTTAATAAATTTGTTTTACAAAATTCAAATTATTTTCATAAATAAAAATATTCATCACAGAAAATGATTTTTTTTACCCTTTTAATAAATTTTTTTCTACAAGAGTTCATAATTCTTTTACTTTTAATTTTATAAGTAACTTTATAAATAATAAAATTCTTCTCTAAAATTCAATTATTTTATGAAAATTTAAAGAAAATTTAAATTATTTTCATAAGTAATAAAATTCATCGCAGATTTTTAATGACTTTTTTATACTATATATATGTTTTAATCAAATTCCACGAAAAATGTAATTATTTTTAAAAGATTTATTAAAATTTGTCAATTTAAATTCATATATTTAAAAATTTTTTTTGATAAAATTCTTTATGAGAATTAAATTTTAACAAAGAACATTCTATTATTGAATAAATTATTTATTTTTTTATTTAAGTAATTGAATTTTTCTAGAAAAATTTTACTGTTTCAGTATTTTGTCTCGCATTAGCATAAAAATAAATTAAAAAATCAAACTAAAATTTGTAATTCTTCCTTATTAATGGCTTAACAAAAATTGACTTTGATTTTTGATTTTCGTCAATTTAGTTAATAAATAATTAAGTGTTTACATTTACCCCGAGAATTCGAAAACTCGGGGTAAATGTAAACAGTACTCCAACTAAATTTTAAAAGAAAATAATTGAATAAACTATTAGATCCGACATTTTGAAATTTAAAAATTCGATTTTAGATTCTTATTCAGCAATCTTAAAAACTTTTTTTTTACCAAGTTGAATGAAAATCTATTAAAATTTCTTCAAGTTATTCAAGTTTTTACATTACTAATTTTGTAATGGTTGATTGTTTATTTTATATGATACATTATCAGTGAACTGGTTGATTTACTATACGTCTACGAATAATTTTTTTTTACAGTTTTTCCATCCCTTAAGACAGTAGTATGCTTGAAATAACTTGTTTCTTAAACCTCGCTTAACTACAGAGGTGTTTACATTTACCCCGAATTTTAGGCAAATTTCAAAATCTCGGGGTAAATGTAAACAGTCAGTTGTAGACGATTCAGGTGCATCAATATTTTTTTGAACCTCATAAAATTTTTCTAGGGAGCTCTAGTAACAAGTTCATGCAAAAAAAAAATCCGTCCATTTTACCTTTTAACAAAAAAAACTGATGTTTTTCGTAAAAAATAGATAAACCGTTTACATTTACCCCAAATGACCCTAATTAATATTAATAATTATTAAATGTTTATGAAGTTATTTGCAACTGTGCCCTTTTGTTTTATTAATTTAACAAATTTCCATTTTTGTCAGCAAAAGTCATTTGTTTTTATACCCAAATAATGATTATAGTGATATTAGCAAAAAATGGGAATAATAAGACCTGAGAAACAAGAGAGAGAGAGAGAGAGAGAGAAAAGGAAGGTTGAGAATTCACGATGCACATCTTTCCCAATACGGTGTCCTCCTTTCGTTTCCATTTTAGGATACTTGTCTCGAGCACGTTCTTCTTCTGCTGCTGTTGTTGTTTGTTGTTGTTTGTTGTTGTGCACATACACACACACACACACACACTTTGGTAAATAAGAGTGCGTGTTGACTTGTATTTCACATGTATTGGTGTAGAGTCTCTGCTACTCGATGTTCCCGATACTTGCAGCAAAACGAATGATCAAGATTCGTTAAAACGATCTATATTTGGACGCATCGATCCTGAACTATATATATATAGAGGAAGCAATACACACAGACACACAATTTTATATAGACGCGTGTAATACCGCGCTTTTCGATTAAGGCTAATCGAGAATAATCTAAACGCGTCCCCATCGTATTCCTTTCGGAACATTGGAATTGTTTCCTCGTAATCACATCGGAAAAATATAAATAATGCAGAGGCCAACTGGAAATTGGAATCGGGTTAGAATGCTATATACTCTTGCTATGAGAGGGAAAAAAATAAAGCATCCGAGGTCGAGATTGAGAGAGAGAAAGAGAGATTTATATAAAATGCGATCATCTCGTCATTTTCCTATTATGGAAATTCAATTAATAAATATTTTCTCGCAGTTTGTTCCTTATTCAACTATTTTGTTACCATCAAAGCCACATTTTCTCCAGAGGGACGTTAAATCGATTTATTTATTTTGAATAGATTTTTTCTATAAAATTAATATTCAATATTTTAATATTTTATTTTTCAACAAATTTGGGGAAGACCCCTTCGTTTCCCCAAATATTAAATTTATAGAAAATTCTTTTAAAAATAAATAAATCGTATTTCGAATATTTTTTTTTTCAAATAGAGAAAAAAAAATTCAATTATCTTTATAAATATCAAAAATCAATTACTTTTAAACATTTAAAAAAAAAATCTGTTCAAAAATTCAATTATCTTTATAAATAATAAAATTCTTCAGTGTATTTCAATTATTTTCAAAGAATTTAAATAAAATTCTTGTCAAAAATATCATTATCTTCATAAATAATAAAATTCATCATGGAAATTTAATTATTTTCAAAAGTTCTGATAAAATTCTTTGCAAAATTCAATTATCTTAAAAAAATAAAAAAGTTCATAGCAAAAATTCAATTACTTTGAAATTTCTTTTTTAATTCTCAAAAATTTCAATTATCTTTATAAATATCAAAATTCTTCTTCAAAATTCAATTACTTTTAAACATTTAAAAAAAAAATCTGTTCAAAAATTAAATTATCTTTATAAATAATAAAATTCTTCTGTGTATTTCAATTACTTTCAAAGAATTTTTTTTAATATCTCGTCAAAAATATCATTATCTTCATAAATAATAGAATTCATCATGGAAATTCAATTATTTACAAATTTTTTTTTAAATTCTCAACATTTTAATTATCTTCATAAAAATCAAAATTCTTCTTCAAAATTTCAATTATCTTCATAAAAATTAAAATTCTTATTCAAAATTGAATTACTTTTAAACATTTTTCAACAAAATCTGTTCAAAAATTCAATTATCTTTATAAATAAATAAAATTCCTTTACATTCAAAGAATTTTTTTTAATATCTATTATTTTCATAAATAATAAAAAAGTTCATAGCAAAAATTCAATTATTTATTTCTTTTTCTGTAAATTTCAATTATCTTTATAAATATCAAAATTCTTCTTCAAAATTCAATTAGTTTTAAACATTTAAAAGAAAAATCTGTACGAAAATTCCATTTTCTTTATAAATAATAAAATTCTTCTTTGTATTTCAATCTTCATAAATAATAGAATTCATCATGGAAATTCAATTATTTACAAATTTTTTTTTAAATTCTCAACATTTTATTTATCTTCATAAAAATCAAATTTCTTCTTCAAAATTCAATTACTTTTAAACATTAAAAAAAATCTGTTCAAAAATTCAATTATCTTTATAAATAAAAAAAATTCTTCTCTAAAATTCATTTATTTTCAAAAATAATGAAATTCTTTGGAAAAATCCAATTACATTCAAAATTTCTTTTTAAATTTCTCGTCAAAATTTTATCAATAATAAAATTCATCATGGAAATCCAATTATTTTCAAAAGTAATAAAATTCTCTGCAAAATTTCAAATTTTTTTTAATTTCTTGTCAAATTATCATTATCTTTATATGAATAAAAAAATTCATCATGGAAATTTAATTATTTTCAAAAGTTCTGATAAAATTCTTTGCAAAATTCAATTCTCTTCAAAAGTAAGAAAATTCATCGCAGAAATTCAATTATTTTCAAAAAATTTTTTTTTAATTCTCAACATTTTAATTATCTTCATATAAATCAAAATTCTTCTTCAAAATTAAATTACTTTTAAACATTAAAAAAATATATGTTCAACATTTCAATTATCTTTATAAATAATAAAATTCTTCTCTAAAATTCAATTATTTTTAAATTTGACTTTGCAGTTTGCAATACGTTTTTAATTTGATTTGACAGAATATTTGTTTTAATATATTGTGAATTGTTATTTATTTATTATCTATATGTTATTTATTATTTATTTATTGTTGTTTTTTATACAAGGAATTTAATTAATTTCGGATACAATATTTTAATCAAATTCCTCAAAAAATGTAATTATTCTTAAAATTTTTTATTAAAATTTGTCAAAAGAATTCAATTATTTAAAAATTTGTTTTTAAAATTCTTTATGAGAATTCAAGTTTAACAAACATTCAATTATTCAATAAATTATTTATTTTCCAATTCTAATAATTGAATTTTTCTAAAATATTCTAATAAAAATTAATTAAAAAATGAAATTTTCGAATAATCGATTTATTGTTTATGAAAATAATTGAATTATTGCAACGAATTTTATTACAATTTTTTTAAATAACTGAATTTTTATGAGAAAATTTACTACTTTTAAAAATAATTGAATTCTTGCGAAGGATTTTATTGGGATTTTTGTAAATAATTAAATTTTTGTTAAAAATTTTTCATGGTTATTTAAATTTATTAAATTATTTTTTTAATAAATATTTATTAAATTATTTTATTTCGATTTTTGTAAATAATTAAATTTTTGTTGAAAAATTTCATGGTTATTTAAATGATAACAAAACATGAAAAAGGTGAATTATGTTTTCTAATAATATTCTTATAAATTGTTGAGTTTCAAAAAGGCGTGAATTTGAATGTTTCTGAAGAATTTTAATTCCCGTGGAAAAGTATAATAATTAAATACTTATTTAAAAATTAAGTTATTGATGTTTTTGAATAATTTTACAATTAATGAAATTTGTAAATAAATTTAATAGAACATTTTTTCTTGATTATCTAATAATTTTTGTAGAGTGAATCAGAATATTTTTTTTATTGTCAGGGAAAAAGTGAGAATTTTGTCTAGAAATCAGGGAAAAAATAAAATTAAATATTTATGGCAACCCTGATAATGAAAATTGTTTTCGAATTTTTGAATTTCACCAAAATAAAACCTTTTTTATCGTTTTGTCTCGCACCAAAAGAGAAAATTGATTTAATTTATTTAATTTTAAGTAAGAAAAATTTTTTTTTTATTTCAACTATTTCTTAAATATTCGAATATTTATTTTGAAAATATAAAAATATAAAGTAAGACAAATAAAGCGTTTAAATACTCAAGGCAAAGATCCTAAAGTAAAGATTAAAACGTTTCCTTGCCGTTGGATATAATCGCTGTGTGATTCCCTTTTCCTGTTGAGCTTATACTTACGCCAGTGGGGTAGTATCGTCCCCCCTCCCTCCCTCCCCCTTTCCTCTTCTTTCCCTCACCCCTTAACACTGTCACCCCACACCTCACCGCTCTCTGCAGTTAATGTGTTCCAGGGTAGAAACCGACCTCCTCCTTCACCTCCCCCCTCCCTTCACCTCGTCTAAATTCCCCTCTCTTCCCTCCAACTCCCCCCCCACCAACACATTTGGGAACTCTCTTCGCTTAGCCAACGTCGTTTTGCTTCCCCCTTTTCGTGTACTCGACGAGCTCCGTTTCTCTCTCTCTCTCTCTCTCTCTCGAACGATCCCCCAAAATACGCTATATACCCCATATAACGGATCTCGGTTTGTGCCCAACACTACAATTTCCTTTGTCTGTGTCTGTGTGTGTTTCATTCCTTCTCGAGTCGCGTCTCTTTGTTTTAGAAATTAGAACTGAATTAGCGAATCCACCCTCACTGTGTATTAACTATTAGCTTTTTTTGTTGAATCGCTTATAGTAACTTTTATAAACCATGGGAGAATCATCAAAGATTTAGGAGGGGAAAAAATGAGGGTTCTTTTGTTTTCATTGTGGGTGTTATTTATTTAGATTTTGTGGTTCAATTTACAAAAAAAAATAAATACAATTTGCTGGTGGAAAAATTTCGAGCTGATTGCGACCGATTTGGCAGTTTGACCTAATTGACAGTCCGCTCGATTTTGCATTTCACCCAATTGACCTAATTGCTGGTGGAAAAATTTTTGAGTCTAATCAATTAATCAATTCGAATTGGCATTGAGCTGATTGCGGCCGATTTGGCAGTTCGACAACACACTCATTTTGCAAATAGACCAAATTGACAGTCCACTTACTTTGAAAATAGACCAAATTGACAGTCCACTTACTTTGCAAATAGACCAAATTGACAGTCCACTTACTTTGAAAATAGACCAAATTGACAGTCCACTCACTTTACAAATAGACCAAATTGACAGTCCACTTACTTTGAAAATAGACCAAATTGACAGTCCACTCACTTTGCAAATAGACCAAATTGACAGTCCACTCACTTTGAAAATAGACCAAATTGACAGTCCACTCACTTTGCAAATAAACCAAATTGACGGTCCACTCACTTTGCAAATAGACCAAATTGACAGTCCACTCGATTTGCATTTTAATAAATTGTCATTTGTTGTAATTCACACAACATACTCAATTTGTAATTGACATAATTGTCATTTGAGCTAATTGACAGTCAAGTCAATTCGTATTTGACCAAATTGCCATTTGACTTAATTGACAACACACTCAATTTTGCATTTGACCTGATTGTCAACTCAATTTGCAAATAAACAAATTGTCAATTGGCCTCATTGACAGTCCACTCAATTTTGTACTTAACCCAAATGCGCCATTTGACCTAATTGACAACAGAATTGTCATTTGATCTAATTGACAGTCAACTCAATTTGTATTCCACCAAATTGTCATTTGACTTAGTTGACAACACACTCAATTTGCATTTGACCTGATTGTCAACTCAATTTGCAAATAACCAAATTGCCAGTTGAGCTAATTGACAGTCAAGTCAATTTGTATTTGATCTAATTGACAAAATACTCAATTTGCAATTTACCTAATTGACAATCTCCTGCATTAGTGTTTGAAGTAATTGTCAATTCACTAAATTTATATTTTACCTGATTGACTCAATTCTTAGTTGACCAGATTGTTATTTGGCCTAATTGACAGTCAGTTGAATTTGCAATTGAAACTTGACAGTCAAAACTCAATTTGCAACTGATACTTGACAGTCAAGTCAATTTAAAATTGATACTTGACAGTCAACTCAATTTGCAACTGATACTTGACAGTCAAGTCAATTTAAAATTGATACTTGACAGTCAAGTCAATTTAAAATTAATACTTGACAGTCAACTAAATTTGCAATTGATACTTGACAGTCAACTCAATTTGCAACTGATACTTGACAGTCAAGTCAATTTGTATTTGACCAAATTGTCATTTGACTTAATTTACAAATAGACCAAATTGTCATTTGACCTAATTGACAGTCCGCTGAGTTTGCAATTTACCTAACGGACAATCATCTGCATCATGATTTGAAATAACTGTCAATTCACTGAATTTATAAATTTGACCTGCGATTGACTCAATTTGCAGTTAAGAAAATTGTCGTTTTAATCTAACTGTCAACCCACTCAATTTGCATTTGACTAAATTGTCATTTGACCTAATTGACAGCCCACTTAATTTGCAATTAACCTAATTGACAATCCATTGAATTTGTTTTTTTACGTGCACTAATTTTTTTAATTTTCTCTTGTACATCTTGATGGATTTTGATAAGATTTTGTAGGTGTATTGCGGTCATGAATACCAAGAATCAGACAGAAGGATTTTCAAAAATTCATTAAAAAAAAAATTTTTTTCAAAATTTTTTTAATTTTTGAAAAAATTAATTTTTTGGTTTTTTTGAAATAACTTTTTTCTATATTAAAAATTTTTAATAATTCTTGTCAAAATTGCATTCCTGACATAAAAACGAATCGATTCATGTATATAAAGTATATATTTAATCAAAATTTATAGAATTAATAAATATTTTAATTTTTCACAAAAAATTAAAATTTTGTATTTTTTGACATTTTATCATAACACTTTAAAATAATTATTCTATAATAAAAAAATTGAATAATTAATATTTATTCAGGGTACTTTACCCGGTTTATTAATTATATTTAATAAACTATTATAATTATTTAACTTTTAAAATTATATATAATAATATATATTGAGGAAGCTAAATGGTCATGAAATGAAGAACTTGTCTCTTAACTATTGACCTAAAATTTGAAGATTACATTCATCTCGCACGACATGTGTAATTTTATCAAAAATTTGAAACAGTGGGGACATTTTTTTTTTTTTGTAGTAGCCTATGTGAAAATAGAATGATAGAAAGATTTTCAGATATTTATTAAAAACTCTGTTTGTATTTTCTTCTCTCTCTTTTTTTCTCCTAACCAGATCATTTCTGTGGACAAAGAAATTCTTCTTTCTTTTTCACACTCTATACTTCATCTCTTTGACTTTCATGATGAATATGTTTTTTTTCTTCTTCTTCTTTCTCGACCTCTTGGAAAGTTGATTTTTAAAATTACACGATTAAACTATAAATATAATATTTCTTTTATACTCGCATTTTTTAATTTAAATTTCTCATATTTTTAAAATTATTGTTATTTTTATATTTTTTTTTTATTGAAATTGTATTCCATTGAAATGCTAATTATTGATCAAGTCTTTTTGTGTGTGTGTGTGTTATAATCGGGGGGGAAATTTTTGAAGAAAAAAAAAATAAATATTCTATAGCATTGTTGACTGTTTGAGAAGTATAAGAAATTTATGAAAATTATTCACTTAAATTATTTATTTAAGGCAGTTCGTGTCCGACAGTGAGTTTTTGAATCGAAATATTATGAAACTTTGAAAATTAAATTTTTTCCGAGATAAAACGTTTTATTTATTTTTCTAGTTATTTTTCAGTTCTATTTTATTCGGAGAAACTTAAATTTTTAATAATAATATTAATAACAATAATAATTATTATTTTTATTAATATTATTATTATTGTTATTATTGTTATTATTTTTATTAATATTATTATTATTATTAATATTATTATTATTATTATTATTATTATTATTGTTATTATTGTTATTATTATTATTACTATTATTATTATTATTATTATTATTATATTTCCATTACTGTTTTCATTATTATATTAATTTAAAAAATTTTTTGTCGATGATTTCTTACCAATTTTCATTTAAATGTTTCGTTAATTTGCCAATTATTTACTAATTGTTGAATAATATTTGAAAATTGGAAATTTTTATCTTAAAGCTTAGAAATTTTTTTAATCAATTGCCAATTGTGAAAATTTATTCGATAATTAGCAATTAGCAAATGTCATTTAACAATTTACTAATTGTGCATGAATTGGCAATTAAATAAAAATATTTCCTAAACTTATAAATTAAAAATTGCCAAATGCCAATTATTTTTTTTTAATTTTCATTGTTTCCTTTTTCAATTATAATTGCCAATTGTCAAAAAAACATTTGACAATTGGCAATTTTTGTTTAAAAGTTTACAACATTTTTTCAATCAACTGCCAATTGACAATATTTTTCAATGCTATTTTTTTTTTTTAAAGAAAAGTTTGCAAGAAAAATGACAAATTTGACTGAAATTCCACTGATTTATTAGTTAAATGAATTTTAAAAAACAAAAAAAAAGAATATAATACCCAAAAAGTGTTTTCAACTCCAAAATATAGTAAAAAGATTAAAAATATCTATAACTGAAATCATAAAAAATTCTCTAAACCTCCCTCTCTCTTTCTCTCTCATTTTGAATATAATAACACCGAGAGATAAAGCATAGCGATAGAGTGACTATATTTTGTTGTCATTTGTGGAGATCGATTATCATATATATATATATAGAGAATATAATGTGAATAACGCGGGGCGAGTATAAAGAAAACGGGAAACAATGAAATGAGGAAAAAAAAATGGGGAGAAAAATATGTATATATCGAGAGCGTCAACAGTTTCGTCATTTGGACAATAATTTACAGATAATTAAGTAACCTCGCTCAGCCAACTGTGTAAACTGATTGTGATGAGTGCTTTCAGTGAATATATTCACTCACACAAATATGGAGTATAACGTTATACCTTTAGCATCCATCAGTCGTCGTGTATTCTTCAGAGTATTTTCTCGATACATCCGAAATGAAAGAAAGGAAATGTGTATTAAAAAAAAAAGAGAGAGAGAGAGAGAGAGAGAGAAATATATAGAGTACCGTCGCGGCAACGTGTATAGAGAGAAACGTTGGAGGCTAAAATGAAAATAAGAGATATACGACGGAATAAAGTCGATGACCTGGGAGAATGATTCTTTGTCGCTATCGAAATTTTTAAGATGAGGTGTGAGGACAAATATTTACGTGGTAATTTTTATTTTATTTTTTTTTTGCTTTTTTGGTTTTATTTTTTATTTTATGCAAACGGGGCACTTCATCGAATTTTGCTAGTTAATCGCAATGTCAGGGCTCCGATTGTGCGACTTTTTCGACTTTTTTCGACATTTCTAAAGGAATGTGCCTTTTTTCGACTTTTTTTGTAAAAAGATGCGACTAATCGACTTTTTCGAGATTTTTTTTTAGTGAAATGCGACTGAAATTTTTTAAATTTTCAGAAAATTGAAATAAAAGGAAAAAGTTTTAGTAAAAAAAATGTTCTGTTAAGTTTATTTACAGATTTCTTTCAAATTTTTCAAAAAACATCAATAACTTCTTTTTTAAATAAATGTTTAATTATTATTTTTCCATAAGAATTAAAATTCTTCAAAAGATTCAAATTCAAACCTTTTTGAAATTAAACTACTTATAAAAAATTGTTATAAAACATGATTGAGTGAGAAAATCACTATTTTATATTATAAGATTTTATAAAAAAAAGAATTTGAAAATAATTGAATTTCTAGGATGATTTTTTTTATTTATAAAGATAATTAAAATTTTGACAATAATTTTATTAAAATTCTTTGCAAATAATTGAATTTTAGAGAAGAATTTTATTATTGATAATGATAATTGAAATTTTGAAAAGATTTTTTTTTAATTTTTTAAAAGTAATTCAATTTTGAAGAAGAATTTTGATATTTTTAAAAATAGTTGAAATTGTGGGAAGAATTTAAGAAAATTTGAAAATAATTGAATTTCTGCGATGAATTTTCTTATTTTTTAAGATAATTAAATTTTGCAAAGAATTTTATTAGAACTTTTGAAAATAATTAAATTTCCATGATGAATTTTATTATTTATGAAGATAATGATAATTTTGACGAGAAATTAAAAAAATTTTTGAAAATAATTGAATTTCTGCGAAGAAATTCCCGTATGAATTTTATTATTTATAAAGATAATTACAAATGTACAGAAATAAATAAATAAATAATTGAACTTCTGACAAGAATTTTATTAAAATTCTTTGAAAATAATTGAAATACAGAGAAGAATTTTATTATTTTTAAAGATAATTGAATTTTTGAACAGATTTTGTTTAAAAATCTTTAAAAGTAATTGAATTTTGGAGAAGAATTTTAATATTTATAAAGCTAATTGAAATTTTGAGAATTTAAAAAAAAAGTTTAAAATAATTGAATTTCTGGGAAGAATTTTATTAATTTTGAAAATAAATGAAATTCCTGTATGAATTTTATTATTTATAAAGATAATTACAAATGTAAAGAAATTAATAAAAAATTGAACTTCTGACAATAATTTTATTAAAATTCTTTGAAAATAATTGAAATACAGAGAATAATTTTATTATTTATAAATATAATTGAATTTTTGAACAGATTTTTTTTTAATGTTTAAAAGTAATTGAATTTTGAAGAAGAATTTTAATATTTATAAAGATAATTGAAATTTTGAGAATTTAAAGAAAAAAATTTTCAAAATAATTGAATTTTTGCGATTAATTTTCTTTTTTTTAAGATAATTAAATTTTGCAAAGAATTTCATCAGAACTTTTGAAAATAATTAAATTTCCATGATGAATTTTATTATTTATGAAGATAATGATAATTTTGACAAGAAATAAAAAAAAATTTGAAAATAATTGAATTTCTGCGAAGAATTTTATTAATTTTGAAAATAAATAAATTTCAAGGATGAATTTTAATTATTAATAAAGATAATTATAAATGTACAGAAATAAATAAATAAATAATTGAACTTCTGACAAGAATTTTATTAAAATTTTTTGAAAATAATTGAAATACAGAGAAGAATTTTATTATTTATAAAGATAATTGAATTTTTGAACAGATTTTTTTTTTAAATGTTTAAAAGTAATTGAATTTTGAAGAAGAATTTTGATTTTTATAATGATAGTTAAGGGCATTTAAACCATTATGACGTCACAATTTTAAAACTCATGCTTTTCACACATTGTGACGTCATAATGGTTCAAATGCCCTTAAAATGTTGAGAATTTAAAAAAAAATTGAAAATAATTGTATTTCTGCGATGAATTTTCTTACTTTTGAAGAGAATTGAATTTTGCAAAGAATTTTATCAGAACATTGGAAAATAATTAAATTTCCATGATGAATTTTTTTTATTCATGAAAATAATGATAATTTGACGTGAAATTAAAAAAAATTTAAAAATAATTGAAATTTTGAGGAGAATTTTATTACTTTTGAAAATAATTGAATATCCATGATGATGTTTATTACTTATAAAATTTTTGACGAGAAATTTATAAAGAAATTTTGAATATAATTGAATTTTTGCAAAGAATTTCATTATTTTTGAAAATAAATGAATTTTAGAGAAGAATTTTATTATTTATAAAGATAATTGAAATTATGACAGGCATTTTATTAAAATTTATTTTTAAATAATTGAATTTCAGAAAAGAATTGTATTATTAATGAAAATAATTGAAATCGAAGATTTTGTTTCGAAAATTTACTTTGTTATTATTATAATATTCAAAAAATAAAAGTTGGGAAACAATTTGACTGAAGTGATAGAAAAAGTTGAATATTAGGGTTGAGAATGTTTCCCAAATGGGGATTTTGGTTCAATTGTAAAGTCATCTCGTCGTTTTCGAAGGACAAGCGGGAGAGCCATTTGCCTGTCGCAGCTTGGAAAGTAAATCACTCGAAATCGTGAAATTCGCTGGTCTCTCTCTTTCTCTTTCTCTCTCTCTCTCGGAGTCATCGATCATAACGCACAGAGAATACAAAATTTTCATCTCTCGAAAATGAACACTATCCCTTCTCCTCTCTCATATATAGTATATATTATTTAGAACTATAACCAATCTACCTGTCAACTGACTCGAAATCAGTAAACTGGCGATTTTGAAAGAGAGAGAGAGAGAGAGAGAGAGAAAAAAATTTTTAAAGAGGGGTAAAAGAAGAGAGAAAGAAAAAAGTGGAGAAAAAGAGAAAGAGAGAGAGAGAGAAAAAAAATTACAAAAGAGGGGGAAATGGAGAGAGAAAGAATAAAGGGGAGAAAAAGAGAAAGAGAAAGAGAGAGAGAAAACTAGAAATAGAGGGAAAAGGAGAGAGGGAGAGAAAAAAAAGGAGGGGGGAGGTAGAAAAGGGACCAAAATGTACCGACTAGTGTGGTAAGGTGTCGTTGGTCGTCACTTTAAAAATACAAACGTGATTTTCTTCAATTGAAGTTGGCGTTTCTTGCAAGCGAGTGAGGGAACTCGCTTGCAACAAGAAAAGAGAGAGAGAGAGAGAGAAAAAAAAATGAAAAGAAAAGAGGGTCCTCTCGTGTCTCACAATTTACAACCGACGACGGTCATATTAAATACAACCAGCAACTACCCAACAGGCAGTCCGGGAATTCCCATTCAACGATTATTATTGAAAAGATCCCCTCTCCTGGCGGCGACAATAAAACCATCAAAATTTGCGGTCGATACTTAAATTAATCCCCCCCAAAAAAAGGGCGTTAAATAATTACTTACAAAAAAATTATTATTTACATCCTCTTTGTATAAAAAAAATGAGTCGATTACTTTTGCTCATAATTTTCTTCTTCTTCTTCTTCTTCATTAAATAGGAGAAAAAAATTTTTTTTGAATGATGCTGTAACTAAAAAATTTGTTGTCTTATTTTTTATTAAAAAACTATTAACAAATTAAAAAATTCAAAACCAGTTGAAATCAGTTATATTTTCAAAAATGAAATTTAAAACTTATTGAAATTTCATTATTGCAAAACAAGAAAAATTTGGAAAACCTTGTGAAAATAAATGATTTTCAAAAATGTCAGTTTAAGAAGTTTTTGAAAATCAATTATTCTTAATTTTCAAATTTAAAAAAAACCTACTGCGAGATTCATTTACATTTAAAATTTTCAATTCCAAACTTTGAACAAAATCACATATTAAATTCAAAATACTTAATTTCATAACCATAATAAAATCAATTATTTTAAAAAATAAAATTTTAAACTTTTTGAAAATCTTTTATTTTTAATGTAAAATCTATTGAAATTTATTTACATTGAAAACTTTGTAAAAATCAAATATTAAAAAAAATTACCAACTAAAAATCTATTTAAATTCAATTATTTTCAAAAATTTTAATTCAAAACTTTATGAAATTTGAATTAAATGTAAAACATAATTTCACAACCATGTAAAAATCAATTAATTTCAAAAAAAAAATTACCAACTAAAACTCTATTTAAATTTAATAATTTTTAAAAATTTTAATTCAAAACTTTATGAAATTTGAATTAAATGTAAAACATAATTTCAAAACCATGTAAAAATCAATTAATTTCAAAAATAAACTTAAAAACTTGTTAAAATCCAATTATTTTCAAAAATTTCAATTTAAAACTTTTTGAAAATCTTATATTTTCAATTTTTAATGTAAAATCTATTGAAATTTATTTACATTCAAAATTTTAAATTCAAAACTTTGTAAAAATCAAATATTAAAAAAAAAAAATTACCAACTAAAAATCTATTTAAATTCAATTATTTTCAAAAATTTAAATTCAAAACTTTATGAAATTTGAATTAAATGTAAAACATAATTTCACAACCATGTAAAAATCAATTTATTTCAAAAATAAAATTTTGAACTTGTTAAAATTCAATTATTTTCAAAAATTCTAAATTAAAACTTTTTGACAATCAATCATTTTTAATTTTTAATTTAAAACCTACTGCATTTCGTTGTTTTCAAAGATTTAAATTTAAAACTTTGTGAAAATCGATTATTTAAAAAAAATACTACTTAAAACCTTGTTGAAATTAAATTATTTTCCAAAATTTCAATACAATCCCTTGTGAGAATAAATTATTTTCAAAAGTGCAATTTAAAATCTGTTGAAATTCAATTATTTTTCAAAAATTTCAATTCCAACTTTGTTAAAAAAAATTATTTAAAAAAATATACAATTAAAAATTGTTTAATTCAATTATTTTCTTAACATTTTAATTCAAAACCATGTAAAAATCCATTCATTGAAAAGAAAATTTAAAACTGTTCAAAAATGAATAATTTTCAAAAATTTCAATTCGAATCTTGCGAAAATGAATTATTTTAAGTATTCAATTTAAAACTTACGGAAATTAAATTACTTTTAAATATTTTAACTGAAAATATTGTAAAAATTAATTATTTTAAAATAGAATAATATTTAAAACTTAAAAAATTTAAAAAAAAAAATTAAAATTAAAAATAAAACTTTGAAATAATTTAAAGTTATATTGAAATTTAATTAATTTTAAAAAAATTCAATTCAAAACCTTGTGGAAATCAATTACTTTAAAGTAAAAATTTCGAACCTGTTGAAATTCAATTATATTCAAATAATTAAATTTAAAAAGTTTGTGAAAATCCGTAAATATATAAATAAATAAATCAAATAAATTTTTAAAAAATTTAATTTAAAACCTGTCGAAATTCAATTATTTCAAAAAAATTTTAATTTAAACCTAAATTGTGAAAATCAACTATATTTTAAATATTCATTTTAAAACTTACTGGAATTTGTTGACTTCTAAATATTTAAACTTTAAAACTTTGTAAAGTTTAATTATTTTTAAATATTACAATTAAAAATTTTTAAACATTAAAATTTTTAGAGTTTAAAATTTTTAATTTCAATTAAAACTTTTTAAAATTTAAATTAAGTTATGAAATTCAGTTACTTTCCAAAATTTCAGTTGAAAATCTTTGTTCGCAAATGAATTATTTTGAAAAAAATAAAATTTAAAACCAGTTGAAATTCAATTATAATACAAAAAAAAAAAAATTCAATTCAAAACCTTGTGATAATGAATTTTTTTATATATTGCAATTTTGAAACTGGTTAAAATTCAATTATTTAAAAAAATCTGTTGGTTATTATTTAGGTTTTTAATTCTTTATTTTTGATGATAATTCGAATACTAAATATTTTCCTTTCCTTTTGTTTCAGGTGAGTCAAACAACATATGTTTCTTATTCTCGAGTTTATTTCGTAAGTAAATATTTTTTGTAGATATATTGAAATATGTTTTAAAAAAATAATTTTATATATATATATATATATATATATATATATATTCGAAGTAAAAATATAATTATTTTTCAAATAGCAAAACATTCGAGTTCAATATTGTCTTAAATTAAATTAATTAACTATTTTAACCAAATTATTTTGCTCGGACTAAATTTTTTAAAAAATGTATCAAAATTTAAAACATTAAATTTTTTCAAAACATTTAAACAAATTTTAAACAGTAAATTTTTTTTAAAGATTTAAAAAAATTTAAAACAGTAAATTTTTTTTAAAGATTTAAAAAATTTAAAACAGTAAATTTATTTTTAAAGATTTAAAAAAATTTAAAGCAGTAAATTTTTTTTAAAAGATTAAAAAAATTTAACAAACTGTTTAAAATTAAATGTTTTTAAAAATTATATTTTTTAAAAAATGAAGGTAAGAATTATTTATTTTTTTTTAAATAAAAACTTAAAGACAAAAAAAATTTGAAAAATAAAAGGAAAATTAAGAAAAAAAAATAGCTGTACTTTAGTTATATAAGAGAAAATCTATCTCGAGTGCAATGCGGCCCTGATGAATACAAGTACTTACTGGTAGACTCTCCAGGGAACATGTTCGCCTCAGGTACTGTCCGTTAACTGTACATTGCTGGTGCCCCATTGTACCCCTGTTTTTATGGTGCCTTCCCCATCTGAGAAAGTGCGACGCTTTTAATTATTTTACAAGCACCCCGCTAAATCTTGGTCGTCGGTGTTTTTACACTTGACCAACTTCGTATCGCTTTTATTTCTTCCAAAAAAAAAAAAAAAAAAAAAAAAAAAAAAAATGAAAAAGGAAAAACATCTGTTCCTCAAATAGTCGCACGCCGTTCGACAACTTGAATATAACTTAATAAACACTTCAATTATTAAGGGGGCTTCAACGTTTTTCTTTCCCTAGGAGATGAAAGTTAGGATTTTAATTAAAAAAAATTTTTAACAATTAAAATTTAAAGGGGGTAACAAAATTGAAAATTGACTACTTACCTGAACTATTAAATTACAAAACTAAATTAAATAGAAAAAATTTTTACGTGCTTTAGATATTTACGTCATATACTTATTTACATTTCTAGTTATTTACGTATTTTACGTAATTTATAAGTTATACTAACGTTTTTACGTATTTTACGTAATTTATAAGTTATACTAACGTTTTTACGCATTTTACGTAATTTAAATAATACACGTCATTTACGTTTTATACGTATTAAAATTTTTACTTATTTACGTATTTTACGTAATTTATATGATATAAATATTTACGTTTTATACGTATTAAAATTTTTACTTATTTACGTATTTACGTAATTTATATGATATAAATATTTACGTTTCTACGTGTTTTTTTTTAATGTATTTGAGTATTTGACGTAATTTACGTGTCTTTGCGTATTTCACAGAGTTACGTTTTTACGTGTTGTTACGTATTTTACGTAATTTACGTGTTTTACTTATTTACGTATTTCACGTAATTTATAATTTATACTAACGTTTTTTACGTTTTTTACGTAATTTACGTATTTCACGTAATTTATAAGTTATACCAACGCAAAACACGTGAAAAAATCAGAAAAAAATGACAACTATAACGATAATGATGATGGATTTTTATTTTCGAAACGAGGTGACTTAATTTGAGAATTGAAATTGTCAATGAAAGCCTTTTGTTTGGCACGCGACGTATATATATATATATATCCGTTCGCCATATCCGGATTTTACGTTGTCGCCGCTATAGGAGAAATGGAGCTCTCGCCTGGCACGCCAAGTGGGTTAGATTGGGTTAGGTTAGGTAATTATAAACCCTCGAACTGAGTGCAACGCAAAAAAAAATATCACTTTTGACATAAGTTTTATTTAAAAATCAATTATTTAAAAAAATATCAAGTCAAAACCTTCTGAAAATCCATTATTTTCAAAACATCAATTTAAAATCTGTTATAAAATTCATATATTTTTTTAAAAAATTTTAATTTAAAACTTTGAAAATTAATTTCAATTCAAAACCTTGTTAAAATCAATTAGTTTTTAAATTTCAATTAAAAAAACCCTCTTAAATTCAATTATTTTAAAAAATTTCAATTTAAAACTTTGAAAATTAATTTCATTTAAAAATTAAATTTAAAATCTATTGAAATTCAATTATTTAAAAAAATTTCAATTTAAAACTTTGAAAATTAATTAATTTTAAAAATTGAATTTAAATTCTTTTGAAATTCAATGATTTTTTAAAAAAATTTTAATTCAAAGCCTTTGAGAATCAATTATTTTCAAAACAATACAATTAAAAATCTGTTAAAATTCAATTATTTTAAAAAAATTTCAATTTAAACTTTGAAAATTAATTTCTTTTAACAATCGAATTTAAAATCTATTGAAATTCAATTATTTTAAAAAATTTCAATTCAATTGCTTTAAAATATATAATTATATATATATATATATATAAATATATATATACATATATATATATATATATATATATTCAAAAATTTCAATTCAAAACCTTGTGAAATTAATTATTTTTTAAATTACAATTAAAAAACCTTCCTTAATTCAATTGGTTTAAAAAATTTCAATTTTAAACTTTGAAAATTAATTTCTTTTAAAAATTGAATTTAAAATCTATTCAAAATCAATTATTTAAAAAAATTTCAATTCAAAGCCTTTGAGAATCAATTATTTTAAAAACTATACAATTAAAAATCTGTTAAAATTCAATTATTTGAAAATAATTTCCATTCAAACTTTGTTTAAAAAATTATTTTAAAAATATGTACAATTCAAAACCATTTTTAATTCAATTATTTTTTAAAAAATGTTAATTCAAAATTAGAATAAAATTTAAAGCTGTTCAATTCTATTATTTATAAAAAAAATTAAAATTAAAAGTTTTTAAAATTGAATTCTATTAAAAACATTAATTCAAAACCTATTGTATTCAATTATTATTTTCGAAAATAAAATTTAAAATCGGTGAAATTCAATATTATGGCAAAAATAAAAATATCCGAAATCTTCTGAAAATCAATATTATGTTTAAAAGAATACCAGTTAAAGCTTGAAAATGTTTAAGGGCATTTGAACCACTATGACGTCACAATGTGTGAAAAACAGTAGTTTTAAAATTGTGACGTCATAATGGTTCAAATGCCCTTAAACATTAAAATTAAAAATGTAATTTCTTCAAAAATCTTATTTAAAAATTGAAATTCAGATATTTAAAAAAAATTTCAATTCAAATTCTTGTAAACAACAGTTTTTTAAAAATTTATTTTAAAAACTTGTTGAACTTAAATTATTACAGAAATTGTTATTATAAACCTTTTGTGAAAATTTTTATTATTATTTTATTATTTTTACAAAATTAAATTGAAAACCTATTTGTAATATTCATTTACTTTCATAAAAATTTCAATTCAAAACCTCGTAAAAATAAAAAAATACAATAAAAATAAATAGATACAAAATAAAATAAAATACAATAAAATACAATAAAATAGAATAAATACAATAAAATATATAAAATAGTAGAATACATTTAAAATCGGTTTATTACATTACGTTGCATTTCGTTGATGTATATTCTTAAAAGTGGAGTTAAAATATATATATAACGACTTGGAAGTTAATGTTTCTCTCCTTCCATATGTGAGAGGAGAAGGAAAAAAATAAAAATTTTTGCTCTGCCGAAGGAATTCCCTTGTCGAAGAGAGAGTTGGTATAACAAGCGTGGAGGGCAGTCCCTAGACATTAGCATTAGCATTTTTGAACTTACACGAATTCTTCTCGCACTATTCTCGCGTCCTTTTTCTCCTCTTCTATATATTGCACTCATCCTATTGCCCTTGAATTTTCTCCCGCTTCCTGCCGTTTTTCAACTTCAACTTTTACACTTCAACGAAAATAGTTCAAATTTCACTATTTTTTTCTATTTTTCTATTTTATAATATTTAGAAAATTTCATACTACTATGAATTAGTAATTTTCTACTAATAACAATTAGTAATTTTCTCTACTAATAACAATTAGTAATTTTTTTTACTAATAATAATAAATCATTTTCTACAACTAAATAGTCATTTGTTTACGACTATTTACTAATTTTTTACTACTACTACTTAGTAATTTTCTACTACCAATTAGTACTTTATTTACTACTATTTAGTAATTTTCTACTACTATTTAGTTACTACTATTTAGTATTTTTCTACTACTATTTAGTATTTTTCTACTACCAATTAGTTATTTATTTACTCCTAATAAGTACTACTACTTAGTAATTTTCTACTACCAATTAGTACTTTATTTACTACTATTTAGTAATTTTCTACTACTATTTAGTATTTTTCTACAACTAATAAGTGATTTTCTACTACTATTTAGTAATTTTCTACTACTATTTAGTATTTTTCTACTCCTAATAAGTAATTTTCTACTACTATTTAGTAATTTTCTACTACCATTTAATAATTTTCTACTATTTAGCAATTTTCACTACCAATTAGTTATTTACTACTATTTAGTAATTTTCTACTACTATTTAGTTATTTATTTACTACTATTTAGTAATTTTCTACTACTATTTAGTATTTTTCTACTACCAATTAGTTATTTATTTACTCCTAATAAGTAATTTTCTACTACTATTTAGTAATTTTCTACTACCATTTAATAATTTTCTACTATTTAGCAATTTTCACTACCAATTAGTTATTTACTACTATTTAGTAATTTTCTACTACTATTTAGTATTTTTCTACAACTAATAAGTGATTTTCTACTACTATTTAGTAATTTTCTACTACTATTTAGTATTTTTCTACTCCTAATAAGTAATTTTCTACTACTATTTAGTAATTTTCTACTACCATTTAATAATTTTCTACTATTTAGCAATTTTCACTACCAATTAGTTATTTACTACTATTTAGTAATTTTCTACTACTATTTAGTTATTTATTTACTACTATTTAGTAATTTTCTACTACTATTTAGTATTTTTCTACTACCAATTGGTTATTTATTTACTACTATTTAGTAATTTTCTACTACCAATTAGTCATTAATTAAAAATTAGTACATTTTTCACTACTAATCAGTTATTTATTTAGTAGTAGTAATTTTCTACTACTATGAATTAGTAATTTTCTACTACCATTTAGTAATTTTTTACTAGCAATTAGTAATTTTCTTCTTCTAATTAGTTATTTATTAAAATTTAGTACATTTTTCACTACTAATCAGTTATTTATTTAGTAGTAGTAAGTAATTTTCTACTACTAATTAGGTATTTCTTTACTAAGAATTAGTAATTTTCTACTACCAATTAGTTATTTATTAAAATTTAGTACATTTGTCACTACTAATCAGTTATTTTTCTACTACTAGTCAGTAATTTTCCACTAGCAATTAGTAATTTTCTTCTTCTAATTAGTTATTGTTTAGAAATTGGTACATTTTTTACTACTTATTAGTTATTTATTTAGTAATAATGATTAATTTTCTCCTATAATAAATTAATCATTCACTTAGCAATAATTAGTTATTTATTTACTAGTTGGTAATTTTCAACTAAAAATAATTAGTAATTTCCTATAAATAGTGTTTATTTATTTTTACTAATAACTACTATTTCCCTGCTAATGACTAATTTTCTATTAACTAAAATATAAATTGTTAATTAATAATAATTAATTTTCCAGAAATAATAATTAGTTATAAACTTACTAATATTTAGTAACGTTTTACTAATATTTAGTCATTTTTTTACTCAAATTTCGTTGATTCTCTATTAATATTTACTATAGTCAAAAATAAAATTACTACTACTAAAAAAAAAATATTTTCTTTTGTTTTTTTTACTAATTGCCAAACTGTTAACGAACTACAAGGAAAAAAATTAAAATTAGTATTACAAAAATAGAGAAATTTTTTCTTTTTAATTTTTAAATAGCCAGATAAATGGAAAGCTTGCGCGGAGAGAAAAGGGAATTTTGAAATCCAAGAACCCCTTAAAATTGTATATATATATATATATACAAGAAACGAAGAAAAGTGGTTGGGGTGAAAAAAGTAAAGACTTTTCTGAAGAGAGGAAAACTCATATTATGAACGGTTTGGCAACACTGTCAAGAGCTCCAGGGGGACAGGAAACGAGAAAAAGTGTGTGGACCACTTCACCACTCTCTGCAGACGAGACTGCCGGGTCCGCCGGATGTGTTTTCTTGTGTCGAGAACTCAATTTACAGTTTTTTTTCATATTTTTCTCCCTAATTCCACATATATCAATTTTTTTTTCCTTTTTAAATCTCAATCTTTCTATTTTGTAAATTTTTCATCTTGTTGATAACAACAAAAATTTTTTTCAATAGAAATTAACTTACACAAAAATATATTAACGGAAAAAGTTTTTTTTGACTACAATTTATTTTGTTTATTACTATTTTTGACTGTGATCAATGAAAAAATAATAAATCTAAAAAATAATTCTATAGTAAAAACGAAAAATTGGGGTAAAATATAATTATAGTAAAGAAATTTTATTAAAAGGAAGCAAAATTAAAAAATAATTTGTAGTAAAAAATTATTGTAGTAAAAGTAATTTTGGTAAAAAATAATTATAGTAAAATTATTGTTAAATAATTATAGTAAAACTAGAAATATTTTTTACTACAATATTTTTTTACTATAGTCGATTGATTGTAGTAAAAAATAATAGTAGTCAAAAATATTTCTAATAAACATTTGTATAGTTAAAAATAGTCGTAGTTAATAATATTTCTAGTAAAAAGAATTTATTGTTTTTAGAAATAATTGTAGTAAAAAAATAATAGTAAAATAGACTGTAGTAAAAATCATTGTAGTCAACAATTTTTCTAGTACAGACAATTTATTATTTTTAGAAATAATTGTTGTAAAGAATAATTAAAGTAAAATCGACTGTAGTCAAAAATCATTGTATTCAAAAATATTTCTAGTAAAAAAACAATTGTAGTAAAAAGTTACTATAGGAAAATCGACTGTAGTAAAAAAAATTGAAGCCAAAAAATATTTCTAGTAAAAACACTGTATTTTTTAAAAATACTTGTAGTAAAGAATAGTTGTAGTTACAGTAATTGTGCAGTAAAAACAGCTTATAGTAAAATCGACTGAAGTAAAAAATAATTGTAGTCAAAAATATTTCTACATGGTAAAAACAATCGTATTAAAAAATTATTATAGTAAAATAGACTGTAGTAAAAAAATTATTATAGTAAAATAGACTGTAGTTAAACATTATTATAGTAAAATCGACTGTAGTAAAAAATACTTGCATTAAAAGCAATTGCAGTAAAAAGAAATTGTAGAAAATAATAATTGTAGTTAAAATATTTCTAGTAAAAACAAATTTAGTAAATAAATTATTATAGTAAAATCGACTGTAGTAAAAAGTAATTGTAATTAAAAATTATTATAGTAAAATCGACTGTAGTAAAAAGTAATTGTAGTTAATAATGCTTATAGTTAAATCGACTGTAGTAAAAAATTCCTATAGTAAAATCGACTGTAGTAAAAAATAATATAAAAAATATTTAAAAAATATAAAAAAAATATAATATAAAATAAGAAATATTTTTAGTAAAAATAAATTTAGTAAATAAATTATTATACTTAAATCGACTGTAGTAAAAAGTAATTTTAGTTAAAAATGCTTATAGTTAAATCGACTGTAGTAAAAAATTCCTATAGTAAAATCGACTGTAGTAAAAAATAATAACAGTAAAAGAAATTACAGTAAAAAGCAGTTTTAGCCAAAAATAATTGCAGTAAAAAATATTTCTAGCACAAAACAATATCCTTTTGTCAAAAATACTAATAATAAAGAATAATTATAGTAAAGAAATTGTAGTAATTGCAATTGTAGTTAAAATTAATTGTAATAAAAGCAATTATTGTAAAAAAGTAACTATAGAAAAAATTGACTGTATGGTGAAAAATAATTATAGTTTAAAGTAATTGTAGTTAAATCAAATTGTAGTAAAAATCAATTATAGTGAAAATCAATTGTAGTCAAAACCAATTGTAAAATTAATTATTGTAAAAAATAATTAGTCAGAAATAATTATAGTCAAGAACAATTATAGTCAAAAACAATTGTAGTCAAAAATAATTTCTACAAAAAAAATTTATGTTTGTCAAAAATACTTGTAAAGAATAATTTTACTAAAAGCAACTGAATTTTCCAGTGAGAAATAATTTCTAGTCACAAAGAATTCTAGTTCATAATGTTTCTAATAAAAACCAATTTTTTTTTTAGTTAGAACTAATTATAGTCAAAATTAATTCAACTGAAAGGAAAATTTTACTCAAAAATAATGGCAAAAAAAAATTCTTTTTAAACTATAAATTTCTTCTGCCAATAAAAATGAAGAACTAGAAAAAAAATCTAATGTAAATATAACGTAAAATAGAAGAAAGAATGTTATCTTGTTTTTTTAGCGTCAATATTGTTTTATATGTTCACGTATTTGTTTTTTGAGATTTTTTTTTCTTTTACTGTTTGACTATTTCCCTGTTATACGGAAGTTGGTCGGTTGCGATAATCTTCCAGTTGCTCGTAGGTACATAACTACAATATAATAGGAGTAAAATTGTAGCCGCATTACGTTTGCATTTACGACTTTGTTGCCACTATGGTTCTGCGCACGAGACTCAGTTGAACGCCCCATGCTTTTTTTTTCTTTTTTTTTCTCTCTCTCTCGCTCTCTATCTCTCTCTTTCAAACGCAACAGTTCCATTACTGGAGATTTACACATACATGTGTTCATACGCATCGATATATTTCCGTTTCTTCAATTATCTTCGAGGTGAAAAAGAACTTTTTTTTAATTTCAAAATTGCTTCAAAAGATTATTAATCACTGGATTTTTTTTTTGTTTTTTTTTTTTTAAACCAGATATTAAATTTTATTTTTATTAAATTATATCATTTTTGTTTAACATTTTGCCACCTTTTGCAGTATTCACTTTTTTTCTCCTTTTTTCAATAAGGAAATTAATTTTTTTTATTGAATTATATAATTTTTGTTTAATATTTTGACACCTTTTGTAGTATTCACCCCTTTTTTTCACTTTTTTTTCTTGTTCTCTTTCTTTTCATTTTCTTTTCTTTTCTTTTTTTTTGAAAAGGAAAAAACAGACTCTCAATAAGCTGAAAACTAAAAGGCTTACAAATGGCTCTACCTGCTCTTTTCTTATGGTTTCTTGGCTTTTAACACTAAAAATTCTTTTGCGGTCTATAATTCATAATAGAAGAAAAATCTATCCTATTTCACTATTGTATGGTTTTTTTTTTGTTTGTCAGAAGTGTTATGAATTCAAAAAGAGAAAATATATTCTGGACCTATGGCATTTTTCATATTCGTCGGTGAAAAAAAAAAAAAAAAAAAAAAAAAAAACCACGATGATGATAATGATGATGATGATGATGATCAAGAAGATTGTGAAAGAATTTTTTCTTTTGTTTTACAAAAAGATAAATGTCAAAAGCTTTTTTCCTTATCGATGAAGAAGAAAAGTTTGAAAATTTTTGAGAATTCACAAAATTTTCTGTTTTTCTTCTTTTTCAGATTTTAGAAGAAGAAAATCTAGTAATCAATTATAATTTTTAGAAAATAAAATTTTCCTCTAAACAAAAACACAGAAATTGAATATTTTTATTTTTTGTCTACATTGGAGCAAAAAAATTCGGGTTTTCACCAGAAAAAAAACTAAAAAAAAATCCACTCTAATCAGTTTCATAATAGTTTTTTTCTTACAGCTCAAAAAATAATAAAGTAGACAAATTTTTAGCTCTTTATGAAAAAAAATTTTTTTCCCATATATTTGTTACTTATTTCTTACAATAAAAAGTAATTGTAGTCAAAAATAATTGTATCAAAAACAATATTTTTTTTCACAAATACTTGTGGTACAGAAAAAAATTGTTATAAAAAATACTGGCAGTAAAATCGACTATAGTAAAAAATCATTGTGGTCAAAAATATTTGTGGTAAAAAAAATAATTTTTATTCAAAAAGTTTTTCTAGTATAAAATAATTGAAGTCAAAGTAATTGTATAGTTAAAAATAATTGAAATAAAAGCCATTGTAGTGAAAAATAATTACAGAAAGCGAATGGTAGTAGAAAATAATTGTAGGAAAAAACAGTAAAAATCGAATGTAGTAAAAAATAATTGTAGTCAAAAGTATTTCCACATAGTAAAAACATTTGTAGTAAAAACAATTGTAGTCAAAAAGAGTTGTAGTCAATAATATTTGTAGTAAAAAGAGTTTCTTGTAAAAACGAATAATTATGGGGTAAAATATAATTATAGTAAAAGAAATCAAAATTTGAAAAAAATTGTAGTTAAAACATATTGTAGAAAAAGCAATTTTGGTTAAAATTAATTATAGTAAAATTATTGTTAAATAATTATGGTAAAACTAGAAATATTTTTGACTAAAATATTTTTTTACTATAGTCGATTGATCGTAGTAAAAAATAAAAGTAGTCGAAAAAATTTCTAGTAAAATCAATTGTAGTCAAACATATAGTTATATAGTTATTAGTATTTCTGGTAAAAACAATTTATTGTTTTTAGAAATAGGTGTAGTAAAGAATAAGTATAGTAAAATCGACTGTAGTAAAATATAATTGAAGCCAAAAAATATTTCTAGCAAAAACACTATATTTTTTTGCAAAAATACTTGTTGTTGAGAATAGTTGTTGTTACAGTAATAGCGCAGTAAAAAGAAATTGTAGTAAAAAAGAATTATAGTAAAAATATTTCTAGAGAAAACGAATTTAGTAAATAAATTATTATAGTAAAATCGACTGTAGTACAAAGTAAGTGTAGTTAAAAATGCTTATACCTAAATCGACTGTAGTAAAAATTAATTGTAGTATAAAAAGCTTATAGTAAAATCGACTGTAGTCAAAAATTGTTATAGTAAAATCGACTGTAGTAAAAAATAATTGTATAGTCAAAAATATTTCTACATCGTGAAAACAATCGTATTAAAAATTTTTATAGTAAATTCGACTTTTGTAAAAAATACTTGCAATAACAGCCATTACAGTAAAAAGAAATTGTAGTAAAAAATAATTGTAGTAAAAATATTTCTAGTAAAGAAAATTTAGTAAAAAAAATGCTTATAGTAAAATTGACTGTAGTAAAAATAATTATAGTAAAATCGACTGGTAAAAAAATAATTGTAGCCAAAAATATTTCTATTCAAAACAATTTACTTTTGTCAAAAATACTTAAGTAGTAAAGAATAATTATAGGAATGAAAATGTACTGAAAGTAATTGTAGTTAAAAATAATTGTAATTAAGGCAATTGTAGTAAAAAATAATTGTAGTAAAAATATTTCTAGTAAAGAAAATTTAGTAAAAAAAATGCTTATAGTAAAATTGACTGTAGTAAAAATAATTATAGTAAAATCGACTGGTAAAAAAATAATTGTAGCCAAAAATATTTCTATTTAAAACAATTTACTTTTGTCAAAAATACTTAAGTAGTAAAGAATAATTATAGGAATGAAAATGTACTAAAAGTAATTGTAGTTAAAAATAATTGTAATTAAGGCAATTGTAGTAAAAAATAATTATAGTAAAATCGTCAAGTAAAAAATAATTGTACTTAAAGTAATTGCAGTAAAAAACAATTGCAGTAAATGCAATTGTAGTAAAAAACAATTTCAGTAAAAGCAATTGTAGTAGAAAACAATGTCAGTGAAAGCAATTGTAGTAAAAAATAATTGCAGTTAAAAATAATTGTAGTTCAAAATTATTGTAGTAAAAAATAATTGTAGTAAAAATATTTCTAGTAAAAAATAATTGTAGTCAAAAATATTTCTAGTAAAAACAATTGTATTCAAACAAATAGTTATAGTCATTAGTATTTCTACCAAAAAAGTATTTATTGCTTTTAGAAATAATTCTAGTAAAATCGACTGTAGTAAAAAATAACTATAATAAGAAATATTTTCAGTAAAATTGTATTGAGAAACAATTTTTGTTGTTCCAAAAATTGTACTACTAAATATTTTTGACCAAATTGTCAAAAAATTTGGCAATTTCAACCGAAAACACAAAAAAAATTGTCTATTTCTTTTTCCTGCGAGAATTCACGTTTGAAAGTAGTTTCACTTTTTTTTTTTTTTTTGAGTGATTCAAATCCCTTAATTGCACACTTTTTTTTTTACTGTGTATTGCCCTTCTCTTTTTCTCTCGGAAGCCCTTAATTAAAGGCTTTATCCCTCGAGTTGAGTTGGCGAGTACGTATAGGGTCGAGCGCGAAAGTCCGCCCCCGTTTTCCTCGCCGGGTTTTTGACTCAACAAGTGGGCTAATGTTTTCCGCACGCACAGTAGAAAGAGATGAGGAAGACGATGTCGACGACGACGACGACGACGACCAAGAAGAAGAAAAAGCGCACCTCCGAGGCAAAAACGGGCCCCTTTGAACATTAGGGGTTGCTTCCTGCGAGAATTTTCTCTCTCTCTCTCTCTTTCTCTGTTTTTTCTCTCTTTCTCTGTTTTTTTCTCTCTCTGTCTTTTTTCGCTCTCTCTTTCTCTCTCTCTGTCTTTTTTCGCTCTCTCTCTTTCTCTTTCTGTCTTTTTTCGCTCTCTCTTTCTCTTTCTCTTTCTGTCTTTTTTCGCTCTCTCTCTCTCTCTCTCTCTCGCTTTGTCGACGGCCGATAGAACCTAGGGCCTCTAAAGAGAGGTGAAGAGAAAGCGAGTCGAACTACTCTTCCCCTCGTGTCCCCCCCACCACCACCACTGGAATAGTGGTGGGGAGGGGCGCAGGCTTTCCCCTCGCGTAGCGTCAGTCGCGTCGCGTTCATCGAGTGAGTAGGATTTCGTTGTGTCCCCAAAAACACCGCAACAAAATTCACAATCACGACCCGGTTCTTTTTTTTTGTTTTTCCTTCTTCTTCTTCTTCTTCATATTAACTAGAAAAACACTCTTCGCCCCCTCCCCCTAACCCCCCACCGTTAATTCCCTATTTTCTAGTTATTTTTCCTACAAAACTTGTGATTTCGTCAACTTCAGCTACACTTCTCCCGCCTAGTGAATTTTTTGTTTTTTGTCTCAACGAGCATATTTTCCAATAAAAATTCCCCCTCGTTTCGAAAACAATATTTTCCTTCTTTTTTTGGGGGAAAAAAAATAGTGAAGTGTTTTTTTTGAAAGTGTGCAAAAGAATATTCTTTCTTTTTTTACTAGTGATTTCAGTGAATATAAAGTGATATATTGAAAGCAAAAAAAAAAAAAAAAAGATAATCCAAAGTGTTTGGAGGAAATTTGTATGTTATTTCGTCTTTACCCACGCGGTTTTTCGAGAGGCTAAAAATAAACGGTCGCTTCCGCCGCAAAGGCAAACAAATACAACAAGAAAAGAAGAAGAAGTTGTTTCCTTGGGAATTTTTTGGTGTTCCTCATCGAGAACGAAGAGAGAAGCTAGACGATCGTTCAATTTTTTTTTTCAACTTTTCATCCGTCGGCGAACGGAGGTCGTTTTTGAAACGACGACAATGAAAAGCATGATTGCCGGAATTTGACCCTAGGGGAATTTTTTCTTTTTTTTTTTAGTTTTTTTTTTTTTTTAAAGTTGATTCTATGTTAAATTTTCCGATATAGTCTGCATTCAACTCTTTATTTTTTTACTATATGAAATTCGTCATCAAAAGATGCAATCAAACACGATTCTTCGTGAAGTTGGCAACACTGAGAAGCTTATGAACAACAATAATCTTAATAATAATGGATCGCCCGGCGCTGACATAATGTTTCAAATGGAAGACGACGGACTCACGCAACTCGGAAGCGTGTTCCAGTCCGCATATCAATCAATCGTTGGAGGTGGTCCTCAGGTATTTAAATGCACATCAATTCTATATTTGTTAATTTGATTTTTGGGGGGAAAAAAAGTTTTTTCCGAAGGTCATTTCTAGGTTAAGTTGCTATCGACAATGGTTCTTTTTTTTCTTCACCTTTTTGGAATTTTTTCATTTCGAAATGTGAAAAGTGACTTTTTATTGTAGACAGACCTTAAAGATGGGTTATTTTGGAAATGGAGGCATTTTATTGTGCACTGACCTTAAGAGCGTAATTTTCAATAATTAGCCAGTATTAACGATTAAATACGTTGGGATTTATGTTTCCTCCCTGAAAGAGACGAATTTTTAATAAAATCTTTCCCTCTTATTGTAGAGAGGCCTTAAGAGTAATTCGTAAATTTTGCGCCTTTACATTAAGGTTATGTCATTCAGTCGAAAACGTGTTTCTATGAAGCACAACGGGACACGTGGCTGCTGCATAGACCTTAAAGGTCAAGTATTGTAGACGGACCTTAAACGTGAATTTAAAAAAAAGATTTAATTTTTATTTCCATTTCGAAAGTTTTTATTTTTATTTCTTTTTCGAAAGATTTAGTCACACGGAACACGTGAATACTAAATAACATGACCTTAAAGGTCTTCTTATTGTAGACAAACCTTAAGTCTACTTCATAACCTTTATAACCTTGGGTTATGGAAATTTTCCCCTTTTTAGTGTTCACTGGCCTTAACAGTGAAAATTTCGAATTTAGTCAAGTCTCCCCACGAGCTAAATAGGGAAAGTGGAAATAGTTCCGATTCATCGTACAATGACCTTTTTTTCGCTTTATTGCCAATTGGCCTTAACAGTGGAAAACTTGTAATTAGGTTCGTTTCATAGTTCATTGGCTTTGATAGTGAATTTTTTTGCGAAATAGTCACGATTTATAGTACATTGACCTTAAAAGGCGATTAAATTTTAGAAAACTGTATATTTTTGCATTTTATTGTCGAGTAGCCTTAACACTGAAATCTTGCAATTAGTTTTCTTTCCATAGTTCATTTGGCCTTAATAGTGAATTTTTTTTGCGAAATAGTTGCGATTTTTACTACATTGACCTTAAAAGGCGATTAAATTTTAGAAAACTGGGTATTTTTGCATTTTATTGTTGAGTAGCCTTAACAGTGAAATCTTGCAATTAGTTTTCTTTCCATAGTTCATTTGGCCTTAATAGCAAATTTTTTTTGCGAAATAGTTTCAATTTATCGTACATTGATCTTAAATTTTCCAGCAACTTTAGTAATTTCTGCTATTGTCGATTGGCCTTAACAGTCGAAACATTCCAATTTAGTTTTGTTTTTATATTAAGGCCCTAATATGGTGATTTTTTTTAAATAGTTGCAAGTTTTCGAACATTGACCTTGAGTCGATTAAACTCTAGAAAACTAGAAACTCTTTCGTTTTATTGTCCAATGACCTTAATAATCGAAGCTTTAAAATTAAATTTTGTTCTATACTGACCTTAATGAGGGAATTTTTGAAAATAGTATATAGCAACTTATCCTGAGAGTGTGAGCTTTGGAAATTTTTCCCTTTTACCAACTAGTTAACTGTCGAAACTTTGGATTCTGTTACATTCTATTGTAGATTTACCTTAATGAGGGAATTTTTTAGAAATAGTTCGAATTTGTCGCTATATACGGTTATATGATAATCATAGTGGTCACGTGTAACTTATAGTCGATTGGTCCAATTAGTGATAACTTTGAAAATAGTTCCATTTTATTGTAAACTGGGCTTAAGAAAGGAGAATTGTCTGAAACTTTGAAAATAGTTTCATTTTATTGTAAACTGGGCTTAAGAGTTGAAAATTCAGGAGAAATTTTGTGAAAAAAGTCACGTTTCATTGGTCAATTAATCTAAACTATAAAAGTGGATGTTTTATTGTCGACTGGCCTTAAAAGTGAAGAATTTATTGTCGACTTGCCTTAAAAGTGGAAAATTTATTTTAAACTGCCCCGAAATGTGGAAATTTCGAAAATAGTCGCACTTGTGTTGTGCATCAACCATAAAGAGTAGAATATTTTCCCTTTTTATTGACAATTGGCCTTAAAATTGAAAATTTTGAAAGAAAAAAAAAATTTGCCATTTTAGGGAGAAAAATTCAAGGGTTGAAAAGTGTGGGAAAAATTAACTATATATATATATTGTAAAATCAGTTTCTACCTCCTATTGAGGGGTTAAAGTTATATACATGTGGAAATAATTGCAGGAAAGTTTTTCCTAAAATGCGGAACTGTTCCGCAAAAATCTCCGTAACTAATATGGTCGCATTTTCAGGCCGACGACTACGGTGATAAACCTTAAACGGTTATTTAGGTTCAAAATGACCTCGGAAGATTTTTCTTCTTTTTTTTTGTTCTTACATCTTAGCCTCGTAAATCAAATAAGACAGTGGACGTTTGCAATTTTATTACTAGACGGTATTAGTATCATTAGTAGTGTTGTTCGTCGTTGTGATAACGTAAAGTAGTGTGACAGCAAGGTCGTTAATTTTTTTTTTTTTTTTTTTTTTTTTTTTTAGAAATATTCTGTATTTTATGGAAAATTGTAACGATTTTTTTTGTTTACGTGATAAACGGGAATTTGGTTTAATTTTAATTAAAAAGGAAAATTAGTGACAAGGAACAACTATTTTTTTTTTTTTTTTTTGAGAAATATTCCGTGTTTTATGGAAAATTGTAACGATTTTTTTTGTTTACGTGATAAACGGGAATTTGGTTTAATTTTAATTAAAAAGAAAAATTAGTGACAAGGTACTACTAATTTTTTTTTTTTTTTGAGAAATATTCCGTGTTTTATGGAAAATTGTAACGATTTTTTTTGTTTACGTGATAAACGGAAATTGGGGTTAAATTCTAATTAAAAAGGAAAATTAGTGACAAGGAACAACAAAAAATTTTTTTTTTTTTTGAAAGAAATATTCTGCTTTTTATGAAAAGTAGTAACAATTTTTTTATTTACATGATAAACAGAATCTTATGATTATATTTGACTATAAAAAAATTATTCAGAAGCTACTACTATTTTGTTTCGTAATTTTTTTTTTTTTTTTTTTTTTTTTTTTTTATAGAAATATTCAACATTTTACAGAAAATGAGACAAATTGAATGAATAGAAGTAAAATAAACACGAAAATTGAAGGGAAAAATGCATAATATTTATGAAAAGAAATTTTGACATAATTTTCAAAAATGATTTTTATCTATATAAAATACCTGTGAATAGAGATAATACTATCAAATCTATATCTTAAAATGTCATATGTGATCGATAAGGTGCGCTCGAGTGGTTCTTCTAAATATTTCAAAATTGACAGTTGCTAACACCTGGAGTGTAGAGCACATACGTTACAATTAAAATATCTCGAAAGAAATTCGATTTCTTTTTAAATTTACTCAATATTTTAAATATTAATACATTGGAAATAATTTTTATTTTTCGATTTCAAAAAGAGAAGGTATGAAAAAAAAACAAAAAAAAATTTTTTTTCTTAACATGAAATTCTTTTTTCTAAAAAAAAATATTTTTTTTTTACTTGTTTATGTAAAGAAAAAATTATTTAACATGTGTATAGAAATGTAAAAAAGAAATTTATGTACAGAAAAATGAAAAAAAAAATTATGTTTAAAAAAAAAATTATGTATAGAAATAGAAAATTGTATTTTTGAATTTAGCGTAGAAAACTATTGAATTTTACATTCTTCGTGATTAAAATGTCACTAATTTTACTTCTTCTATTTACCCACAAATTAAAAAAAATGTTAAGAATTTTTTTTTTTTTTTTTTTTTTTAAATTTTCAACTTTAAATCTTTTAGACAATTATTAAAAGAAGAATTTTCTATTCTGAAAAATACTAAAAAGACTGGGAGTTAAAAAAAATCACACTTGAACGAAAATAAAAATTGAAATTAATAATTTATTGCTAGTTTTGATATTTGATGTTAAAGAAAACAGCTTTATAATATTTGCAGGCAAAATATTTATAGTAATATTGTCGATGAACGAGTGTAAACGATATTGAGTTTGTGTGTCATGTACATGCGAGTGTGTGTGTGTATGTTGCAATAAAGTTTGTTTGCAAAAGTTATCGTCTTAATAAACTTCTAAGATCTTCAACAATCATAAACACCCAGTGTTTATTAGCTTTGATTTTAGAGGTTTCAAAATTCTAGTTGTTTTTTTTTTTTTTTTTTTTTTTTTATCTGTCAACCGAATATTTTCGTTCCGAAAAGTGATAATTTATGATGATTTTACGAGGGATTTTTTCTAAATTAATATTTTCGTTTCCCCCACCTTTTCGTTTCGTTCTTTTTTTCGTTTTTTTATTCTTTCTCGATTTCTTTTTTTTTCTTATTAAAAAAAATTTAATACAGAAAACTCCCTTTTTTTTAGCAAAATAAAAAAAAATTGTAGAGGGTATTTTAATTTCTTTGTTTCCTTTTTCCCTTCCCCTACTTTTTTGTTTACAATTAATTTTTAGTTTTTCATTTTACAGTAACAATTTAAAAAATTTGTTTCTTTCCCCCCCCTACTTTTTTGTCACCAAATAATTTTTAACTTCTTATTTTTTTCGAATTTTTCATTTTATAGAAACAATTCAATAATAAGAATAAAAAATTTGTTGCCTTCTTCCTCTTTTCTATTTTTTTGTCTCCAAATAATTTTTAATTTTTAATTTGTTTTAGAAACAATTTTATAAGTTTGTTCCTAATTCCCCTCACCCTACATTTTTTTTCTCCAAATAATTTTTAATTTCTCGTTTTTTTCTAATTTTTCATTTTATAGAAACAATTTAATCAAATTTTTTTTCCCCTTCCTCTACTTTTTTGTCTCCAAATAATTTTTTTTATTTTTTATTTATTTTTGATATTATATAGAAACAATTTAGTAAATTTTAGTTGTAAATGCTAATTTCGTATCCCTTTTTACTGTTTTCCCTCCTCCCCTTTTTGTTGCCACTAAATAAATTGTTCATTTAAAAAAATTTTTTTTTTAATTTAAATAATTTTTTTTTACATTTTTGAAAAAAATTGTAATTTATTTAAAATTTTTTCACTTTGTATAAACAGTTGAGAAAACAATTTTAATGCCTTTTATCGTTAGAAACTACTTTCATATTATTCGCCCTGTCTTTGAATTTTTTTTTTTTTTTTTTTTTTTAATTTTATTTTGATGAAATCAAATTGTGTATGTCGTTTATTCTTTCGGCGTTATATATTTTTTGATGACGCGCCTTTTTTTGGTTATAAAATAATTGAAATAGTATTTAAAAAAAAAGAATAAAAAAAATAGTATCAAAAAAAAAAAAAAAAAAAAAAAAATTCATGGGTGTAATTTATTTTTGCGAGGACAGTGAGTCATCGTCATTCTTGCATTGTTTCGTTAAATGGAATTTCTATCTAATTTAAATGCGGCTTAGCGAGAAATAATACGATTATGCGTTAGCTTATTCTGTTTGTTAATCTCCTTTGCACACCATTGTTACCCGTATAGAGGGATCCACTGTATCGTTCCTCCTCCTCCTCCTCTTTTCTCTATCCATTTTGCACGTTACTGTACATTATTTCAGTACAGTCAACTCACGCAGATTCTCTCTCTCTCTCTCTCTCTCTCTCTCTCTCTCTCTCTCTCTCTCTCTCTTTCTCTCTCTCTCTTCTCTCTCTCTCTTCTCTCTCTCTCTTCTCTCTCTTCTCTAGCTTATGGACTGTTTTCAGTGATTCTCAATCAACGCCTCTTCTCTCTCTCTCTCTCTCTCACTCATCCCCTACTATATTTCGTTCTCCCCCCCCTCTCCCTTCTCTCCTCTCTTTTTTTTTCTCTTTCAACTCCTCTCCGCGAATCGATGCCAATGTCCCCTTTCAAGCTCTCGACTCTATCAGTAACAGATAAGTGAATTTAAAGCCAATTTATCTCAACGAGCGTCATTCAAGACCGAATACTTCTCTGACATAACCTCAAAATAGCCGCAGATATTTTTCAAATGAGATAATTTTGTTTCTAATTTTTTTCCATTTAATACTTTTTTTTTTTTTGCAAATCTTCTTTTCATAATTGAATAATTATTGGTATAATTATTATTAATTAAATCGTAGTCATGAAGGTTAAAAGTTTCAATCGGGTTGTGTAAATTCAAGAATCAAAAGTATATCCTCACCTCGAAAGTTTGATCACTTGGCATTTTTACGTTTCGGGATATTTTCTCTTGTTTCTTTTTTTTTGATGAATTTCTCACTTGAACGAAAAGAAAAACACTTGTTTGGCATAAACTTAAAAAAAAAAAAAAAAAAAAAAACGAATTATATTCTCTGACATAACCTCAAAAAAGACGGAAATATATTTTTTACTTTCTGAATGTAAAGTTTCGTTTCCTTTCGATTTTCGTTCGAAATTTGAACAAAAACAGAACATTTTTGTGACATAACCTCAAAAAAAAAAAATTTCTAATAAGAGAGAGAGAGAGAGAGAGAGAATAATTGGTGAAAATTTGAGCGTGTGTTAATTCGGCCTGAAACGATAATTTCACACACACACTTCTGTATTAGACTCTCTGATCTAAATATCATCATTGTTGGAGTACATACATTGCACACAAAATGTGTTCTATATATGGAACGACGCCCAAATAGAAATAACTAATCGACCAGCGACGAAACCGCGGAAGTTAAATCTTCTCAATTCGAAACTATCGCTCTCGTGTGGATTATAAACGAACATTGCAATAAGTTACTATACACACACACACAAACAAGTTATATTGTGTCGGAGACGAAAACAGTATTATTATTATTATTATTCCAAACACATTGTGAATCCTTTTGTTTGTAATTCGGAGACTGCTCTCTAAATCTCGATTTTGAATAAAAATAATAACTAATTGTTGGGAGAATCTTGAGGTTTTATTTTTTTTACTTTAAAAATTAGTAAATAAATAATTATTAGTTGAAAATTACTAATTATTAGTGAAAAAATAAATTATTATTAGTAAATAAATAACTAATTATTAGTAAAAAAATACTATTTATTAGTTAGAAATGGTTAATTATTAATAACTAAATAATTCATTATTAGTTAAAAATAACTAATTGTTAGAAAAAAATACTATTTATTAGTTAGAAATAGTTAGTTATTAATAACTAAATAATTAATTATTAGTTCGAAATAACTAATTATTGATAACTAAATAATAAATTATTAGTGAAAAATAACTAATTGTTAGAAAGAAAATACTATTTATTAGTTAGAAACAGTTAGTTATTAATAACTAAATAATTAATTATTAGTTAAAAATAACTAATTATTAGAAAAAAAAAAATACTATTTATTAGCTGAAAATTACTGTTTAGTAGTAAATAAAAAATTACATATTAGTTAAAAATTAGTAAGCAGTAACTAATTAAATGACTTCTTATTATTATTAAAAATTTAATAATGATTATTAGTAATTAAATAACTAATAAATTAGTCAATAAAATTTGTTTAAAGTTCAAAATTATTTAGTAATTTTACTTAAACGAAAATTATTATTAAAAATAAAATTCATTTCATTAGAAGAAAATTACTAACTGTATTTGTAAAGAATAACTAATCATTAATAAATAACAAAATGTTTGTAAATTTTTATTATAAATTAGCCGAATTTAAATATTATAGTTTTTTTTACTTTTAAATATTAATTTTCATTGAAATAACATTTTTTTTACAAAAATTTAGTTATTCTTTGTCAATAATTTGTTTTCAATTTAAAAATATCCGAATTTAACTAATCAAAAGTTAGTTTATTTATCACTAATATTTTGTTTTTTGGTTAAAATTAGCCGGATTGAAATAATTTTTAGTTTTTTACACAAAAAGTTTGTATAATTTTTTTAATTGAAGTTTAGTCGAATTTAAATATTTTTAGTTTTTCTTTTTCTACTAAAAATTTGTTTTCATTAAAATTTAGTTTTTTGACTAAAAATTAGTTATTTTTTATTAATAATTGGTTTTCTGTTTAAAATTAGCTGAATTTAAATATTTTTAGTTTTTTTTTTCTACTAAAAATTTGTTTTCATTAAAATTCAGTTTTTTTACTAAAAATTAGTTATTTTTTATTAATATTTTGTTTTCTGTTTAAAATTAGCCAAATTCAACTAACAAAAAGTTAGTTATTTATCACTAATATTTTATTTTTTGTTTAAAATTAGCCGGATTTAAATATTTTTTAGTTTTTTACACAAAAAGTTTGTAATTTTTTAATTAAAATTTAGCCGAATTTAAATATTTTTAGTTTTTTTTTCTACTAAAAATTAGTTATTTTTTATTAATATTTCGTTTTCTGTTTAAAATTAGCTAAATTTAAATATTTTTTTTTTATTCTACTAAAAATTTGTTTTCATTAAAATTTAGTTTTTTGACTAAAAATTAGTTATTTTTTATTAATATTTCGTTTTCTGTTTAAAATTAGCTGAATTTAAATATTTTTATTTTTTTTTCTACTAAAAACTTGTTTTCTGTTTAAAATTAGCTGAGTTTAAATATTTTTTAGTATTTTTTTCTTCCTAAAATTTTATTATGTTGCTAACAATTTTTTTGTTTGCTTTTGAAGAGTATAGTTGCTAATATGATTTCTTTACCTGATTGCTAATTTTACCAAAATTAAAACAGTACAATGAAAACTAACTAAATTAAAAAAAAATTAGCTTTAAAAAAAATCAAAAAAATGAAATTTTATTTTTATACAGTAAAAGTAATATATTTTAACTTGACATTGTAATTCATCGTTTTCTTTGATCGACGCGCATGTCTGCGTGTAACTCATAAAAAATTGAGAATACGAGAACAGTTCGCGTCATAGAATTTATATGCTGTAATTAACCGACCATTGTATTTTTGACTTTAATATGAATGGAAGTATAAACGCGAATTGCTTTTCAGTTGCAACAGTTATTTTTTTTTTTCGTCCGTTTGCTCTCAATGTATATATATATATATTTAAGAAAATCGACAGCTGCCGACTATTATTCAATGAATAGCACCTCTTTCCATGTACCTTGGTAATTCCTATACAGCAATGAGAGAGAATGCCCGCGAGTTGTAATTATTGCAGCCAATGAAGAAGGTCGTCTGTATAATAAACGACAAAAAAAATATTGTTTTCTTTCATTTTTAGTCTTAAAAAAAATTTTTTTTGTCTTATTTTTATATACATATCACTAATAATATAGATTTGTTTCTATATTAAATGTTCATATTCTGTCTTTTTTGAAAAAGAATAATTTTCAATTTAAAAGTCGCTGAAAATTGTAGAAATGGTCTGAAAAATAATTTTATGAGTTCTACTTCAATTTTTTATGAGTTATTATTATGTGAGTTCTTTGAAAAATTTGTTTCAAGTCGAAAATACAAAAAAGTAGCGTATTTTAGTGACTTTTCAGATTTTTAATTTTATGAGTTCCACTCCAGGTTCTATGAGTTCTAGTAGACGTTCTACTATCAAATTAGTATAGAAATTTCTGGCTAATTTGCAAAAAAAAAGCAGTTAGTTTCTAAACGAAATATAAAAAATAAGTGTTCTATATCGATTTTTTCAGTAATTTTATGAGTTTTATTAAAAATTTCCAAGAGGTTCGACACAGAAGTTGCAGTAAAGTTAACAGGAATTTCTAAAAAATATTCTAAACAAAAACAATTGGGCATTTATCTGAATATACAAAATAAGTGTTTTATTTTTAATTTTAAATATAATTTTATGAGTTTCATTTAAATTTGTATGATGAGTTTTGTAGGAACTTCTTAGTACAATTAGTGAGAGTTCTTTGAAAAAAATTAAAAAAAAATTCAATCAGTAAAAAGTTTGCTTCTTAGTAGAAAATCCAAAAAAATTGAATAATTTTTCCAATTTTTAATTTTATGAGTTCCATGAGTTCTGATGAAGATGTTCAGTTTTCCAAATATACAAACAAAAAGGTTTTGGAATAATTTCAAATTACACTATTAGTATAAGAAAAAAAAAACTTTATTCAAAAACTCATAATTTTTGGACTTCTTGAATTTTCAGCAAAACACAGAAAATTTCTTTTTAAGTAAAAATAATTTTTTTTTGTGCACAAAAAAATTGTTTAATGTAATTTTTATTTTTGAGGGGAAATATTTTGTGATGATATGTGATGCGTATGGTGACATTGACGTAAATTTTTTCAGACAGTTATCACGTTTTTCAGTGAAATCCGAAGCAATGAAAGTTTCACGTTTGGGAAGTTCGTTGAAAATGTCGTTGAAACGTTTTCTAAACTTTCGAGAGAGAAAGAGAGAGAGAGAAAGATAGAGATAGAGAACAGAGAGAAAGGTGTATGAGCGGCGGTCTTATCGATCCGAGAATTTTAGACACTGTTCTCTCGCACATACACACACACAAACACAAACACAAATTCACACATATGGGTGTTGCCTGGGTCCACGAAAGAGTTTGAGAAACGGTCTTTGCTTATTTTTGTTGGAGAATTCAGAGAGAAAGAAAAAATAAGGAAAAAAGAAAGGGAGAGAAAAAAATAAGGAAAAAAAGGAAAAGAGAGAAAAAGAGAGAAAGGGAAATGAGAGAATAAAGACAAAAAGAGGAAAGAGAGAAAAAAGAAAGAGAAAAAGAGAAAGAGAGAGAGAGAGAGAAAAAGAGAGAGAATGAAGACAAAAAGGAAAGAGAGAGAAAGAAAGAAGAATGAAAAAGAGAAAAAAAGAAAAAAATAAGAAAAAAGAGAGAAAGAGAAAATGGAAGAAAGAGAGAGAGAGAGAGAGAAAGAAAGAAAAGAAAAAAGAGAGAAAGAAAGAAAACTATGAAAGGGAGTGAAAGAAAGAAAAATAAGAAAGAGAGAGAAAGAAAGAAAGAAAGAAGAATGAAAGAGAGAAAAAGTGAAAGAAAGTAAGGAAAGAGAAAGAAAGAAGAATAAAAGAGAGGAAAAGAGAAAAAATAAGGAAAGAGAGAAAAATTAAAAATAAATAGAGGCAAAAAGAGAGAAAAATACAAGGAAGAAGAGAAAATAAAGAAAGAGAGAAAAAGAAAAAAAGAAAAGAGGAAGAGAGAAAATAAAGAAAGATCTAAATAGAGAGAGAAAGTAAAAATAAGGAAAAATAAAGAAAGAAAAAATAAACAGAGAGAGAGAGATAAAGAAGGAAAGAGAAAATAAAGAGAGAGATAAACAGAGAGAGAGAGAAAAAAAAGGAAAGAGAGGGACAGAAAAAAGAAAGGAAAAGGAAAAAAGAACGAGAGAGAAAATAAAGAAAGAGAAAAACAGATAGAGAAAGAAAAAAGAACGAGAAAGAAAAGAAAAAAAATGAAAAATATAGAAAGAAAAAATACGCAAAGAGATGGAAATAGAGAAAGGAAACAATTAAAGATAAAAAGAAGGAAAGAAAATAAAGAATAAAATGAAAATAAAGAAAAAAGGAAATAAAAAAAGAAAAAAAAGTAAAGAAAGGGAAAGAAAAGAAGCACAGAGAGAGAAAAAGAACGAAAGAGAAAGTAAAGAAAGAGAGAAATAGAGAGAGTGAGAGAGAAGGAAAAAACAAGGAAAGAAAAAAGAAACAAAGAAAGAGAAAAAGAATTAGAGAGGAAATAAAGAAAGAGAGAAACAAAGGGAGAAAGAAAAAATAAGGAAAGAGAGAAAGGAGAAAGAAGGAAAACGAAAAAAGAGGAATAAAGATAAAAGATGGAAAAAGTGGAAGAGAGAAAATAAAAAAAGAGAGAAAGAAGAAGACAAAAAGTAAGGAAAGAGAGAAAGCAAAAAAATAAAGAAAAAGACAAAAAGTAAAGAAAGAGAGAAAGAAAAAGAAAAAAAATAAAGAAAAAGACAAAAAGTAAGGAAAGAGTGAAAGAAAAAGAAAAAAAATTTTTAAAAGAGAGAAAGAAAAAGAATAGAAATATTAAAGAAAGAGAGACAGAATATGAATAGAAATATTAAAGAAAAAGTAAAGAAAGACAAAGAAAAAGTAAAGAAAGAGAAAGAAAAAGGAAAAAAGAGAGAAAGAAAATGTAAAAAAAGAGAAAGAAAAATTAAAGAGAGTGGACGAAAAGGAAGTGCAAAAAAATAAAAATTTCCGTCAAAATTGAGACGAAAATTTAATTCGATTTTTTACTAAAGAGAATTATTTCTTATTTTCCCTCACTTCTTTGTTTCGTATAAACAAAGTCTTCCCTCCCCCCTCCGCTCTTCTTTTTTGCAAATACAAAATAGTTTGGTAATTTATTTTCGTACATGTTTCCCTCCCTCTCTCTCTCTTCTCTTTTAAGCCAAATACATTTGGCGGAACTCGTTTCCGATCGAGGGAGGTCATTTCCGGTCCACGCCTCCCCCCACTTTTCGTTTCCGGTTAGCGTATACATATAACTTTGCAGCTTTGAGAAACCTCGACAAAAGAGGTCGAAGAAGGAAATTGAACTTTTTATATATATTTTTTTTTTTTTTTTTTGCTATTCCCTTTTACGCCACTGAAAGTGGCCGGATGAACTCTTTGATGGGTAATGCGATTACTGAAGATAGGTGAAAAGTTTTTGTTTGAATGACAGAATTTGCAAAGTATTTTTTTTTGAGAAAAACATTGAGTTTTTCTTTATAATCTCTTTTTTTTATTATTGAGGAACCGTCAATATATTTAAGGAGAGATTTTCTCTTTTTTTTTTAGTTTGCAAAAGTGAGAGAGAGTGGAAAAGTTTTGTGCCATTGACAAGTTGGTTTTAAAACAAAATTTCGTTTGAAATATCTTTTTACTGGGAAATTTTTATTCGCAAACAAAATCACGAGGTGAAGAGCGGGAAGAATGAAAAGAAGGAGATGGAACTAGTTTTTTTTTGTCTGTCGAATTTATTTTTGTGCGATAAAAATTACTAAAGAGTGACAGTTGAAGGAATTTTATTTTTGACTGTGTCACATTAAATCCTTTTGATACAAAAGATTGGAATTTTTCTGTTGAAACAGAAAATATGTTGTGAGAAATTTCGATTTTTTGTGATTATATCGCCAAGTTATGGAAAATAAAAATTTGTTTAAACTCATAGAACTTTTAACTAAACTCATGGAATTCTTATTGAAACTCATGGAATTCTCTTTTAAAAACTGTTCACATGGAATTTTGTCAAAACTCATAAAAAAAAATTTTTAAACCGAACTCATAGAATTCATATTCAAATTTTATGGAATTCTAGTTTGAATTCGTACAATTTTTGATTTAAACTCTTAGAATTTTGTCAAAACTCATAGAATTCTTATGTTTAAAGTCAAGGAATTCCAGTATGAACTCATACAATTTTTTATCGATTCTGACAAAATTCGTTGATGTTTTTTTTGACTGAACTGAAACAATTTTTTTGTAATTTGTCAAAACTCATAGAATTCATATAAAATTCAGTCAAAACTCATAGAATTCATTGAAAATTCAGTCAAAACTAATAGAATTTTGAATTACGAAAATTGCAAAATTGCAAAACTTACAAACATGCAAACTTAGAAAAATAAAAGAAAATAAAAAATTTCCAAAAGAAAATAGAACTGCAAATTGTTTTTTGATATTTTGAAAAAGTGAAAAACAAAATTTAAAAAAGTTAATTTATACCATTTTTGCTTAATTGAACATGTGTATTTTTTGGACATTTAATTTCGCGTCCTACACATATAAATTATAGTGAGAAAAAAAGAGTGGAGAAGCAGATTGGGTGGTCTGTTAACGGAACCACACAGGAGATAAGATTTTTCTTTCTTTTTTAAAAACAGATAAAGTGAAGGATTTGAATCTCGAGATTGCGTGTTTGGTGCAATGTCGAACAACTGAAAGTTGAACGTCAAGAAGTAAACGATCTTAATTGAACTGAATCATTAAGATCCCTGCTTCTGTTGACCTCTCACTCTCCTCTTCGTTTTTCTTTAAATTTCACAGTTATTTTTTGCATATATATTGTACGGCAAGAAAAAAAACTGCGAACGTATTTTTTTTCTTATTTAAAAAAAACGCAAAATAAATTCTGTAACAAAAAAAATTAGTCACTATTAGAATTTTAGGAAATATTAGCAAAAAAAAAATGAGGAATAAATGCAAACAACATTGAGTCGAAACTCATGAAATCAGCAAATAAATTCAAACATTGAATCGAAACTCATAAAAATTTGTCACAACTCAGTTTTTTACCCGAACTCATAGAATTTTTTCACAGCTCAGTTTCTTTAATCGAACTCATAGAATTCTGATTCAAAGTCATAGAATTCTAATCAGAACTCATGAAATTTTTATCGAATTTGTTAAATGTCATAAAAGTTTTTTTTAAACCAAACTCAGACAATTTTTTAAAAATTAAAATTAATAGAATTATGGCAAAACTCATAGAATTCATATATAAATTTATAGAATTCTAACTCAAATTTAGACAACATTGAATCAAAACTCATAGAATTTTGTCAAAACTCTTGGTTTTAAAAAATTAAAACTCATAGAATTCTTATTTTTAAAATCATACAATTTTAATCAGAACTCATAGAATTCATGTTCAAACTCACAAAATTTTGTCAAAACTCATAGAATTTATATTTAAGCTCATACAAATTGTAATTAAAACTTATAGAATTTAGTCAAAACTCATAGAATTCTAATACTCATTAATAAAACATTGAATCGAAACTCACATAATTTTGATAAAACTCTTGTTTTTATCTGAACTCATAGAATTCTGATTTTAAAATCGTAGAATTTTAATCAGAACTCATAGAATTCAGATTAAAACTCATAGAATTTTTTTTTCAAAACTCGTAGAATTCTAATACTTATTAATAAAACATTGAATCGAAACTTATAGAATTTTGCTAAAACTCTCGTTTTTATTCGAACTCATAGAATTCTGATTTTAAAATCGTAGAATTTTAATCAGAACTCATAGAATTCAGATTAAAACTCATAGAATTTTTTTTTCAAAACTCGTAGAATTCTAATACTTATTAATAAAACATTGAATCGAAACTTATAGAATTTTGCTAAAACTCTCGTTTTTATTCGAACTCATAGAATTCTGATTTTAAAATAGTAGAATTTTAATCAGAAGTCATAGAATTCAGATTAAAACTCATAGAATTTTTTTTCAAAACTCGTAGAATTCTAATACTTATTAATAAAACATTGAATCGAAACTTATAGAATTTTGCTAAAACTGTCGTTTTTATTCGAACTCATAGAATTCTGATTTAAAATAGTAGAATTTTAATCAGAAGTCATTGAATTCATATTAAAAGTCAAAGAATTGTGATTAAAACTGATAGAATTTTTTTTTCAAAACTCATAGAATTCTAATACTAATCAATAAAACATTAAATCGAAACTCATAGAATTTTGCTAAAACTCATAAATTTTTAGCCAAACTTATATTTTAATTTACAAATTACTTATATAATTACTTATAATTTTTTGAATACTTATTTTAACCATAAGATTTTAATCAAACTCAATTTTTTCAATTAAAATTCATAGAATTATGTCAAAACTCATAGAATTCATATTCGAATTTATAGAATTCTAATTTGAATTTATAGAATTCTAATTTGAATTCATTGAATTCGAATTAGAATTCTATGAATTCTAATTTGAATTCATAGAATTCTAATTCGAATTCATAGAATTCTAATTTGAATTCATAGAATTCTAATTTGAATTCATAGAATTCTAATTCGAATCCATGCAAAATTGAATCGTAACTCATAGAATATTAAATAAATAAAATGCCTTTTTTTAGTAATCTAGTAATTTTTTTGTTATTGCTTAAATAAAATCTAGAGAGGGAGAGATAAACTTGATGATGAAATTTCAATATTATCAAAGTTTGAAATTGATTCACAATTTAATTAATATATTAAGTGTTATTTTAATGTTTGAAACTTCGAGAGAGAGAGGGAGAGGGAGAGAAATGATCGTCACTGTACGCCTCATAATCTATGGTCAGGATTAGCATTAGTATCTCGCCGCGTATGCGTAACACGTATGATCGCAATTGTATTCCAACATTAGTCTGTATGGAAATTCCCTCCCTCAGAGAGCAAGAGCCTCATCCTCCTTTATCCTCCTCTAAAAGCGCCTTGAAACCAGCACCCATATATATATATATACCATATATATTGCTTCATATATTCTCGATTCGAACGCCTGGATGGAATACGTTTTGCTAAAATATTATAGCAGTGCAACTCGAATCTAAACAGAAAATTGGATCCGCACTATCTAGAGAGAGGAGGGAGCGAGGGAGGGGTGAGGAATATTACAAAGGATGCAATGCTTATTGTTTATAATAATGGAAAACCCAATTAAGTTCAAAACTCATAGAATTCGTATTTAAATTTATGGAATTCGTATTTTAACTCGCATAGAATTATAATCCGAATTTAAACACAGCACTGAATCGAAACTCATAGAATTTTTGTTAAAACTCTCGTTATTTATTCGAACTCATAGAATTCTAATTTAAGAATCACATAATTTTAATCAGAACTCATAGAATTCATATTCAAACTCATGGAATTTTAGTTAGAACTCATAGAATTCATATTCAAACTCGTAGAATTTTAATCAGAACTCCTAGAATTCATATTTAAACTCACAGAATTTTAATCAAAACTCATAGAATTCATATTTAAATTTATGGAATTCGAATTTTAATTCATAGAATTCTAATCGGAATTTAAATACAGCATTGAATTGAAACTCATAGAATTGTTGTCAAAACTCTCGTTATTTATTCGAACTCATTGAATTCTGATTTTAGAATCACAGAACTTTAATCAGAACTCATAGAATTCATATTCAAACTCATAGAATTTTAATCAAAACTAATAGAATTCATATTCAAACTCAAAGAATTTTTTTTTCAAAACTTGAAGAATTTGTATTTAAACTCATAGAATTTCGTAAAAACTCATAGAATTCTAATATACGTATTAACAAAACATAATCCAAATTCTGTATTATTCTCTAAATTACAAATTTTTGTTACATTTTTCTGGCATTTTTCTTATACTTTTCACACTTTTTCATGAAAGAATTTGAAAATCTATATACAAATTTTTGGACGAAAACTAAAAATTCGAAAAAAGATTGAAATTATTTATTTATTGTGCTTTTTATATAGGAAAATTATTTTTGACAATAATTTTCAGGAGTATTTAAACTACTTTCTTTGATATATTTTAGTACAAAAAGGGGGTTTCTTAAATTTTTTTTTTGATTAACATAATCTAATAAAAGTGTATGGGTTATCATCGCTTCTTTTATAAAGGATCTCTTAAATAAAAGGATGATGATTCTATAACGTAGGGGATGAATTATTGTTTGAAGATAGCCGATCAAGAAAAGAGGGTGCTGGGTAGGAAATAATTGATTAATCAAATAAAATTAAGAAGGAAAGGATATATGATAATCAAAAAGTATAACTAAAGTATAGAATTTAGTACTAAACACATTTTTTTGGTATCTTAGAACCAAAATTAATTAATTAATTTTTAATTCAATTTAGAAATAAACTCACTTTTATGGTAACTTAGAACCAACATTAATTAACTTATTCTTAGTTTAAAATTAAGAAATAATTAATTAATAAATTTTGACATTAAAATTAAGAGTAAACGTTTTAAATATAAGATGTTTTATAAGGTATACGGTTATTATAAGATTTTCTGTTAAGCAGCATCTTAATATTTTAAGATATTTAGTGAGATGCTTCTTACAAGATGTATCTTAATATTTCAAAATGTGTTATATAAGATGCTTCTCAATTTTTTATGATGTTTTATAATCTACTTGAAACATATGGTATTGAGAATAAACATCATATAATGGAAGATGTTTTACAAGATGCAACTTAAAATTTTAAGATGCTCTTTGTGCTTTTCAAAAATATTAGGTTACAGCTTGTAGAACATTTTCAGAAGCATCTTGTAAAACATTTTAAAACGCAGATTTTTTAAGATGCAGCTTGTAAAACACTTTAAAAAATGAAGATGCATCTTGTAAAACATCTTAAAATGAATAGATTTTTTTTAAGATGCAGTTTGTAAAGCACTTTAGAAAATGAAGATGCATCTTGTAAAACATTTAAAGATGATTAAAGATATTTAAATGTATCTTGTAAAATATCTTAAAATATTAAGAAGCTTCTTACAAAACATCTTATAGTAAGATGCATCTTAATATAAGATGTTGTATATGTTGCATCTTAATGTTTTTAAATGTTCTACAAGGTGCATCTTAATATTTTTAAATATTCTACAAGGTGCATTCTAATATTCTCAAATGTTTTGCAATGTGTATCTTAATGTTTTCAAATGTTTTTCAAGATGTATCTTAATATAAGATGTTTCAAAGGCTACATCTTAATATTTTAAGATGTTTTATGTGATGCTTCTTAATTGGATCTTAATATTTTAAGATATTCTACAAGATGCGTCTTAATATTCTCAAATGTTTTACAATGTGCATCTTAATGTTTTCAAATGTTTTTCAAGATGATGCATCTTAATATTTTAAGATGTTTCAAAGGCTACATCTCAATATTTTAAGATGTTTTATATGATGCTTCTTAATATATAAGATGGATCTTAATATTTTAAGAAATTCTACAAGGTGCATCTTAATATTCTCAAATGTTTTACAATGTGCATCTTAATGTTTTCAAATGTTTCTCAAGATGCATCTTAATATTTTAAGATGTTTTATATGATGCTTCTTAATATAAGATGGATCTTAATATTTAAAGATATTCTACAAGATGTATCTCAATATAGGCTGCATCCTAAAATTTAAAAATGTTTTATAAAATATTTAAAACGTCTGGTATTAAGACTAAATATCTAAATATATAAGATGCATTATAGGCTGTATGTATTTTTGTAGGCTGAATCTTAAGTTTTTTAAGATGTTTTATAGGCTGCATGTCAATATTTTGAGATGCTTCCTAATAAAAAATATATCTTAACATTTAAAGATATTGTACAAGATGCATCTTTCTATAAAAGATCTTTTATGTTAAGAAGCTTCTTAATATTTTAAGATCTTTCACAAGATGCATCTTAAGATTTTAACTTTGTTTTACTTGATGGATCCTAATATATTTTAACATGTTTTACAAGATGCTTCCTAATATTTGTCCAATTTTCCGCATTTCCATATATATATGGATTGAAGGAACACAAAGAGACGATATTGTCGAATGTGCCATGAATTGGCGTTATTGGAATGATGGTGTCGTAATGTCGTTGGACGACATTCTGTATACAGTACTAATAGGGAAAATGGTAGGAGGTGACACACGTCGCGCAACGTCGACCGATATCCGTTGCTTGTAACCATTATCCCCGAGGCATGTTTGCACGGAAACGTGCCTACAGGCGCAACCCTTGTGCGTCGGTGTTTTCACATCTACATGTGTGTATATATAGTTGTGGCACTGCACGCGCTTCTGGAATTAAGTTTATGTAGGTAACTCTCTCTCTCTCCATGTAATCACCTTCCAAGGGATACAAGTGTTGATGCATCTCTATATGTGCACGTCTTTGAACTAGTGGATGGATGCCCCCTTTGGCTCCAGTGTGTGTCTACTATCGGATTGGTAATAGGCACTAGCTCCCGATTATTAGTGTGTAACACACACTTGATTTGGAGGCACAGCACACGGCTTATGTAGCTACACGATGCGACAGGCGCCAGCTGGTCGCAGCTTTTGGTTCTTCTCCTTAACGAATCGACCGAGAGCCTCGTCTCCTTTAGTGTTCATGTCCATCTCTAAAGCAGCAAAACCGATTTGTGGCTGTATATTTACGTTAGACTCATGCACATGTACCTAAAACATGCGTATGTAGCTGAAATACATGCGCATTTACCTAAAACACTTGCACATGTACGTAAAAGTCATGCACATGTACCTAACAATGCGCATCTAGCTAAAATATATGCGCATGTAGCTGAAATACATGCGCATGTACCTAAAACACTTGCACATGTACGCAAAAGTGATGCACATGTACCTAAACAATGCGCATCTAGCTAAAATATATGCGCATGTAGCTAAAACACTCGCACTTGTACATAAAACTCATGCACATGTACCCAAGCTTCATGTGCATATGAATACCCCTAGGCACATTTACATGTACCCAAAACTCATGCACATATACACATTTACACATGAAAGTTGCGATTAAGAACCAAAGTTCCAAGATGAGTTTATTTTCGGATGACCCAAATTTTTAAAACAGTTCTTTTTCTTCTTCTTTTTCTTCTTTGTCATTTGTATATGTGAAAAAAAATTGAACCATCAACATCGTTCTGATAATGATCCGAGAATTAGCTGCCGTTGTAAATAAAAACCAGTTTGAACTTTCACTCGATGCACTTTTCACAAGTGTCTTTCTCTTTTTTTTCAACTTTTGATATTGTTTTGTTTGATTTTTTTTCGCCCTCCCCCCTCTCTCACTCTGCACACGAAGCAGGAGGAATATTATAAACGAAATGAGCGCTGTAGAAAAAAATTTAAAAAAAACGTTAGAATTAAAAGAGAGGAAAAAAGAATTTATTGCAAAAAACGAATGTGCGCCTTCGGTGAACGTCAAGTTCATCATCATCAATGTCATACCATCATCAGTGAAATAACGTTTAAAGGAAAAAAGCAATGAGAATTGCACCATAAGAGTGAATATTTTTTTTTTTAAACAAAATCTTTTTTACTTTTTCGAAAATTTTTTCTTATTTTAATTCTCTTTGCAGAGAAAAAAATTGGCAAAAGAGGAAAAAAATTATTTATTTATTTTTTCTAATTGTAGATCCTTAAAATCTAATTTTACTTAAATATTTCAAAAATTAATTCAATTTTTAAACGAATTGTATTTACAATTTTCATAAGTAGATGAAACTTGAAAAGATTTTCATTTCAAAATTTGTAAAATTTCAATTTATATGAATTTCATTAAAAAAAATTTTTTAAACCTAGATTTTTGGAAAAAAAAATATTAATATCTAAAATTCTTCTAAAAATATTAAAATTTCTTAGTATATAAGTATTTAATGAATTTTCAAAAATAACTAATTTTTGTAGAAGAATTTTAAGTTAAAAAACACTAAAATAAATAGAATTTCGAAATATATTATTTGAGAAATATTCAATTTTTATTTTTAAAAGAACTAAATTCGTCTCAGAAATTTAATTATTTTTTTCAACTTTTGTTATTTATTCTTTAAAGAATTAAATTATTTTCAAAATTTTTAATGAAATTCTTTTATAACGATTTAATTTTTTCAAAAATAATTTTAATAAAACTCTTCAATTTAAGTGATTTGAAAAAATTTTCAAAACTCAATTTTCAATGTTTGCTAGTTGAATAAAATTTTATTTCACAAAACAATTCAATTATTTTAAAGCAAAAGTTTAAATAAAATTAGTCTGAAGAATTCAATTATTTTCAAACGTGAAATATTGATTCTTCGCAAAAATCCAATTATTATGTTCCAAAATTGACAAAATTTTAATTGTTAATTATATATATATATATATAAAATAATTGAAATTCTTACAAGAATTTTATTGAAATTTGATTGAAAATAATTTAATTTTGGAGAAAAAATTTATTTGATTATTTATTTCGAGAAATTGGATGAAACATTTTGTATATAAAAAATAATTGAAATTCTTACAAGAATTTTATTGAAAATAATTTAATTTTGGAGAAAAAATTTATTTATTTATTTATTTATTTCGAGAAATTTGATGAAACATTTTGTATATAAAAAATAATTGAAATTCTTACAAGAATTTTATTGAAATTTGATTGAAAATAATTTAATTTTAGAGAAAAAATTTATTATTTATGCAAATTATTTAAATGTTGACGCGTGAATTTTTTTGGCAATTGAATTTTTGCGAAGAATTCTGTGAAATTCACTTCTTTTAATAATTGAATTTCTCGAATAATATATTTTAAAAATTAAATTTGTTTTAGTGTTTTTAACTTAAAATTCTTCTATGAATAAGTTATTTTTAATAATTCATTAAATATTTATATTATATATTAAGAAATTTAAATATTTTTAAAAATAATTGAATTCTTAAGTTTTCCAGTAATCTTCTAATGAATAATGAACGTAGTTTGATAAAATATTATTATTATAAATATTATTATTTTTTATTATTATTATTTATTTATTTGGAATTTTATTTATTTCTTATTATTATTTTTTTATTTTTATTTTTTTTATTTTTCATTACAATTTATTATTATTATTATTATTATTATTATTATTATTATCATTAATTAATAAAACCTGGAAAAGTTAGGGAATTTGAAAAGGGTAAAAAACGTGGCAACTCTGAATTTACAAAAGAGGAAAAATTTCTTATACTTAACAAATTCAAAAAAAAGTGTACCCCCCTTAAAAAAAAATATATATTTCTAAAAATTTTTTTTGTTAAAACTCAGGTGTGATAATTTTTACTTTTTCTACATTTGCCCCCCGAGAGTGGCGCTGTTTTGGTAAATAGGCCGAAGGCTATTAATAATTATGCTATTATAGACGGTGTGTGAGAGCGAGAGAGAGAGAGAGAGAGAAATGGCCACCACGATATTATTTATCATCTCTCGCACTTACTCTATTAAATCGTGGAGAACGATTTCTCGATGCAGATGATGCAAAATCGAAATTTCGGTAATCGGTATTGCGTATTATCTGGATAATGGTACCTCAGTGCACGAAACTATCGTTTCATTGGGAAAGGAGTGGGTGGGGTGGGAGGTAATTCACATAGAGAGAGAGAGGGGGAGGCAAGGGAACATACACAATTGAACTCTAATGATACCCCACTAAGTGGGCGTCACACAACCTTCGCAAATTGTCCAATAGTTCGATATTCTCTAATAGTGCGCAATGTATGAATTCTTTTTTTCTTCTAATTTTCAAGTTTTTATCATTTTAAATCGAATGAGGAAAATGTTTTCTTACTTCCTCACATTGTTTTAAGCAATTTTTGCAAAATCTGTTCATTTTGCTTTTTGTTGGTGAATTTTAGTTTGATGTAAAGTTGCGAGGTGGAGTCTAACCTCAAAAATTCGACTTTAATGCGTTTATTATTTATAGAGGGATAGTTAACGAAAATTGAATTAGAAAATATTTTCCTATTTCTTCACTGCAGTTAAACGGTGGTTTTTTTTCTTTTATTATTGAATTTATTTAGTAATAATTGTAGATTTTACTTTGAAACAAAGTCGCGAGGTGGTTCATAACCTCAAAATTCTGTTAGGAAATGAAATTCGTTTCTGTAAAAAATATATTCTTAGAAGTATATTTAAAAAAATATGTTAAAAATATATTTTTAAAATATATTATAAAAATATATTTTTAAAATATGTTAAAAATATATTTTTAAAATATATTAAAAATATATTTTTAAAATATATTAAAAATTTATTCCCCCCATATAGTCTCCCATTTTTTCATAGCTTTAAATTTGTTTTTCAATTAAAAACATATTTTGAATATATATGAAAAATGTATTTTGTAAATATATTAAAAATATATTTTTAAAATTCTAGCTTTAAAGAAAAAACTATTTATAAATATAATATTAGGAACCATAAACAATTCTTTTTCTTTAAATGTTTTAATATTTCCACTTGTAAAATATTTCAAATTACATTTAATAATTTTCTCCTTTTTCCTATGTTTCAGGTGAGTTATCGAATTTCTCTTCTTGTTTTCGAGTCGACGAAAAATAAAAAAAAACTTTTCGTAAGTAGCAAAATAATTAATATTTGAAGAAAAAAAAATTCCAAACAGTAGAAAAAAAATCTATTATTTCAAGCGTAGGGAATTTTTTTTTTTTTTACAAACTCAAATATTAAGTTTAGAAATTTACTTTGGAATTAGAAGGGAGGTTTTCTTCTTGTGTGTATTTATATATATATTTTCTTTTGACGGTTTGATGCCGCCGCCTCGACGAGAGGAGTGGAGGTAAAATTTTTGTAGAAAAGGTTCCGAGAAAACCGTGTCCAATCTTGAATTTGGCCTGACAGAAAAGAAAATTCGTGCCTAGGCATCGCCATATGGTGCACTCGAAAGCACGTATCTAAACGAACGCAACCTTAAGACTAGACACTAACACTAGACATAACCTTACACTAATCCAAAGGGACCTCGTCTGCTCGACCACTTCAACTAATCACAGGAGGCGAAACTCCCAGGAAAATGCTCGTTAAAATATGTTTCACAAATTTTCCACTTTTCTAGTTTCAAGACAAAAAAAAAGAAAGAGAGAGAAAAATATCTTAATTAACTCAAGACATTACAATTTTTTTTAAATAAAATAAAAAAATTTATGCCTAAAACTTATTCATATAGTAAATAAAAAAAACGTATGCTTTAAATTTATTTTTAGTTAATAATTAAAAAAAAAATTCTAGTAGCTTCGAACATTTTCCCACAGCTGTGCTCGAAGTTGCTGAATTTTTTCCTTTCTTACTAAATTCGGAAAAAAAATTTTATTCTTTTTTTAAAAAAAATCCTGTCACAAATTAAAACTCATGAATATTTTTTACTATAATTTTACTGTAAAAATAAATTTATACGAATCTTTCCTTTTCCAAAAGAAGAAAATCTGGCATAAAATTCAGTAATTCAATAATTTAGTAAATTTAGTTTTAAAAAATCACAAATACTAATTTGTGTTTGTTTTTTAAGTTTTATTATTTTTAAAAAATAAAATTAGTAAATTTTAATTAGTAAATTAATCACATTTAATAAATAAATTAGTAAATTTTAAATTAATCGCATTTAATGAATAAATTAGTTGAAATAACGAATTATTAGAAAAATTGACTAAATCAATTAATTTAATTTAAATTTCATGAATATTTTCTACTATAATTTTACTATAAAATAAATTTATACGAATCTTTCCTTTTTCAAAAGAAGAAAATCTGGCATAAAATTCAGTAATTCAATAATTTACTAAATTTAGTTCAAAAATCACAAATACTAGTTTGTGTTTGTTTTTTAATTTTTATTATTTTTAAAAAATAAAATTAGTAAATTTTAATTAGTACATTAATCACATTTAATAAATAAATTAGTAGAAATAACGAATTATTAGAAAAATTGACTAAATCAATTAATTTAATTTAAATTAGTATTATTAAATTTAATAATAAGGAATTATTGGAAAAATTTATTAATTCAATGAATATTGATACTAATTTAAATCAATAAAAGACTTTATATTTTAGGAGTAGTAAAATTTACTAATAAATTAGTTGAAATTACGATTGATTAGTAAAATTTAGTAATTCAATCAGTTCTAATACTAATTTTAGTAAGTGACTAACTTTCTACTTTTGAATTAGTAAATTTATTAATAAACTTGACTAATTAATAGTAGAATTAATAATAATTTATTAGTAAATTTTACTAACATTAAAGTTAAAAATTAATAATATAAAAAAAAGACCAATAATAAAATTTATTACTAAATTTCACTATAATAAGAAAGTAAAAATAATAATTAAAACTAATTAAAAATAAAATTTGTTAGAAAATTTTACTAATAGTAAAATTACAATAATGAAATAATTAAAAGTAACTAATAATAACATTTATTAGTAAATTTTAGTAATAAATTGTTATTAAAATTTTTTACTACTAATTACTTGTATTGTTTACTAATTTCACTAGTTAATATTTAATAATAATATTAATTTGAATTAAGAAATTATTTTTTATTTTCGAAGTGGTAAATTTTACTAATAGATTAGTAGAAATTACTATTTATTAGCAAAATTGTATATTTAGATTAGAAATAATCAGTAGTAATTACTGTTTGTTAATTTTGAATTAGTAAATTTTAATAATAAATTTGCAAAAACTAATATTTATTAGTAAAACTTACTAAATAGTTGTAATTTGTAAAAATTAGTATTTTTGTCAGTAAAAATATACTAATCAGTAATATATTGTAAAAATTACTATTTATCAGTAAAAATTTACTAATTAGTAGTAATTAGTAAAAATTACTGTTTAGTATAGTAAAAATCACTATTTAGTATAGTAAAAATTACTGTTTAGTATAGTAAAAATTACTATTTAGTATAGTAAAAATTACTATTTAGTATAGTAAAAATTACTATTTAGTATAGTAAAAATTGCCATTTAGTATAGTAAAAATAACTATTTAGTATGGTAAAATTTACAAATTCAGTTTTTTTAGTCTCTGATTTAATCTTTAGTAAACATTTTTATCGAGTCAAATTCGATGTACAGTTGATATTGTGTTTAGGAAATTTATACGTGGAATATATTTGCAATTTGTTAGCATGGTCAGTATTTACATTTTGTATTAACGACTAACGTCAACATAACACGGATTACGGTTATTCTGCTGTTATCGTTGACATTACGTGAATTTTATCGTCGCATATTGCACGCCGCGTAAAACTTGCTGTCACTACTAGATAAACTTTTAATTTATGATCTTGTCAGTGTAATTAAATTTCTTATCGACTCGTATGTTTAAATAGTCACTTAGCTAATTATTTTTGCATTCTTCTTTTTTTTCACAATTTTTCCATATTTACATTTAGTTACATTTAGTTATGATTAGTTTTACTCAAGTTTCACACAAGGTAAAAAGTACATTTTTTTCTATTCCGTTTCTATTTATGAATAATTTTAATTTTAATTAATTTATAATAATCGAAAAAATGGAAACAATTATTATTTCCATTTTGTCGACTCTTGCCATTGGAATTATTCTGATCGGGGAAAAATTAAAGAAAAATATTAAATTTTGGTAAATTTATTGCGAAATAAAGAGTCGAGGTGGAGATAACCTAAAAAAGTGGGACTTTAAAAGTGGGACGAAACATTGATTTTTACGAATATTGAATTAAATTTGGGGGGAAATTGAAAATTACTTGTCACTCATTATTTTTGAAATTTCAGTAATTCGGTTTTAAAAACAGTGAGCAAAAATTACAGCCATTGTAATGTTTCATCGAGAACTAAAATTTTAGCGTAAAAATAACCGTAAAAGTAAGAAAAAACGATTTTTCAAATTTTTGCCTAAGTTTTAAAACAATTTTTAAATTCAACGGTTATTTACCATTTTTGCCCTTCGAATGATTCCGTTTTATCGAAAATAACCTCAAACTAGAAATATTTTATTACTTTTCCAGAGAATTGAAATTTCCAAGTGGAAAATAACCTCAAAAGTTTAAAAAAACATTTTGTTTGTATTTCCCCTTAAATTTTAAGGATTTTAAGTCAAATTTTAAATTTAACACATATTTACTATTTTTGCCATTCCAATGATTCCGTCTCATCGAAAATTAGCTCAAAATAAAAAAATTTCATTGCTTTTCTAGAGAATTAAAATTTCGAAGTGGAAAATAACCTCAAAAGTTAAAAAAAACAGTTCCCTCGAATTTTCGCTTAAATTTGAAGGATTTTCAATCAAATTTTGAATTTAACGTTTATTTACTATTTTTGCCATTGCAATGATTCCGTCTCATTAAAAATTAGCTCAAAATAAAAATATTTTACTACTTTTCCAGAGAATTAAAATTTCGCTGTGGAAGATAACCTTAAAAGTTTAAAAAACATTTTTTTTGTATTTCCGCTTAAATTTTAAGGATTTTAAGTCAAATTTTAAATTTAACGTTCATTTACCATTTTTGCCATTCCAATGATTCCGTTTTATCGAAAATAACCCCAAACTAGAAATATTTTATTACTTTTGCAGAGAATTAAAATTTCCAAGTGGAAAATAACCTCAAAAGTTTAAAAAAAAAACAGTTTTCCTCGAATTTTCGCTTAAATTTTAAGGATTTTAAGACAAATTTTAAATTTAACACATATTTACCATTTTTGCCATTGCAATGATTCCGTCTCATCGAAAATTAGCTCAAAATAACAATATTTTATTACTTTTCCAGAGAATTAAAATTTCGCAGTAGAAGATAACCTTAAAAGTTTTTAAAAAAACATTTTTTTTTGTATTTCCGCTTAAATTTTAAGGATTTTAAGTCAAATTTTAAATTTAACGTTCATTTACCATTTTTGCCATTCCAATGATTCCGTTTTATCGAAAATAACCTCAAACTAGAAATATTTTATTACTTTTGCAGAGAATTAAAATTTCCAAGTGGAAAATAACCTCAAAAGTTTAAAAAAACAGTTTCCCTCGAATTTCCGCTTAAATTTGAAGGATTTTCAATCAAGTTTTGAATTTAACGTTCATTTACCATTGTTGCCATTCCTATGATTCCTTCTCATCGAAAATTAGCTCAAAATAAAAATATTTTACCACGTTTCCAGAGAATTAAAATTTCGCAGTGGAAGATAACCTTAAAAGTTTAAAAAACATTTTTTTTGTATTTTCGCTTTAATGTTAAGGATTTTAAGTCAAATTTTAAATTTAACGTTCATTTACCATTTTTGCTATTCCAATGATTTCGTTTTATCGAAAATAACCTCGAGATGAAAATATTTTACTACTTTTCCAGAGAATTAAAATTTCCAAGTGGAAGATAACCTAAAAAACTGATGGAAAATCTTCTTTTTTTTTTGGGAATATTAAATAAACTTTCGTTCCAAATTTTAAAATTATACGTCACTCATTTGTCATTTTTACCAGCGGAATGATTCGTTCCGTAAGGAAAAAATTGACGAAAAATATTCACTATTCCAGAGAATTAAAATTTCCAAGTGGAAGATAACCTAAAAAACTGATAGAAAAATCTTTTTTTTTTGGGAATATTCGAAATTAAAAATTCGAGGTGGAAATGAGAGAAAAAAAATTCTACTTTCTTAAAAAATAATAATAATAATAATAATAATAATAATAATAATAAATAACGAACAGAAATAAAGAGAATTATAATAAATAACGAACAGAAATAAAGAGAATTATAATTATGGAAAATGGAAAGTAGCGGAAAATAATAAATTTACCGATATTGGAGAATTTAATTAAAATCCCCTCTCTCTCTCTCCATTGACAAGTTTTATAATTCTTATTTCACATTTATAATTGTTACTTAATTATGGCTATGATACAACCTTATTGTTTTATTACAAATCAGAGAGAGAGAGAGGGAGAGAGAGAGGAAACAATTAAAATTATAAGTCCTGGAACTAAGTAGAGAGTAATCGATGCTGCCCATCTGGTGCGATACGCCCTTAACCCCGGGAGTCTATGTTCCATGGTGGTAGTAGTAGTAGTAGTGATTTTAGCACTATGGGGGGATGAGGGAAAAAGGGGGCGGAGTTGTCGGATGTATGGTGGATAGGGGCGAGGAGGGGGGGGGGAGAGGAAAAGACGGAAAGGGAGAGAGAGAGAGAGAGAGAGTTAGGTTACACATTGGGTGAGGTTAGTTCCGATTTTCTCGAGATTTCGTGCTTCGTCGTACCAACCTCGAGATCGTAGATCCAACTTCCAAGAGCAGTCTTTTGTTACGTGTGTATATATATGGCAACAATTCTCGATTTTAATCGGATGAAAAAATATAGAGGCAAAAAAAAAAAACAGGGAAGAAAATGTTAACTGAACCCTGTGTTAAAATTGGAGAAAAAAAAAAACTTTTCCACAAATAACAGCGAGAAAAGGAGAATTTTTTTTTATTTTTTGTGAATTCAATTTTATTTTTTGATATTATTTTTCATGCCATTTTTTATTTTCGATTGCAAAAGGAGTGGGAAATTTTCATTCTATTCGGTGAATTTCCCATTGAAACAAAAATTCGAGGTGGAGAACAAAATTTCAGAATTCCACTGTCTTTGAATTTTGTTTCGGGTATTTTTTTTTTGGAAAATTTCCAAACTTGGTAATTTTTCCTAGCTATTTTCCTTTGACGATTGCAAAAAGGGAATGGGAAATTTATATTCTATTCGGTAAATTTCCCGTTGAAATGTTTAAAAATTCGAGGTGGAGAATTTTGTTTCCAAGTATTTTTTTTTTCTAGAAATTATGCTTGAAATGTCTTCCTGGAAATTTACTTCATTTTTTTGGTTGCTTTCCTTTTATTTTTAGAGAGTTTAAATTTTTTGTCACTGTTTTAAAATTAGAGAATTACTTAGAAAAAATAATTATAGACTATATTTTTCATTTTGAGGTTATTCTCCACTTGGGAATTTGATTTTCGAATAGTAACGAAGAAAATGAATATTTTTTCTTTTCCTCTTTTGAATTTTAACTATTGGAATGGCAAAAATTAAAAAAACTATTGAAATTTTTACAATTTACAATATAATTGTTTTTTACATTCTAGTTTCTGTATTTTTATGAATTTTATGGTTTTGTATATATATAAACTTTTTCTAGAAAATTATCTGTTTTTAGTAATTATTTAGAGTTTTTATAATTTTTTTTAATAATACTAATGACAATAATAATAATAAAAATAATAATGAATTAATAAAAATAGTGAAATAAAAATAGTGGAATAAAGATAATTTAATAATAATAATAATAACAAAAGTAATTTTATGTTATGCTCTCTAAATAAATAATTTTACGATTTTTTGTTATACCTTTAGTATTCTATTTATTGTTCTTTTTTACTTTTTTACTTATATTTTATTTTATTAATGTTATTTATTTATTTATTTATGTTATTTCTATTTTTTGTTATTAAAAAACGCTCAAATTTACTTAATATTGAAAATTATTGAAATTTCTGTAAAAAATTCCAGATAGAGAAAAATAATTTGTCAAAAATTGCCAAAAGATAAAAATAAATTGTAAATGTAAATTAAATTTTAATGTGTATGATAAAAAAAAGTGAAAAAATAATAATAATAATAATAATAATAATAATGATAATGAGAGTAATAATAAAAATATAAATAAAAAAAATAATAGTAGTAACAAGAACAATAATAATAAAAAATAAAAATAAAAAAAAATAATAGTAGTAACAACAACAATAGTAATAAAAAAAATATAAATAAAAAAAATAGCAACGACAACAACAATACTAATAATAAAAATATAAATAAATTTAATTTGCATATTTATTTTATTTGCACAGCTGAAATTTGACGCAAATTGACTTTCACGTGTATTTCGTGCTTCTCTTTGACGAAAATTACAACAACAACAACAACAAAAATCTAAGGAAGTTTTGTATTTGTTTAATAAATAAAAAAACAATATTTGCTTACAAATAATTTAATAACGAAATAAAACGAAAAAAATAATTTTTTTTTTGGAATCATAAATTTTTATTTTTTTACATATTAAAGAATTTAAAGAAAAAATAATTTTCAGGTCTATTTTTAAAAAGAAATGAATGCGTCGAAAGTTTCTTTACTCAAGTGTTTCTTTTTCGATTAATCTGAATGCGTCAAATAAAAAAATTTTTTTTTTTTTTTAGTGTTAAGAAATGTCTTATTCTCTTTATTTAAAAAATAATAATCCACACGAGCGGATATTTCAAAATTGAACAAAAAAAAAGAAGTTAAATTCTCGTTTGGAATTTTTATTTTTCAAAGAGAAAAAAAATAACCTAAAATAGAGAAATTTGAGTTTTATTCGATTTAAAATTTTTTTTGTTTTGAATACAATTTATTTTTAGCTTTTTATCAATTGTTTTTATTCTATATTTAATATTATTATTGTTAGTATTATTATTATTATTATAAATTATTTTTAATAATAATAAATATTGTTATTAATAATAAATTATTAAACGTCGGCAACGATCATTATTATTATTATTATTATTATTATTATTATTATTATTATTATTATTATTATTATTATTATTATTATTATAATTATTATTATTATTATTATTATTATTTTAGAATAATAAATATTTCAAACTGGATCCTACGTGGCAAAATTTTTTTTAACACCATCACTATTATTTTAAGAGGATCAAAAAACTACAACATCAAAACTTTAATTATTCAACATATTATTATTATTATTATTATTATTATTTTTGCTTCTTGAATTATTTTTATTTTTAATTATTTATTATTTTAATTATTTATTACTTTATTATTTTTTTATTATTATTTTATTACTATTTTACAATTCTTTTATTATTCTACAATAAAAAAAATTTATTTGATTCAAATAACGATTACTTGACTAATTATCTATTAAATATTTACTTGATATTAAAAATATATATATCAAGTAATATATTTACTTAATATTAAAAATTACTTGATTCAAGTAAATATTTCATTGACAGTCAAACAGATATGAATCAAGTAATTGATTATTTAAATCAAATAAATTTTTTTCAGAGCATTTTTATTTTAATGTTATTTTATTATTTTATTATTCTATTATTTTTTTCATATATATATATATTAGTAGAGAATTTTGTTTTTCGTTCGATTTTTCCTTCGTTAAATTTATCTCGTCCATATTTTCATAAAATCATAAATATTAATAATTCTTTTGAAAAATCGAAAAAGTCAACAAGACTGTCAGAGAGAGAGAGAGAGAGAGAGAGGAAACGGAAGAAGGTTCTTGAATTTCAAAAGAGGAAAAGCCCTGGGTAATAATTTTTTTTTTCATCTTTTGTCTTTGGGGGTTTCGGTTTCCCCGCATTTTGGTACAATTGAGTTTCGTGCATAAAACAATTAGATTAGGAGGGCAAGGACCGGTCACACATTGCTTTTTAAATCGACTGCTAATCCTGTGCCGGAAGAACCTGACCCATTGTCTCGATTGCTGGTGGTATTTTTGTTGGTAGGTCCTCTCCTTTTCTCCGCTACCTGTTTCGGACTCGACTTTTTCCAGTGCGCCGCCATAAGACCGCCTCAGAATTGAGAGGGTCGGTGGGTAGAGAGGGAAGTGGAAGGGGGGAACAGGTACGTGGAAACAGATGGAAGAGAAAACTTCGAAACCAACTAACAAAACCCAAGGCACAATCTGTTCGTTCCTCCTTCGGGTCGACGATCCCTTTTTTTTTTTTTGGTGAAATTATTTTTAGAACCTTTGAAAAAAAGTTTTTGCTTTTATTTTACCTTATTTCACTTTATTTTACTTAATTTTACTGCATTTTACTGTATTTGACTTTATTTCATTTTATTTGACTTTCTTTAACCATCTTTTACTTTATTTAACTTTATTATTTTACTGGATTTCAATTTATGTTTCTTCATTTTACTTTATTTCACTTTATTTTACTTAACTTTACTTAACTTTACTTAATTTTTCTTAATTTTACTATATTTTACTTTATTTTAATATATTTGACTTTATTTTATTTTATTTGACATTCTTCAACTTTGGTTTAAGTTATTTAACTTTATTATTTTACCGTAATTCACTTTATTTTAATTTATTTTACTTTATTTTACTATATTTTACTTTATTTTAATATATTTGACTTTATTTCATTTTATTTGACTTTATTTTATTTTATTTGACATTCTTCAACTTTGGTTTAAGTTATTTAACTTTATTATTTTACCATAATTCACTTTATTTTAATTTATTTTACTTTATTTTACTATATTTTACTTTATTTTAATATATTTGACTTTATTTCATTTTATTTGACATTCTTTAACTTTATTCTACTTTGTTTAACTTTATTATTTTACTGTAATTCACTTTATTTTAGTTTATTTTACTATATTATGCTTTATTTTAATATTTTTGACTTTATTTCATTTTATTTCACATTCTTTAACTTAATTTTACTGTATTTTACTATATTTGACTTTAATTAAATATATTTAATTTTAATTGACATCCTTTAACTTCATTTTATTTTATTTAACTTTATTTAACTTTATTATTTTACTGTAATTCACTTTCTTTTATTTCATTTTACATTATTTAACATTATTATACTTTATTTTACTTGATTTTATTTTATTTAAAATTATTTTTTGGCATTTAACTTTATTTGACTTCATTTTACTGCATTTTACTTTAATTTTTCGACTCAATTTCACTCAATTTTTACTTATTTTACTTTAATTTACTTCATTTTACATTATTGTACTATTTTTTACTTTATTTCACTGTATTTCACTTTATTTTACATTATTTTACTGTAATTTAAATTATTTTACTTTTTTTTTGACTGTATTTCACTTTATTTGACTTTATTTTACTCTATTTTTTCCATTTTGCCTTAATTTACTTTATTTTACTTTATTTTACTCTTTTTTACTTTATTTTGCTTTATTTTACTTTATTTTAGGTTAAAAATTTTTATTACATTTTTTTTGGTTTGTTCCCTTTTGGTTTATTTTTTTTTTGGCTTCTAACTTTTTGCCATTGTTTATGATAAAATTTTACACTTTTTGCGCTATTTGGTTAAATGTTAATTTTAAAATCAAGAAAAAAAACTCCAGGTGAAGATTTTTCGAAACTCAAATTTTTTTATTTCTAAATGTCGACATTTTGCAAATGTTGCAAAATTGCAACAAAAAAAAAACTTTTCTGGTTTTTTATTATTGGAATGGCAAAAATTAAAAAAACTATTGAAATTTTTACAATTAACAAAATAATTGTTTTTTAATTTTTAGTTTTTGTATTTTTATGAACTTTATGTTTTTGTGAATATAAACTCTTTTGGAAAATTACATATTTTTGGTTATAATAATACTAATAATAATAATAATAATAATGATAGTAATAATAATAATAATAATTATTATTATTATATTAATAATAACAAAATATCAATGTGAATAATTGTTTTTTTTACTTTTTTATTTATATTTTATTTTATTATTTCATTTTATTATTTTATTATTCGTCTTTTTAACTTTTTGACATTATTTCAGGTAAAAAGAAAATATTTTACAAAGTAATTTTATAATTTTTTATTATACTTTTAGTATTTTATTTATAGTTCTTTTTTAGTTTTTTATTTATAAATATATTTTATTTTATTTCATTTTACGTTATTTCATTGCATTTTACTTTATTTTCCTTTACTTTACTTTTTTTACTTTATTTCGCTTTATTTCACATTATTTTACTCTATTTTACTTTATTTTACTTTATTTTACTTTTTTAACCCTTTTTTTTACTTTATTTCACTGTACTTCACATTATTTTACTTTATTTTACATTATTTTACTCTATTTTACTTTATTTTACTTTCTTTTACTTTTTTTTTAACTTTATTTGACTGTATTTTACTTTATTTCAGGTTAAAAATTTTTATTTTATTCTTTTTTACTTTCTTATTTATATATTTGATTTTATTATTTTATTATTCGTCTTTTGAACTTTTTGACTTTATTTCAGTAAAAAATAAATTATTTTATAAAGTAATTTTTACAATTTTTTGTTATACCTTTAGTATTTTATTTATTGTTCTTTTTTTTACTTTATTTCGCTTTATTTCACAATATTTTACTTTATATTTACTTTTTTTAACCCTTTTATACTTTATTTCACTTTATTTTACATTATTTTACTCTATTTTACTTTATATTTACTTTTTTTAACCCTTTTTACTTTATTTCACTGTATTTTTTATTTTACTTCGTTTTAGGTTAAAAATTTTTGTTATATTTTTTTGTTTTTTCCTTTTTATTTATATTTATTTTGACTTTATTATTTCGTCTTTTGAACTTTTTGAATTTATTTCCTTTTAAAAACTGAAATTTTATTCAAAATTATCGAAATAATTTCTTTTCAAATGTATTCTCACCATTGTCTCTTCGATGAGAGGGAGAGGGGGGGCGGTTGGGAGCATAAAAAAAGAAAGTGGATTTCATGAAAAATTTTTCATTTTTTTTTCGAAAAGAATATATAAATGTACATAAAAATACGAGATAAAGAAAATATAATGAACAAAAAAAAAAAGAGAAAGAGAAAGAGAAAAAGAATAAGAATAAAAGAATATAAAAATTACGAGTATTACAATAACACGCTTAATTTTGGCATTTGTTACGGAAACTCGTGTGGTTCGTATTTATCGTTTCTGGACGTACGCTCTCGCGATCTTCCGAGTTCCGCTGCTAACTCACACACACACAAACACGAGTTTAAATTTTATTTTTATATATATATATATATATGAAAAATGTGCGTGTGTTTAAAAATTTGTTTGTGTATTTCGAGTTCACGTTTGAAGCAAGCAGCTGTCCGCCAGGTGCGTGGCCCATCCGACCAATCGGCACACTCCCCGCAAGCGAGGGGTGCCCGACCTACGTTTTTCAGGCCCCAACTTACACACACACACACATTCACCCTCCCCCATCTCGTTTTTGCCATCTCTCTCTCTCTCTCTCTCTTTTTCCCCCTTCCACCATTTCTTCTCTCTTTACCCACCACGACATGGTGAATTTACCTGCGCCCCTACGGTCAAGACCCGGGGAGAACCTGTCAGCCCTTTTGTGTATGTATATGCACTGCTTTTACCCTCCAAGAGAAAAATCGATACACCCTCGTCTCTCTCACTCACTCACTCACTCACTCTCTCTCTCTCTCTCTTTTTTTTCTGTCCTAAGAAATTTTTTTTTTCTTCTTTTTTTTCTGAATAATCAAACAGGCAGATGCTTTGGAATTTCTTCTCCTATTTAAATTATTAGGAAAAAAAAAGATATTTTTCTATCTTGGTTTTTTTTTCTCTCTCTCTCTCTCACTCTCTCAGTGTGTTTCTGTCTCTATCTATATAGACATCTGGCGTTCGCTCGTCGAGAAGAGTTAGATGTGACACTAATTTTTAAATTTTTATCGCTCTTTGAATATATTTCGAATTTATTGTCTAATTATTATATTGTATATTATAATTGAAAGAAAAGCATTTTTTTGCAGTAAAATTGAAAATAACAATTTTTTCGTTAAAATAGGAAAAATAACTATTGTTTTTTTTTTGGTAAAATGAAAAAAAAACATTTTTTTTCATTAAACTTGAAAAACCCATTTTTTAAAAATGAAAATTGAAAATAACTATTGTTTTTTTTTGTTAAAATGAAGAAAAAACAATTTTTTTTTCATTAAAATTGAAAATAATAATTTTTTCGTTAAAATAGGAAAAATAACTATTGTTTTTTTTTCTCGTTAAAATGGAAAAAAACCTTTTTTTTCATTAAACTTGAAAAACCCATTTTTAAAAAATGAAAATTGAAAATAACTATTGTTTTTTTTTTTGTTAAAATGAAGAAAAAACAATTTTTTTTCATTAAAATTGAAAATAACAATATTTTTATCATTAAAATTGAAAATAACAATTTTTTCGTTAAAATAGGAAAAATAACTATTGTTTTTTTTCTCGTTAAAATGGAAAAAAACATTTTTTTTCATTAAACTTGAAAAACCCATTTTTTAAAAATGAAAATTGAAAATAACTATTGTTTTTTTTTTGTTAAAATGAAGAAAAAACAATTTTTTTTCATTAAAATTGAAAATAACAATATTTTTATCATTAAAATTGAAAATAACAATTTTTTCGTTAAAATAGGAAAAATAACTATTGTTTTTTTTTCTCGTTAAAATGTAAAAAAAAACATTTTTTTCATTAAACATAAAAAACCAATTTTTTAAAAATGAAAATTGAAAATAACTATTGTCTTTTTTTTGTTAGAATGAAGAAAAAACAATTTTTTTTCATTAAAATTGAAAATAATAATATTTGTTTCATTATATTTGAAAATAACAATATTTGTTTCATTATAATTAAAAATAACAATATTTGTTTCATTAAAATTTTTAAAAACTATTGTTTTTTTCATTAAACTTGAAAATAACAATTTTTTCATGAAAATAAAAAAAAACTGACGTTTTTTTTGTTAAAATCGAAAAAAAACAATTTTTTTCAGGAAAATTGAAATTAACATTTTTTTTCATTAACATTAAAAAAATAATCGTTTTTCTATTAAAATAATTGAAATTCTTGTGGAATTTTACAAAAAAATAGATTAGAAAATAACTTTTAGTTAAAATTTTCGTTAATTGAAATTTTCGTTACGTAACGAAAAGTTTTTAATATCAAAACAATTTTTACGTCCGTCTAATAAATTATTAAGGAAAAAAGATATTTTTCTATCGAATTTTTTTATCTTCTTCTCTCCCTCGACATCTGGCGTCCATCAAGAAGTAATGTGACACTAATTTCCAATTTTATCGTGATGCTTGAATATATATATTTTTATAAAATTGTAAATTTTCTGCTTTAATTCTTTTGTATTCCTAAATCTTTTTCGATTTTTCATTGACGAAGATTTTATTCAACAAGTTGTCGATGATAAAAGTATGAATAATTTCTTTTATAAAAAATAAATTTAACTTGTTAGTTAATCAGTACTTTCTAAATTTGATGCTTATTAAAAAAAACAAAAAAAAGTAATTGAAAACATAATATAATTATGTAATTAATTTTGAGGTTATAAACAGCAATTTAGTTTTGTAACTTTCTTCTCTAAATTTGCAAAAATTTAAAATTTTCAAAAGTGTTTTGTGCCAGTCCAGTGAATATATTTATCTAGTTTGTAATTTTCATGTTTAAAAATCGATCGTTTTATCGAAAAAAAAGAATTCGTGGTGAGAAGAATTTATAACCTCCAAAAATTTTCTTAGAACTAAAAATCTAAATTTTCATATTATTTTTTGGCCAATTTACTACTAATAAAATAGAAATTAATTTTTATCACTATTTACTGGAATATAGTATTTAAAAAATTGTTTTTATTTGGAAAATTAGTAATATTTTCGAATAACAAATTTTTTTATTTGGAAATTTAGTAGTTTTCAAACAAAAAATTGTTTTTATTTGGAAATTCAGTAAGTTTCATATAAAAAATTGTTTTTATTTGGAAATTCAGCAATTTTCCGATAAAAAATAATTTTATTTTCAAATTTAGTAATTTTCAAATGAAAAATTATTTTTATTTGAAAATTTATAAATATTTTCGAATAACAAATTTTTTTAATTAGAAAATTAGTAGTTTTCAAACATAAAATTGTTTTTATTTGGAAATTCAGTAAGTATCATATAAAAAATTGTTTTTATTTGGAAATTCGGCAATTTTCCGATAAAAAATAATTTTATTTGGAAATTTAGTAATTTCGCAAACAAAAAATTGTTTTTATTTGGAAATTCAGTAAGTTTCATATAAAAAATTGTTTTTATTTGGAAATTCAGAAATTTTCCGATAAAAAATAATTTTATTTGGAAATTTAGTAATTTTCAAATGAAAAATTATTTTTATTTGGAAATTTAGAAATATTTTCAAATAACAAATTTTTTTATTTAGAAATTTAGTAATTTTAATTCAAAAAATTGTTTTTATTTAGAAATTCAGAAAGTTTCACATAAAAAATTGTTTTTATTTGGAAATACAGCAATTTTCCGATAAAAAATAATTTTATTTGGAAATTTAGTAATTTTTAAATGAGAAATTGTTTTTATTTGGAAATTTAGTAATATTTTCGAATAACAAATTTTTTTATTTTGAAATTTAGTAGTTTTCCAACAAAAAATTGTTTTTATTTGGAAATTCATTAAGTTTCATAAAAAAAATTGTTTTATTTGAAAATTCAGCAATTGTTCAATAAAAAATAATTTTATTTGGAAATTTAGGAATTTCACAAACAAAAAATTGTTTTATATTTGGAAATTCAGCAATTTTCCGATAAAAAATAATTGTATTTGGAAATTTAGTAATTTTCAAATGAAAAATTGTTTTTATTTAGAAATTTAGTAATATTTTCGAATAAGAAATTTTTGTATTTGAAAATTTAGTCGTTTTCAAACAAAAAATTGTTTTTATTTGGAAATTTAGTAATTTTCAAACAAAAAATTGTTTTATATTTGGAAATTTAGCAATTTTTCGTTAAAAAATAATTTTATTTGGAAATTTAGTAATTTTCTAACAAAAAATAGTTTTATATTCGGAAATTCAGTAAGTTTCATTTATAAAAATTGTTTTTATTTGAAAATTTAGTATGTTTTAAATAAAAATTTTTTTTATTCGGAAATTTAGTATGTTTTAAATATAAAATATTTTTGTTTGCAAATTTAGCAATTGTTCAATAAAAAATTGGTTTGTCTCGAAATTTAGTAATTTTCAAATTTATACAATATTCATGGTTAGAAAAAAGAAAAATTGATTACGAATTGTGAAAACAAATATACGGAGAGAGACCCCCATTGCCCTCTTTGATTGTTCTCGTGGTCATTGTATGTGAATTTTCTCTTTCCAATGATTTTTATCTCCCGTTTTTATGTGTGTGTGTGAGTGTGTCTTTTCACTTTGCCGCCTGGAATTATTTATATCATCCAGCCATTAGGTGAAAGCCATTTAGCCGCAGTTTGAACATTCATAAGGGCCTTAAGATATTTGTAACTCATTGTTATCTCGTATTTCCTGTGAGTTGTGTTTATATATTTATAATACCACAAGCATAACTTTGCCAATGTCCTTATGCGCGTAAAGAAATAATTTTTCTCGCCAAAAAGGATTTCTTAAGATAATTTCATTTTCACTATATATATATATATATATTTCCACTGCACCTTTTTTCCACGTATGGCAACGATTGTGAAACGCCCCCAAAGGAAAACAAATTCACTTTCAGTGTTCAATTGGAATTTTTTTTTTTTTTTTTTTTTTTTTTTTTTAAGAAAACAAATTACGTAAAACTGTTCATTATTTTATTGAATTTTATCAGCAATGGAATTAATGTTCCGTTTATTGAAATAAATGAACTTAACGCGGAAATAAAATGTACGCATTTGACACAATTACTAGGAAACATAACCTCTAAATTATTAAGTCGAGCGTAAATTAAGTTTGCGAAAGTACTTTCCATATTTAACGAGTGAGGAATGATTCTTGCCACATTGATCAGTGGAATTTTCCCCTCGAATACTAATTATCACAATTTTTTACAGAAAAAAACAATTTTCAAAGATAATTTTTGAGGTTATAAATTCCCTTCACTTGAAAATTTTTCCCCTTCACAAAACTCTTCGATTTTGCCGAAAAAAATTAATTTCTTCGAAAAATGATTCTGGAGAGTGGCAAGAATCAGTTGCACAAGAAAATTTCCCTATTTCTCGGAAATAACGAACTTTGAGGTTATGTTTCCTTTTTTTTTTTTTTTTGCTTGGACGAAAAACGATTTTCGCATTTGTAAACTATAGTTATAATTCACCGAGTAAAATGCATTGTTGTCTTAGAGGAGAGAATTCGGAGAGCGGAAGAAAGGTGAAACGAGATGACGGACCTTTTAGGTAAAGTGGCGGTGTCTTTTCCACGCCCACGCTTTTAAACATTCGTGTGCCGTGTATTATATAGAATTTATATGCGATTACAATGGACAAGGCGAGTGCACATTTGTAACATGCAAAAATTAAAAAAAAAAAAAAAAAAAAAAAAAAAAAAAACTAAATGCAAGTGATGTCAGCGCACGTGTCTCGCGGCAAATTTTCAACAATTAATACACGACACAGTGACAGCGGAACATGAACCAGGAAACGAAGGGGTTCCGCCTGTTCCTCGTTGCGCTCCTTGCACGTGGTCGGCCCGCCCGCAAAGAGAGCAAAGCGGCTAATTAGCGATGGACACTTGTCGACCTACCGCGGCACGAGGCCATTATTTATTCAAAACAAGCACTTTTACGCTACTCGACAATTTCATTCACTATTCTGAAATTGTTTTCACATTTATTCGCTCGATATAGTGTCAAAAAAATTTTTTTTTTTAATTCTAACCTCAAATTTTTTTTTTTTGATCAGTTTTTTTCAATTTGTGCCATTTGTGCCATTATTTATTCGTAACAAGTACTTTTACGCTACTTGACAATTTTATTCATAATTCGAAATTGAATTAACATTTATTCGGTCAATATAACGTCAAAAAAAAAATTCCTTTTTATTCTAACCTCAAAAATTTTGTTTTTTTACCATTTTTTGTTTGTTTGTGCCATTTGTGCCATTATTTACTCAATACTTTACTCGACAATTTTATTCACTATTCTGAAATTGTTTTCGCATTTATTTCCTCGACATAATGTCAAAAAACAAAATTTTTTTATTCTAACCTCAAATTTTTTTTTTATCAGTTTTTTTTAATTTGTGCCATTTGTGCCATTATTTATTCGTAACAAGCACTTTTACGCTACTTGACAATTTTATTCAGAATTCCAAATTGAATTATAACATTTATTCGGTCGAAATAATGTCAAAAAAATTTTTTTTTTATTCTAACATCAAATTTGTTGTTTTTTGACAATTTTGCCATTATTTATTCGTAAGAAGCACTTTTACGCTACTTGACAATTTCATTCATAATTCGAAATTGAATTTTAACATTTATTCGGTCGATATAATGTCAAAAAAAAATTTTGTTTATTCTAACCTCAAAGTTTGTGTTTTTTGACATTTGTGCCATTATTTATTCGTAACAAGCACTTTTACGCTACTTGACAATTTTATTCATAATTCGAAATTGAATTAACATTTATTAGCTCGATATCACCTTAAAAATTTTTTTTTTATTTTAACCTTAAAGTTTTTGGTTTTTGACCATTTTTTCTCGTTTGTGCCATTTGTGCCATTATTTATTTGAAACAATCACTTTTACGCTACTCGACAACGATTCGAAATTGTATTAACATTAATTCGCTCGATAAAACCTCAAAAAAATTTCTTTTTATTCTAACCTCCAAGTTTTTGTTTTTTGACCATTTTTTCTCGTTTGTGCCATTTGTGCCATTATTTATTGAAAACTTTACTCGACAATTTTATTCACAATTCTAAATTGTTTGAACATTTATTCGGTCGATATAACCTCAGAAAAGAATTTTTTCTTATATTCTAACCTCAAAAATTTTGTTTTTTGACCATTTTTGTTCGTATGTACCATTATTTATTCAAAACTTTACTCGACTATTTCATTCACAATTCTAAATTGTTTTAACATTTATTCGATTGATAGACTCTTAAAAAAAAATTTTTGTTTTTTATTCTAACCTCAAAAATTTTGTTCTCTGACCATTTTTTTCCGTTTGTGCCATTTGTGCCATTTTAAACAGTGTTTTTTAGTTGCGAAACGAATTATTATTTTAAAAACGGAAAAATTCAAGACAGGGTCTGTTTTTTATTTACTTTTTTCAATCAAAATAAATGGAAAATGCATAGTATTTTGAAAAAACAAATTTCTTTCAATTTCTTGGGGCCATTTTAAGAAATTTTTTCACCTCTCCGAGACAATTACTTCTTTTGCCGTTCGTCTGAATATTTTTCGACATAAAAATTTACTTTCATTAATTAAAAATAAAAAATAATAATAAAAAAAAGAAAAAAATGTAAAATGATAATTTTTTTTTCTTTTTTCAAAATTTTTTTTCCTTCGATTTGTGCCATTCTACAAAATATTATTAACTGTCCCGAATAAATTAATTCTTTTTGCCATTCGTTTGGATATTTTTCGAAAGAAAAAATTATTTGATTCAAATAACCGATTATTTAACTATTATCAAATAAATATTTACTTGAATCAAATAATTTTTATTTGAATCAAATATTTCAGTATTTGAAGCTAATACTATTTAATTGATTCAAATAAAAATTATTTGATTCAAGTAAATATTTATTTGATAATAGTAAAATAATCGGTTATTTGAATCAAACACATTTTTTTCAGTGTAATTACCTACTGAAAATTCAATAAGAAATTTAAAAAAAAAATTTTCCTTTTGAAAGAAATTACAATGGCTAATGATAATTGAGGAAAGTAATCGATGAATAGAGTGCGAAACGAGTAACAAAAGAGACGAAAAAAATGTTTGACTAATCGATTTCCATCGTTGTTGTTGTTGTTTTTGATATTGAATCGTTAATTTCCAACGTCGACAAAAGCGCGATGAGATTATTAATTATAAACATTATGCGGCGCTTGGATTTTGAATTGCATTAACTGTTAGCTTTAATGCAGGAGGAAATGGTCTCTCTCTCTCTCTCTCTCACAGGCGCCGCCTGTGGTGTGCGTTCACTTGCAAAACGTGTGAACTCGACATAAAGTTACAAACGTTGTACACACGTCCCGTAAACTGCCAACATTTATGTCGCCGGGAATCCCCCTTCTGTCCATACTGCAGTATCTCTCTCTCTCTCTCTGTCGTGTGGGTGCCAAGATTATTAAAATTAATCGCTCCCTCGTGCCTACCGCTAATTTATCGTCCTCCACTCCTATGTAGGCTTAACAATTTTCAATTTCAATTCCCTCAGCTTAAAAACAAATAATTATCGATTGCTTCATTTTATTTTGGTGAAATAAAAAGGTATTATTTTAACAAAGAATTTAAATTTATCATTCCAAATTATTTTTTTACTCGAAATATTTTTTTTTACTCGAAATATATTTTTATTACTCGATATATATTTTTATTACTCGAAATATATTTTATTTCTTACTTAAAATATTTTATTTTACTCGAAATATATGTTTTTCACTCGAAATTTATTTTTTTTACTCAAAGTATATTTTTTTCCACTCGAAATATATTTTTCCATACAAAAAATATTTTTTTTTACTCGAAATATATTTTTTCATACAAAAAATATTTTTTTTTCACTCGAAATATATTTTTTTCTACAAAATATATTTTATAGAAAAATATATTTTTACTCAAAATATATTTTGTAGAAAAATACATTTTTACTCAAAATATATTTTTTTTTACTCGAAATATATTTTTTTTTACTTATTTCGAATGTTGGATAATCAATCTAGAAAAAAAGAGGCTTTCTAACCTCAAAAAATTCTCATTTTTTTTATCTTAGTCAGATTTCTAATTTTTTGCCACTCCCTAGAAGCAGATTTTCCCATTTTTCTCCATTTTGGTTCAATTTTCAAATTTTTATCAACAAAAAAAGAGTCGAGGTGAAGGGTTTTCTAACCTAAAAATAAATACAATTTTTTGTGTTGATTTGTCTCATATTTGCCGCACTCTCTAGAATAGAATTATCCACTTTTTTATCCAATTTCTCATTCAGTTCTTGATTTTTTATCTAGAAAAAACCATAAGCGAGCTGAAAGTTATTCTAACCTCAAAATTTCATTTCTTAATAAAAAATTAATTTAATTTTCAGTTTTTGTTTGTTTGCTAATGTTTTTTCTTTTTTTTTTAACTTTTTGCCTCTATCTAGAATCATATTATCCACTTGTTATGCATTTGGATTCTTTACAACGAAACAAAAAATTTCTAGTGAAGGTTTTTCTAACCTCAAAAATTTTCAAATTCTTTTTATTTCTCCTTCTCACGTTTGCCACTCTCTAGATTCAGATTAGCTTTATTTTTTGCAATTTAGTCCAAATTTGAATTTTTTATGAAGAAAAAAAGAGCCGAAGTGGGTGATTTTCTAACCTCAAAATTTCTACCATTTTCCTTTGGGTTCGTTTTTTTTTCGTGCCACTGTCTAGAATAAAATTATTCACTCTTTATTCTTTTTCGTTGAGTTTTGAATTGTTTATCAAGAAAAAAAGAGACCAAGTGGAGGAATTTCTAACCTCGAAATTTTTACTTTTTTACAGTTTTTCTTACGTTTGCCACTCGCTTGCATTAATTTGTCTAGTTTTCAAATCATTTTCGTCTAATTTTGTATTTTTACACAAGGAAAAAAGAGACGAGGTGGAGAATTCTTTCTAACCTCAAAATTTTTATCTTTTTTTCGTTTTCATACTAAATGTTTATTTTATTTTAGAAAAAAAGTCTAATAATTTCTTTTCAAACTAAGGTTTAATTGTTTTAGGTTACATTTATTTAATTACGATTAGTTGAATAGTTTTTTTTAATTAATTACGATTTGTTAAATATTTCTCTTAATAATTACGCATAGTTTGATAATTTTTTTTTTAACTACTTACGATAATGTAGAAAACTTTCTTTTTCGGATTATTTTTAATTGAGTCGTAATTTCACTTTTTTGTTAAATAATATTTAAATCTTATCAGGGAAAGAAAAATCAGACTAGGAAAAGTTTTGCTCGCATCGCCGAAGGAAGGGGAAGTAGTGCGATAAACTTGGGTTCATTTAACGGATGATAAAGAGTTGCATATATATTTATTTTTTAATGAAACTTGTTTTGATAGACAAGGGTCAGCAATTCGCGCCATATTGTCTGCTCGCTTATCAGACATTGATTGACGTCTACAAGAAATGCCAAAGACCCCTTTTTGCGCTCTGAGATTACCGCGTTTTCATAATTTTTCGAATCTCAATAAAATTGCATTTTACAACAAGAGAAAATGAAAAATCCCTCTTTGATTAGATTCACAATTTGTTTAATTATGAAATTTAATTTTAATTGACAGCTCTCTAGTTATATTGACTTTAATAAACAAAATAATAGCCGCAGAGTGTGATTAATTTCATTTTCCCTCACCTCGAAATTTTGAATTCTTATAACTTTTCGAAAAGGGATTCTTTTTCAATTTTTATTCCCTGGGCGTATTTTTACCGACTGAACTATTTTTTACCCGAAATTGTAGAATTTTTGGATAAAAATTTTCTCTTTTTCTCTCACCTCGAAAATTTAATTTCATATAACTTTTTGAAAAGGGATTCTTTTTCAATTTTTTTTCCCTGGGCGTATTTTTCCCGACTGAACTATTATTTACCCGAAATTGTAGATGTTGGGAAAAAAAATTTCCCTCACCTCGCAAATTTAATTGTTTCCAATTTTCATAAAATGAAATATTTTTCCACTTTTTCTCTATAAAGAAACTTTTTCCAACTGAACTATTATTTTTACCCAAAACAAAAATATTTACACACCTCTCGAAACTATTTTTTACGTCAAAAATCGAACATAACCTCAAAAAAAAACGAATTTTACTCCTTTTTTTTTGGCAAATTCAAACAAAACGAGGCAAGTGACAGTTTGGAAAAAAAAAGAAATTAACAATATTTCATTGCTGATCAAGTGTGATTAAAAACTGTCGAAACAGACGTCGTGAAAAATAAAATAAAAAAAAAAATAAATAAAAAAATCATGGGTGGCTACTTCTTTCAGCCTCTCTGCTCATGATACGAATAAAATTTTTATTCAGTTCGTTGGTCCGACAGTCGCTCATGTAATTCGACAAATATCTCCCTTTTCCCCACCCTTTTTTTCTCTACATATCCACCCCCCCCCCTTTCTCTCCCTCTCACAATTTTCCCGCGCGAAATACTCTTGTCGTTTATCGAATATATTTATATTCTCTGTGTAAAGCCAATCGTCGCTAGAGTGGGCGGACTAATAAACTATCCAATTTTTTTTTTTTTTTTTTTTTGCCTCCCAGGCACGTATCGAAATCCATGTAAATTTCGCCCGTTGGCCCTTGCCCCCCTCCTTCTTTCTCTCTCTCTCACTCTCACCTCTTTTATTTACCGACCGAGTAAACCCGGCTTTTCCACCAACGACGATTTACATATTTCGGCGTGCGTTTGACCGGTAATAATGTCGGTCGCATTTTCAACGAATTGCCCTTTCCGCCAGGCAGATTCATCCCCCCTCCTATACGTATACTCTTCCTATGCCACTAGCACCAGTGATTCCACTTTTAGACTGAAACATTGTGATATACAAATCTGCGTTTCAGCATCGTGGAGTTGACTGGATGTTATTACGTGTATTTTTTTTTTTTTTTTTTTTTTTTTTTTTTTTTTTTTTTTTATTAACTTGCCATGAAATCAATTAGAAAAAAAATGTATTTTGACACTTTTCGAAATACGTTTTTGAAGGTAAGGAGTTTAGTGTTCATGAAAAAGGGAAATAAATGTTAAATTTAGGAGATAATAGTAGAAATGGCAAAAATAACCTCAAAATTCGAAGGGTATTTTTCAAATTTCAGGGAGAAAAAATGTTTTCCCGAATTCTTTTTCAGGATTTATTGAATTGTGCCACTTTGAAAAATAGTTTCCACTGCGAAATGAAGTATTATATCGAAATTTGAAATAGTTATTAATAATTTAAAACTCGAGGTGGAGGAAGTAGTGTCCATTTTATTTAAAATTCACAGAATTGAAATTTGAATTTAGAAATACGAGGCGTGACTTATTTGTTCGTCAATGATGTAAAGTAAATGATAAATTTACCAAAGAAACTTAAAAATGAAAAACATAACCTCAAAATTTATAATAAATGATCAATTCACCAAAGAAACTTAAAAATGAAAAACATAACCTCAAAATTTATAATAAATGATAAATTCACCAAAGAAACTTGAAAATGGAAAACATAACCTCAAAATTTTTCCGTTTTTTCAAATTCTAGGAGACGTGATATTTTTTACTGTTTACTTAATTGTGCCACTCTGACGACTAGTTTCACTTGCAAAAGGAATTATTGTCTTGATATTTAAAGAAATTATTGGAAATTAAAAATTCGAGGTGGAGAAAGTAAGGGCCACACTTTATTTTTACTTTAGAACATAGAATTGCAAATTGAATTTAGAAATATGGAGAGTCACTTATTTGTTTACGGAAAAATTAAAAATTTGGGAGATAACATTAAGAAAGGCAAACTTAACCTCTAAATTCTCGGGTTTTTTTTCAAATTCTAGACAGAAAAACGATTTTTTTCAAAATTTTTTTGGTCCACTTAATTGTGCCACTCGGAAGAATAGTTTGACTTGCAAAAAGAATTATTACTTTGGTATTTAAACGAGTTATTAAAAGTCAAAAATTCGAGATGGAGAAATTAACCTCATTTTTTTTACTTTACACCGAAAATTGAATTTTTTGGCTCGAAATTTTATCGATTTAACTAGAGATTAAAAATTTGAGGCTTCAATGTAAAAAGAAATTTCGATATCGAGGCGTACAAATAACTCTTACTTTATTAAATTTCAACTATATAATTTAGTGTTTAATGATTAAAAAAAAAAAATTAATAAAATTCCCTGGAGCCATGATTTCATTTTTTGTTGTGACTTTTCATTTGCGATTGAATGATTTGTCATTGGTCTGTTTGGATTTTACATGTTGGCAATTGAGTGGCCTTCGGAAAATGCTATAACGATTCGTTGAACGCTTTGAATATTTGCCGCTAAAGATAAGAGGGCAAAGGGATATATATGGATAGTGAGGGGGGGGGGAGTCGTCGTTTTTACATTATGATGATATTTATTATCATCCATTTATCAGTTTCAGTCATTCGTCGACTGCTAGAATGCAGTATAAGTAAATTTAATTTTCATCTACATCTTTTTAGTTTGCAAATATTTAAAAAAAAAACTTTTTTTTTCGTTTTTTTTCCACCTAGAATTATTTGTTTCCTGTTTTTATTCTCTTACCCCTGGAAATATTTTTGCTCTTCTTTTATTATGTCCTGCTAAAAATATTTTGACCATTTATTTTATTTATCTCTAAAATATATATTTTTTTAATTTCCTAGTCTTTATTTCCACTTTTTTCTGAATCTTGACCCAATCGGGAATTTTGGAACCCGGGATCGTGTTCAGAGGACAAATATACATTGAAAACGACTCCCATGTTAGTAATTGGAGAAAAATTTTTTTTTTTGAGTTTTTACCCCCACTTTTTTCCAAATCTTCAATTTTTTGTATCGTAAATTGTTGGTTTTTAATTGTAATACATGACTTTGTGTAAGTTTCTAGTATGTCAAATTGAACAGAAAAGAATATTTCAAAAATTCTCCACCCAAAAAACCGTTTTTTGGTCAGTTTTCTAAAAATTTTGACTTGTTAGACTATTTTAGAACCTTGGATCGTGTTTAAAGGGCAAAAATACATTGAAAACGACACCCATGTCGAAAATAAGGAAAAAACAATTTTTTGAGTCTTTACCCCCACTTTTTTCAAAATCTACTATTTTTTGTTTCTTTATACCGCAGTTCTAAAGAGTAGGGTTCAAATTTGAATTTCTGGATTCGTGTAAGTTCCTGGCAGGTCAAATTAAGCGGAAACGAACGTTTCAAAAATTCCCCACCCAAAAAACGGGTTTTTTTGCAGTTTTCTCAAAATCCTGACTTGGTAATCGATTTAAAATATTGGGATCGTATTTAAAGGACAAAAATCTACTGAAAAGCACTACAATGTCGAAAATTGGAAATAATTCAATTTTTCGTTTTTACCCCCACTTTTTTCAAAAATCCAGCATAGTTAGCAAAGTTAATTCTATTTTTAAAGGTAAAATCGTTTTTTTAAAGTGAAATATTACTTTTGAAAAGTTACTCCAACTTCTGCAAGTATTTTTTTCCACGTAGATATTCAAGAAAAAAGAATTACAAATCGAGGGAGAGAGAGAAAGAGAGTGGGAGAGAATAAATTGAAAATCTCTTGTATTGTTTATAGAAAATGTTTGTATCGCCAGTGAATAAAAAACAAAAAAAAGAGAAGAGTATTTAGTCAAGTAGGTGATAGATGTGAGCGCGTGGCAATCGCGTAAATGCGAGAACAGTATTTTCAGAGAATGCATATCAATCCCAGTGCAGAGGGTTCGATTTTCTATTGAGCCGGTCGTTAGTTTTCCACAGGACAGCAGAAATACAATGTCATCGCACTCGCTGCTGCGTTTATATCAACCGCGCTCTCTCACCCTCTTCTCCCCCCCCTCCCTTCTTTTTCTCTTTTGCCTCGCGAAACACTCTTTCTCTCTCTCTCACTCTCTCACCAAATCCCCGCATCCAGTAAATATAACTCGACGCTGACAAGTGTCGACGAGGGTTTCACCGAAGCACCCATTGAAAATTGTTCCCGAATCACCAGTTTATATCTCGTGATACACTGCCCGCTCGCGATCATTTCGAATAAAATTTTCCAATTAGTTTCATTTTTTTATTAACTTCAATTTTTCACACACATTTTATTTTATTTTTTTTTTCATTTTTATATGAATCAAAAGCTTTTTTATTTTTTTTTTATTTTTCGTGCCGTATTTTTAATAATATTTGAATAAATAGGCGCTAAGACGTTATAATAACGTAATATAACGTAATAATGACGCAATATAACGTAATAGTGGCATAATACGACGTAATAATAGCGTAATACGACGCAATAATAACGTAAGAGAAAAAAAAGTAAATTTTGAGGTTATGTCAACTTATTTTGCCGATTTATTCGAAACTAGTGCAACAATTCTTGTGTTTATTAATTCCCGAACGATTTGTTCAGATTTGATGTTTATACTCCGGAAGTATTTACGATTTTTAAAAAAATTTTACCTTTTTTATTTAGAGTCAAAATCGCCAGGTGAAGCATTCATCAGGTACGAGATTTTCATTTGTTTATTTTACTTTCAGTTTCCATATTTTTTTGCTCCACAGTATTCGTTATATGTGGTTGAAATAGCGAATATTTCTAATTTCAAAAGAATTCGCAATTTTGAGGTTATGTTAACTTATTTTGACGATTGATTCGAAACGTAATACATGGAATTTCATTTTAGAAAATATCTAGATCGATTTGTTCAGACTTGAAGTTTGTACTTCTGCAGTAATTTCGATTTTTCTTCATTTTTTGGCCCTATTTATTTGCAGTCAAAATCGGCAGGTGACGCATTCATAACATACGATTTTCAAAATTTGTTTTCAATTCTCCTATATTTTTTTTTTTTACTATTTTAGGGTATTTTTAATATAAAGCTTATATTCTGAATGTCAAATAAAAAAGAAATAATTTAAAAATGGAACAGATAGAAATTTTTAATTTTGAGGTTATGTTTATTTATTTTGCCTATTTATTCGAATGAAATTCATGAAGCCTAATGTTTAATAATTTCTATCGATTTGTTCATATCCGAAATTTATGCTCCTGAAGTATTTTCGACTTTTTCAAACATTAAGAGTTAATTTTTAAAAGTGAAAATCGCGAGGTGGAGACAAATGTTTATTTTTTTCTCGAAAAAATACAATTTTTTCGTTTCTGATAAAAATTTACAGCAATGGAAGAATTAAGATTTGCTGAAAATAGATTTTTAATTATTAATTTGTTTTTTATTTTTATTTATTTTTTGTTTTTCCTATTTTTCTATTCGTTTTTTTTTATTTTCCTTTTTTTCATTTTTGTTTAATTCCTTTTTCAAAAAAATTTTTTTCGTGTTTTAAAAAACAGCTCGAAAAAGGAAATAAATATACTTAAAATATTTTTTTTAAGTAAAAAGTTTTTGAAGGAAAATTGAATAAAGAAGAAAGAATTCGGTAAAATTTTCTTCCTTTATTTTTTTTCCATTTTTCTATTTTATTTATTTTTTATTTTTTTAAATCTCTAGTGGAGAATCGAAGGAATACACAGGAACCTACTTAAGACCAGTTGAGGACACTTTTAACCCCTTCCATCGCTTCTCTCCCGGTGAAAATCTATCCCTTAGTGCTTCACGAGTAGAATACGGTGTCACTTAAATATTTAACTAAAGCGGATGAATCCCGATACCTTCCGCCTTACAATTTCTTGTCCCTTTCGCAGCCCTTCCGATCGTGTCGTCGCCATCATTCGAGTTTTCTTCCATTTAAATATTTTTCGCCAAAAAAAAAAATTCAAAACCTTAAATTTCAACTACGAAAAATTCTCAAATAACGTATTTTGACCTAATTTTGAAAATTTTTATCAAACTTTCCAAATTTTGATCTAACTTTGCAATTTTAATCTGACGAATTTCAAATTTGGACCGAAATTCAAATTTAAATTTAATTTTCAACTTTGACCGAATATCAAATGTTGACCTAACTTGCAATTTCAGTAGAATTTCAATAAATTTTGACCTTATTTTAAATTTTAATCTCATTTCGTACATTTGACCTAACTTTAAATTTTGACCAAATTAAAAATTTTGACTTAAATTTAAATTATAACTTGAAATTTTAGTTTTTAATTGGACAATTTTGACGTAACTTTAAATTTCAATCTAACTTTGAAGGCTTGACCTGATTTTTCAAGTTTAAAATAATTTCGAATTTTGACCTAATCGTTCATTTTTAATCCTACTTTCAATTTCGACCAAATTTTAAACTTTTGATTTAACTTGAAATTCGGACCTAAAAATTTAATTAATGATAATAACATACAGGACATTTTATCTAATTTTACAATTTTAAACTTTAATTTTTTAACTTCGAATTTTTATCCAAACTTTAAATATTGACCTAACTTTGAATTTTGACCTAAAATTCCAATTTTTACTGAATTTTAATTTTTTACTTAATCTTTTAATTTTGACCTAAGGTTGAATTATGACTTGAAGTTTCAAATGTTGACCTAAAATTTCAAATATTGACCAAATTTAAAAATTTCGACCTTATCTTTCAATTTTGACCTGAAATAGTAATTAATGTCTGAATTCAGTTATTTTGGTAAAGTAAATATGGATCTAAATCGAAAAACAACTATTTTATTTTGACCTAAGAATTTATATTCAAAAGTATCAAATTTACCTTTTTTTTAAATATTTAAAATTTACAAGAAAAAATTTTTTAAGATTAATGAAATTATATTTTAATTAATTTACATTTTTTTTGTGTTTCAGGTGAGTAATCGAATTTTTCTCCTCTTTCTATTTCCGAGTCGAAAAAAGACGAAACTATATCAAATTTTGTAAGTACAAAAAAATTATTGTTTACATGTGTTTAAAAAATTTTAATACAAAAATATAAATTTTAATAGAAAATAAAAATTCTAATAGAAAATAAAAATTTTAATAGAAAATAAAAATTCTATTATAAGAAAAAAAGTTTATTATAAAATAAAAATTTTAATATAAAATAAGAAAATAAGAAGAAACAATTTTTGAATATTTTTGAGGTTATATTTTTAATAATTTTTTTTCATTTAATTTTTCAAGAAAAAAAAAATATTTGTTCTTGATGGAAGAAAATGCACGAAGAACAAGAAATCGCTGCTATATTGCAAATTGATTTATTCTGCCTGGAGGTTTTTTTTCCCCCTTTTCTTTTCGTTTTTTCTTCTTTTGCGTCCCCTTTCCAATTGTCAAATGGCGGCAAAGTGAGACGCTGTTTCTCGAATATAAGAAAAAACATGGCCGCGTGGCGACCAGAGGTTTTGCCTCCTCTTAACTATAGTTGATGTCTGCTAAATGCCGTCTGACCTCAACAAAATAATGAAATGAAGTGGGAGAAAAAAAATAGGAAGGAGCAAATTATTTTCAAACAAGGTGTGAAAAACCTCTGGTCTCATTTATTTCAACAGAAAAATAATTTCTATTTTTGCTCAATTTTTTCATTTAGAAAAAAAAAATTAAAAAAAAACATGTTTTTTTTGTCTTCCTCTACTTTTTTTTATTAACAATTTCCTCACATTTTAAAATAAAATAGAATTTAGTTTTTTTTGAAATTTTAAAATAAAATTCTCCCTTCCACTTTTTTAAATAAAAATTTTTTCCACTTTTTTTATTGAAAAAAAGGTAGAAGAGAAAATTTTATTTTAAAACTTAAATAAAAAAGTAGAATTTCATTATTTTTTTGAAATTTTAAAATAAAATTTCCCCTTCCACTTTTTTATAATACTAAAAAAATTTTCCACTTCTTTTATTGAAAAAAGTAGAGAAGAGGGAATTTTTTTCAAAAGAATTTAAAAATAAAGTTCCCCCATTTCTTTTTTTATTAAAAAAAAAGTTGGAATTTGAAAATAAATTTTATTTTAAATTTAAAAAAAAATATTAAAAATTCTGAAACTATAAAAAAGAATTTATTTGAAAATCCATTGAAAAATATTGAAAAATTAAATTTCCCCTTTCCAGTTTGATGATAAGGAAAATGGAGAGGGGGAAAATTGTGGAAAATTCTTTTCGAGTGGGGGAATAATAATTTTTTTCTCCTCCCTCCCCCCCCCACCCATGGCTAAAAATTGAATGCATCGTTTCTGTAATATGTAACCAGTGAAATGACCGATTTATTTCCACGTTTGCGATCAACACACGACAGTGAATTATATCGGAGTAATTGAATATCTGAAAATGTCAGCCAATCGTAATATACGATTGGCTTTATTACGGGCTATTTGAATTTAATAGTTTCACAATTTTATTGCTCGTTTTGTGAATATTTGTTTTAACTTCTGTGTTTATATATATATATATTGATGATAGTTTATTGGCGTTAAAAATTTTGAAAAAAGAATAAATTCTATATTAGTAAAAAAAATAAATGATTTTTTCTTAGAAGTAAAAAATTTACTGTATTAATTGTTTATTTTTCAAGTATTTTTTTTTTGGGGGGGAGAAGAAAAAAGGAGAGAAAATAGTTGAAAATTATTGACTTGCAGGGTAAAAATTGATGAAAGCGTTTCGAAATGGAAGCGAATTGAAAATTCTGATTCCTGATTGGTGCGCGCTTTGAGTGTGTAAAGTGACGCGCAGTGGCTGAGAAGCGCGCGCCAATCAGCGATTTTTCGTCGATATCTCGCAAACCCTTGACTCGATTCACTGCCGACAAGAGACTTTTTTGATTTATTTTCCGAAAGGAGTAAATTTGCGCCACTAATTTTTCTGTTTCGTAATTTTTTTCCCTTTCTTTTTCCTCTTTTATCCTTTTTTTCTTTTTTATTCTGTTCTTCACCTCTTTTTTCCTTTGATTTTAATTTATTTTCTCTTTTTTTCCGGTTTCCTTTTTCTTATTTCGTTCAAAAGAACAAATTCGACAGATTTTTGCAATTTTTTTTTCGTTTAAAATTCCAATAAGTATAGCTTTTCATCATTTTCATATTGCGACGAAAATGAATCTGGTTCAACGCGATAAACAACTCAGTGAACTGAGGTAAAGCGAGAGAGAGAGAGAAAAAAAACTTGGTTCACATAGTCGCGTGAAATCTCGCGTATCTTTTTGTAAAGCAATAGGTTATAAGAAAGACCACAGGGTCATCGATGCCGCGTACCGAGCCGTAAGATATTTATCTTAAATTTACACGCGTCCTCCACTCTCGTAAATTCGCGCGCCACTGATTTTTTTCTTCCATAACATCACTCCTCCTGTCTATTCTCTCATAGGGGTGAAATTTTCTCCATAAAAATAGAAAACACAAAAAATCTATTTTTCCATAAAGAAAAATTATCATTTTTCAATATTATATTATTATTATTATTATTATTATTAAATTTTAATATCATATTATAGTAGATCACCGAAGGTCAAATGTTTAAAAATCTAAATAAAAATTTGATATTCAGCTCAATAGGGAAAATAATGAACGTTTTTTCAATTTTTAGGTTATGTTAACTTGTATTTGCCTTTTTGGCGAAAATCCTAAATTGATTTCTATTTTCAAAAAAATCTATCAATTTGTTCACATTCAAACTTTGTACACTGAAAGTATTTTCAATTTTTCTTCATGTTTGGTCCTAGTTGTTTAATTCGAAAAAGTCCAAGTGGAGCATTCATCACATACGCAATTTTTAATTATTCATTTTCAAATCTTACTTTCAATATTCTTTCCACTTAATAAGTTTGTATATTTTGGAGAATATTCCCAAAGTTAAATATAAAAATATTTGTAAATTCAAAATAAAAACAATTTTTAGGTTATGTTAACTATTTTCGATTTAAGGAAAAATAATAAATTACTTTCTTTCTATAATTATCTATATTATCTGTTTGTCTACATTTTATGTTTATCGTAACAGACAATTTTCTCTGAATAAAAAGTACTATTTTGTAATTTTGAGGTTATGTTAACTTATATTGGCCTTTTTGGCGAAAATCGTTAATTGATTTCTATTTTCAAAAAAAATCTATCGATTTGTTCACATTCGAACTTTGTACTCTGGAAGTATTTTTAATTTTTCGAAACATTTTTTCCTGATTATTGCAAGTGAAAATTGCCAAGTGGAGACTAAATTTAGCTATTTTTTCAAATTTTCTTTTCCTTCCCCACCCTCGATAAAATCCAAGATAAAGAATGAGGAACAGATGAAATCTCTCTGTCGGGTTTCTTTTTCCATAAGCGAGAATGTTTTTATAATCGTCGATTATTTAGATTTTGGTGAGTCCATTCATAAATTAGTCGAGTTCACGTATAGCCAATGTGGCCTCCGGCTTTTTCGGGGATAATTAGGAACCCCGCGCTGCTGACTGCTGGATAATTAATGGGAATGTGTTATATATATCGAAAACTGTACTTCAGGTTCTTTTTCTCTCTCTCTCTCTCTCTGTCTCTCTTTCTCTCGTATTTTTTTCGAGCTCGGTTAACAATAATTATTATCGCGCCAAAATTGAAATATATCCTGCACAACACATATCCTACTGTATATATATAATAAAATTACAATTTATATTTTAAGTTAATTAAACTCTCACTTGGAATTTTAATTAATTATAAATTTTCGACTCATTTCCAATTCAATGAAATTTAAATTAAATTTCAAGATTATTCAGAGTTTCAAAAGTGATGAATCCTGAATTGGCTTTTAAATAAGGAAAATAGTTTTCGGGATTTCGAAACTTTTCGATTTGCATTGTACAAGTTTTGTGCGCTTTTCTTCTTCTTCTTCACCATCTTCGTCTTCTCCTTCTTCTTTGTAAATCCGATCCGAGTCAAGAACTTGACATTCAAAAAAATGTCAATTTTTCCTCCTATTTAAATTATTTATCACGGAGTAAAAATTGTGCGTTTTTGCCTGGAAAAAAAATTCAATTCAAAATTCTAAAATGATTCACTTTATTTTTCAATATGTAAACGTATTTTCTTTAGGATATATTAAGAACTTGAGCATCATATTATTGTCATACTAGTATCATATTAATGTCATACTCGTATCATACTAGTATCATACTAAAATCATATTAAAGTCACACAAGTATCATACTAAAATCATATTTAAGTCACACTAGTATCATACTAAAATCATATTTAGGTCACACTTGTATCATATTAAAATCATATTTATGTCACACTAGTATTATACTAGTATCATATTAATGTCAAGCTCGTATGACACTAGTATAATATTAATGTCATACTAATATCATAAAAGTATAATCATACTAAAATCATACTAGTATAATTTTAGTATCATAATAGTATCATACTAAAATCATACTAGTATCACTTTAATGTATTACTAGTACCATACTAGAATCATATTAAAGCCACACAAGTATCATAATAAAATCATATTTAAGTCAAACTAGTATCATATTAATGTCAAACTAGTATCATAATAGTATAATCATACTAGTATCACATTAATGTATTACTAGTATCATACTAAAATCATATTAAAGTCACACAAGTATCATACCAAAATCATATTAAAGTCACACTTGTATCATACTTAAATCATATTAAAGTCACACTAGTATCATAATAGTATAATCATACTAAAATCATACTAGTATCATCATAGTATCATACTAGTATCCAAACAGTATCATACTAAAATCATACAAGTATCATATTAATATCATACTAGAATTTTAATTTTATTTTCTAAAAATATTTTCGAAATTTATAAGAGGTTTTAAATGTTTCCATCCTGTCGCCATGGTTTGCCATAGTTAATTAAAATTTGCCATTCCACCATTTCAACGTATTTAGGCTGTTTATTCTCGACTTCGGAGAAAAAGTTTCTTATTTCGTCTACTGAAATAAAATAACTTTCCTAGAATATTTCGTGAAATAAAAGAACTCTTCTTTTACTATAATATAAAAGCAGCAGCAGCAGCAGAGAAGATGATGAACAGCTAATCACCACTGAAGCACGTTTTTACCGGTGATTCACCGAATCATTGAATCATAAAGTAATCACCCAAAAAACGCCTCTATATAGTTTCTCCCTTTACCCTCACTCTAATTTTTTTATCTCAATCTCTTTCCTTTCTCTCTAATAGTGTAGCACATGCTTTTTTTCTTTTTTAATGGCGTGACAATACAATGTTCGAATAGTATAACCGACTAACTGCCACATTCAACTATATACGCAGAGTTTGGACTAACCAGTAAAATTTTATCCGCCAAATAGAAATCACACCTCCCACCCTTTTTTTTATTCTTTCTTTCTTTCTTTTTTTTCCTTCTCAAAAGGGGCGAATATAATCTGCAGAAAGGAGAAAATAACATTGAATTATATGAAGGGAAGGAAGACACAGAGTGAGACAAAACGTTCTATATATATATATATATATAGTTACATTGAGGGGTAAAGGGTAAGGTGGAAGGAGGAGGTGGGGGGAATTACTTGACTACAAATCATAGGGCAGACCCTATGTACAGAGAAGGGTCGATTGGCAGTGGGACATTACCCACTATGTGTTTCGTTGGTGTATATATATATATATATATATATATATATGTATATATATAAATTGGGGGAGACTCCCCCAAATATAGTGAATTTCCCCTCCACCCCCCTACTACACCCCTTCTATATGTAGCTCAACCAACTAAATCTACAGTTAGTACGAGAGGTAGTCTGATGTTATTTGCTCGAATATTACGAAACTGTTACCATGCTTGACCCGTATATATAGAGAATTTCAGAGAATTTGTAAATACAATTTGAGAGGGAAAACTGTTTTAGTTAACTTTTTATGGTGTATTTAAAACAAGTGAAATTATTCCATTTATTTTTATGCGCTAACGATGTTGGCTATTTATTTTATCTTATTTTCCCTTCCTTTTAGTTTTATATTTTAATCTTCTTTTTTAGAAAGGATTCGTTTCGTTTTATTTTACATTTTCATTCATATATATATAATTCTTTCAAATTTAATATGCCGGAAAAAGTACTATACTTACGTGATATGTTAGTATATTAGATAAAAATTAATGTCACACAATTATCATACGAGTATCATACTAGTGCCATACTAGTTACATAATAGTATCATACTAGTACCATACTAGTATGATACTATACTATATTATATTATTATATAATACCATACTATTATAGCCAATAGTATGGTTAAAATATGATATTAGTATGATTGCATTATGATAATAGTATGATACTAGAATGATATTACTGTATGCCAATAGTGCGGTCTAAATATAATACTAATATGATACTAGTATAATAATAGTATGATAATAGTATGATAACAGTATGCTACTCGTATGGTACTTGTGTGATTATAATTATTATACTATTATCATACTGTTAGTACACTTTCATATTAATATCATACGATTAGCATTCGATTGTTATACTAGTATAATATATAATACTATTATCATGTCAAGATCATACTATTATGACGATATTGTATTAATATCACACTAGTATCATTTAAATATCATACGTGTATAATTGGAAAGATACAAGTATCATATTAATATCATACAAATAGCATATTAATATCATCAAGTGTCATATTAATATCATACAAGTATCATATTAATATCATACAAGTATCATATTAAAATCATAAAAATATATTAATATCATACAAGTGTCATATTAATATCATACAAGTATCATATTAAGATCATACGAGTATTATATTAAATAAGTCAAATTAATTAAATAGTCTTTAACGTCCGAGATACTTCATAAATATTATTATATTTATGAGTATTATATTAATATCATACAAGTGTCATATTAATATCATACAAGTGTCACATTAATATCATACAAGTATCATATTAATAGCAAACTAGTATCGTACTAGTATGAAAGCATTAGAATAGAATATTATCAAATTTTAGTATCATACTATTATCATATTAGTAGCATGTGAGTTGTTTATTTTGATTTGTTTTAATTTCAATTTGTGCGCTGTCGCTTTACTTTTTAACTTGAACTTGTACAGTTATAATGAACTGTCCACTTTGTCAAGTGTTGCATTTCTTTGTCCCTATTTTTCTTCTGTTAAATTATATTTGAATACGTTTCGTATAGAATAATCTCGTGAGAGTGAATTCTAAAGTCTCGTAAATTGAATTTCCGTTTACGGTTCATAATATTCGCTTGAAAATAAACTTTTCCTTCCGTGCGATGTGGTTGGGACCAAATATTCCAGCGCGATAATATATATATATATATAGAAAATTCTGAAATGTACAAGAGCTGCAAGATTTGCGAATAAAAATATACGAATATAATTCAGAATTTATGTTTCTTTTTATCTGTGTATAATATTTGACCTGAATTTTGTATGATATATATATATAAGTTTTTGTCCTTTTCTTTGATTTATCTGTGGTCGAATTTTTGTCTACATTTCATTTGTAAACCTTCAATCTTATGCCCTTGTGAGTAAATCAAATTGTTCATTTTTTTCACTTATTAACAAAATTTATTTTGAGTGAGAGAGGGAGATTTTAATTTAAAAAAAATTTTTTTTTGCCCATGTTTTTTTTGTGTTCAGTTTTGTTTTATATTAAAAAATTCACTGAAGTTAAAAGTTTTTAAGTAAGTCGTCGTCTTCGTCGTCATGGACGCGATGAAAAGCAGAAAGTTGCAAGACTTTATCACGGCTGAATCTTGCGAAGGCAGCAGGAGCAGCAGCAGCAGCAGCAGCATCTCGTGTCTCGGATCACGACCGTATCGATTTCGTTGGCACTAGTGTGTTTCTCGTGTTTATATCGTCAAGTTATATACTTTTGTAAGGTGCACGTTTCTCGGTATGAAGACGATTGTTGGAATTATTTTTTTTTGTTCTTCTTTCTCTTTTCTTTCGTTTATGCGATATATGCTGAATTTTAACAATAATATTTTCAAATATTTCATAAAAAAAACAATATTATAGAATTTTTAAACCATTTTTTTAAACATTTGCTCTTAAAGCATTTTTAAAGTTTTATTATCATTTTTATGACTTTTTTCTATTATTATTGTACATTCTTAATATTGTATTTTTACTGCTAGTATATCATCAGATTTTTTAAATATCAAATTAGGACAAGTATCATATATTATCATACAAATATCATACGACTATCATGCAAGTATTATACTACTATCATACAAGTGTGATACTAGTATGATGTTTGTATGATTCTTGTATGACAGTAGTGTGATACTAATATCATACAAGTGTGATTCTACTATCATACAAGTGTGATTCTACTATCATACAAGTGTGATTCTATTATCATACTGGTAGCATACAAGTGTGATTCTACTATGATACTGGTATCATACAAGTGTGATTCTACTGTGATACTGGTATCATACAAGTGTGACAGTACTACAATACTAGTAGCATACAAGTGTGATTCTACTATCATACTGGTATCATACAAGTGCGATACTACTATCATTCTATTATCATACTAGTATCATATTTGTGTGATACCACTATAATACTAGTTTTATACAAGTGTGACAGTACTATAATACTAGTAGCATAAAAGTGTGATCCTACTATCATACAAGTATCATACTATCAGACAAGTATTATGTATTATCATATAGTATCACACAAGTATCATATTAAAAAATATTGTAAAGCAAAATTCTTCTTTCCTTGTATTCTCAATTTGATATCCCTTGAGAAAAACGGTGTATAAATGTTGAAAAATGTGATACATATGTATATTGTTAAGAGGAGAAATCAAGTGCCCTTAATGAAAGAACTCACAAAGTCATCATGGACGTAGCGCGCCCACACGTCCGTTGTCGTCGCACGTAGTCGTTGTCCCTTGTTCGAGGATTAGAGTCCCGTTTAATCCACCCTCCTCGAGTTTTACTTATCGAAAATATATATCGGTTGTCACGCTCTCATATCCGGCTACAAAGGGCGGATCAAAGAAATGTATTAGATGCCCGGGAGGCTTAAGGGGAAAGCTCCACAGGCGGTCAACACCCTTCCGCACAGATTATCAAGTCCAATGCAGATTGAAAGGTGCAAGCGTCATATGTTGTCTTCTTATTGTTATTATACTGCATTAGATTCGACAATCAAATAAAACAGCTATTGTCTTTATGATACTTTCTTTGTTTCCCTGCACTCGCAGCTACTTGTACAATACAAGTACGACGAATGTGTTACACTTTTATGATACTTTGTGGGATAATGTATGATACATTGCATAATAATTGTAATATATATGATACTAATATGATACTTTGTATGATAAAGTATGATACTTGTATGATAATATAGGATACTAGTATGATAATATATGATTTTTGTATGATATTTTGAATAAAATACTTTGTATGATACTAGTATTATATTTTTCATGATACTTTGTATGATGCTGGTATGAAACTTGTATGTTACATATATGATATTAGTATGATACTAGTTTGCTACCAGTATGATACTGGTATGATATTCTGTATGATACTAGTATGATATTCTGTATGTTACTAGTTTGTTAACAGTATGATTCGGGTATAATATTCTGTATAATAATAGCCCGATACTTTGTTTGATACAAGTATGATACTTTGTATGATAATATATGATTCTTGTATGATACTTTGTATAACACTAGTATTCTATTTTAGATGATACTATTATGATACTTGTATGATACTAGTTTACTACTAGTATGATACTAGTTTAAAACAGGTATGATACAAATTTTTTTCTAGTATGATACTAGTTTGCTACTAGTATGATAATTGTATGATACTTTGTATGATACTTTGAATGATACTTTGTGTGATACTAGTATGATTATATATGATACTTTGTATGAACTTTGTATGATACTAGTACGATAATATGATACTTTTATGATACATTGATACTTTGTATGATACTAGTACGATAATATGATGCTTTTATGATACATTGATACTTTGTATGATACTAGTACGATAATATGATACTTTTATGATACATTGATACTGTGTATGAACTTTGTATGATACTAGTACGATAATATGATACTTTTATGATACATTGATACTGTGTATGAACTTTGTATGATACTAGTACGATAATATGATACTTTTATGATACATTGATACTTTGTATGATACTAGTACGATAATATGATAATTTTATGATACATTGATACTTTGTATGATACTAGTACGATAATATGGTACTTTTATGATAAATTGATACTTTGTATGATACTAGTACGATAATATGATGCTTTTATGATACATTGATACTTTGTATGATACTAGTACGATAATATGATACTTTTATGATACGTTGATACTTAACTAGTGTTTTTTGTTTTTTTAATTTTTTTCAGAAGTTAGTTGATGCACATTTGAAAAGTAACGAGTCCGGTGTGTAATTGCGGTTTGCGCGTTTTATGATTGAAGGTCATATTGAGAATGATGGTGTGGATAGTCTTTTGCGGTGTGCGATCGTGATCGTCAAGTGCGACATACACTCGAGAGTCATTCGACCGGTTCGGCTAGTTATGATGGCCAGTTTTTCCTAATTCGGATACACATTGCAGCCATTTTCTTCAGTTTCAAGTCGAATATGGTATAAAGCGTGAGCAAAATGAATCTTTCATCAAGTTGGATTCTCTATTCGAAATAGCGAATAACAGAGTGAGAGCGAAAGAGGCAATAAAAGAGGGAAGTTGACCGATCGCACACTTCTTTTTAGCTTTATTACAAGCAGAAAGGAGCAAAAAAAAACCAAAAAAAATAGGAGAAAATGAGATTAAAATTGTAACCTGTATTGAAACATATAATAATTTGTCTTTAATGGCAAATTTGACAAATTTTTTTAGAAATAAAAAAAAATTTATTATGAAATATATGGTAAATTTTGATGAAAGTAATTAAACAGGTTAATAAGGATAGAGTCAGAATTAATTCGGATAAAATGTTTGTACGTTGCGTATACTGTGCGCACGGGGATCCCTATATGATGGTTTCTACTTGGTTGGACCACACACACGCCCGTTAACTTCCGACTTCCGTTTAATTAAATCCGGCAGTGCGTCACGAGAGTTGTGCTGTAGCTTCAAATTTTAAAGATTTATCGCAACTCATCTCGAGCAATATAATATCCGTAGCAACTTTAATTGAATCGTGACTCAAAATCGACGCCCCGACGCTTCGAACTGAATTTTTACCAAAACAATCTTGTGTCACACTTTCAATCATAATTTTTTTTTTTGTAATTCTAATTCACTATCATTTTTGCCAACCACAAGACTTTAATAAAGACATAAAAAGATGATTTCAAATTATTATCATTATAGCATGTTAACTTATATTCATCGACAATTTTGGATCGATTTTAAAATTTATGGTTCCTCGTTCGAGAGAGAATTTTTTTTTTCTTATTAAATTTATTTGATGTTGAAATAAAAGAGATTTTTTTTTGCAAAAAAAAGGTATTTTTTTTTAGGGGGAAACAAATTGCATAGTATAAATATTAAATATATTTTGTTCCTGGAAAATAATATTCAGAGACTTGGCCTCTCGAAATAAAAAAAAAAATTAATATATAAGCGCCGCTAACCGCACATTGACCTTCCATCATCGTAGCACTCCAGTAATTTTAACCAGTTACGCTAAATGTTAAAAGCCTATTTTTACATTTATATCGGGATAATTATACAAATTCCGAACGCTATAATATATTTTTACACAATAACGATTAGAGAATTTTGCGGTTTCATTTATCACGATATAGACTTAATGGTGAAATTTCTATTAAAAGGATATATACTAACAGTGAAATTGGGGTACTTTGAAAGTTTAGAATTGGTATTATTAGCATTTTTTTAGATTATAATAATTTCCATGAATTTGGTCTTAATATTTTTATGGGTTTCGGTTGCGTATTTTTTTCATAATCAACGAACGATGTATTTTTTTATGATTAATGACATTAAATATACATCTTGAAATAATAGATCGAAAAAGTAAACATAACCTTGAAAAAAAGTTCATGTCTCTAAATATACGTCTGCAAATAGTAGATCAAAAAAGTAAACATAACCTTAAAAAAAAGTTCATGTCTCTAAATATACATCTAAAAGTAAGAGATCGAAAAAGTAAACATAACCTTTAAAAAAGTTCATGTGTCTAAATATACATCTACACATAAAAAAATCAAAATAGTAAACATAACCTTAGAAAAAGTTCATGTCTCTAAATTTACATAAATTACAAGTAATTGATCGCAAAAGTAAACATAACCTTAAAAAAAGTAAATGTCTCTAACTATACATCTACAAATAGTAGATCAAAAAAGTAAACATAACCGCATAAAAAAAATGTTGGGACAACTTGCAAGTTACTAAGTGGAAAATATTGCAAGTTTGGTTGTATTATTACTGAAGTTAAGGTTATAGGAAAATTACACATTCGGTAAATTTGTTTAGAATAAGCAAATAAAACTAAACGTTGTAAAGTAAACTGAAGAGTTTACATATTTATAAGCCAGATATTTCGGAAAATTACTTCGGGAATTTCCGAAAGAAAGTACGGTAGTAGTTTGGTTAGCAACCTCTACAATGGGAATCGCTTAATTCTCTATCGTTGCAATAAGAGCACGCGGTCATTACGAGCGTAGCGCCGCAGAGTCTTCGGTGGAAGAGGGAAGTAAAGTCGTTCCAAAGACGCGTCACCCCCACCACTGGAGTCTCGCGACACTACACAGACCGCGCTCAACTGTCAAACGATTTCAGTTACATCTAATTTTTGTCTTTTCCAGTTTTCAAAGAACAACCTTTTCTCTGCCATTGGCAGTACTTACATCTAATTTTTGTCTTTTCAAGTTTTCAAAAAACAACCTTTTCTCTGCAATTGGCAGTACTTACATCTAATTTTGTCTTTTCAAGTTTTCAAAGAACAACCTTCTTATTACTCACATTGGTTATGAATAGTTATAATAAATAGTTATAATAGACTTTCTTCTGGTAGATTTTAATTACTCTTCTGAAAATAAATCACACACTCAACATTTCATTATTTTGTTAGTATTATTTTCTAAAAATTATTATTATTATTGTATATTATATTACTTACCTGTTCATGTTGTGTCCAATACCGCTTCTAAAAAGGGCCCTCAAATATATCGTGTTAAAAATTCACAAATTTATATTTATAAATAAATTTTTTTTTTTTTGAAACACGAGGAAAATTCGTCGAGTGTCGTGCAATGCTGCGCACGTGACAATGAATTCGCAGGCTGTTATTTTCTCTATGCTTGCGTATGTATATATAGAACAAAGTACATATGTAAGCGATGTTTTGTCTTGGTGAACAAAGGCCAAGCGGAAGAGGGAGATACAGGGAAATTCGTGTAGGAAAGTGTTGTGGGTGTTCACGGGAACCGTTTGCCGAGTGAATATAGGGTGGGGGAGAAGGAGAAAAAAAAGGGATGAGAGGGGGAGAGGAGAGAGAAACAAATGGTACAATCATCCTGCGCTTTCTTTGTGGAAAAGCCGCTGATAAAAGTATCATAGTGAAAACTGGAACACGACGCTCTCTTTCTCTCTCTCTCTCTCTTTCTTTTTACTCTTGTATTTCCTCTCTCTCTCTCTCTCTAGTATTTTTGCTCTCCCTCTTTCTCTCTCTCTTTCTACTCTTGTATTTTCTCTCTCTCTCTCTCTCTCTTTCTACTCTTGTATTTTCTCTCTCTCTCTCTCTTTCGTTTTTTCTAAAAATAGAAAAAGAAATAGAAAAAGGAAGCAAGAGAGAGAGAGAGAGAGAGAGAGAGAGAGAGAGAAAGAGAGAGAAAGAAAAAAGAGAGAAAGAGAGAAAGAGAGAGGGATCCCCGGAAACGATGGAGTGAATTTTAGTGTCTGAATGTGTAGGTTGCGCGCGACTCAAAATGCGTGCGCGCGAGATTACGCGCCTTTGAAACAAAAGCACGAGCCACGCAGGCGCTCATGAAGCGATGCGTGAAACTGACCGCGAATTGTTCCGCACGTTCTTTTTTATTTTCTTTGTTCCCTTAATCTGTATACACTCGTTTCGTCTCTCTCTCTCTCTCTCTCTTTATATATATGGTCGTTGACACGAAGTCTTTTCGTTTACACTACTATCAACACACATCACACTTTATATATTATATATTTTTCCTTTTCGAATCTCTCGTTGTGCACATTTTCCATGTGCTTCATTATCATCATCATCATTATCATTATAATACGTGTGTAATTTATTTTTCTTTAATTACCTCATTACGAGGTGTGAATAATGTTTTTTTTTAATTAACCACACGATATCAATCATTTGTAATTAGTTACAAATTTGTTTTTTTTTTTGTTCTAACTTCTTTTTTTTAGGTTGAAGGAAAATTTATTCTGAATATTGTTTCTATTAAAAAATTATAAAATATAAATGTGAAGAAGAAGAATATGGTTGTTATTTGTTACAATTTATAAATTAACTTGTTATTACAATTCTATTACACTAGCGGTCAAAAATTGAGAGACCACCCATTTTCAGATGATTGAAAAACATTTTAAAACAAAAATTGTATGCGGAACCTAAAATTTTTTTATTTTTTTAAAGATGTTAAAATTTTGAAGAGAACAAGATGTTTTAGAAGTCATTTGGCCAATATAAGTAATTCTTATAGTGTAACAAATGACCTTTAAAATGAGCCTAAGATCATTAAAATAGCGTTAATTATTTTAGAAGTTATTTATAAATTTTTATAAATCATTAAAAATGACGATTTTTTAAAAATATCTAAATGAATTATTGGCCAAACGACTTCTGAAATATCTTGTCCTTTCCAAATTTCATCATCTATCAACAAATGAACAGAGAAAAATTTTACTTTCAATAAATCTTATGTTTTAAAACGTTTTTCATTCGCCTGAAAATGGGTGGTCTCTCAATTTTGACCGGTAGTGTATTTTGTTAATTGTTTATAGTTGTTATTATTTGTTAACATTTAGTATTAATTTTGTTATTACAATTCTGTTATTATTTGTTATTACAATTCTGTTATTTGTTAAAATTTAACTTTAATTTGTTCTTACAATTCTGTTATTATTTGTTACAATTTATTATTAACTTGTTATTACAATTCTGTCATTATTTGTTACAATTTATTATTAACTTGTTATTAAAATTCTGTCATTATTTGTTACAATTTATTATTAACTTGTTATTACAATTGAGGAGCAATTTTTCAAAAGTTGATAAATCCATTTTTAAAAAAAATTAAGATAAACACATATTTAAAATATTAAAATCCTTAGAAATCCGTTTTTATCACTGTTCAATTTTAAAAAAATTAATTAATATAGAATTTTCAGTTTAAAAAATATTTTAGCCTAACCTTGATGATTTCGCATTTTATATCATTTTATTAGAAAAAAATAACCAAAACCTTTAAATTCCTTATGGGAATAGAATTTAATTACAAACATAGCATTTTAAATAGAAAAAATATTTAAGAATGAATAATTTATTATAACACTGTTAACTTACAAGTATCAAATCGCAACGAATTGATACAAAAAATGTGGATCAAATAAAAAATTGATCCAGATTTTTGGCATCAATTTGATCCACTTTAGAATCAATTTGATACTTTTAAGAAAACCGTGAATTTTTCTACATTAAAGATAATTTTAATGGTTATGTGCGAGAATTGTCATTTTCGAAATGACAAAATTTGGATTTATCTGGTTTTGAAAACTTACTCCTCGCAATTCTATTATTATTAATATTATTTTTTTTTGTTTATTTTTAACAAAAGTGAAATTAGACATTTTATTTTACAAAAAATAGTATCTAATCGAGTTTCTATTTTCTTTGTTGCAGGTAAGAGTAAATTCCGCAGAAAATCTATCTTTCGGGGTCAATGTAGAGGTAAATTTTCTATTTTATTGACACAATAAGGTGACAAGAGGGAAATGATAAGGTTAAGTGATTCAATGATACATTTTCAGTGTTTGCAAGTATAAGAAGCTGATGTAACATTCTTTTGAATTTAAAAAAAAAAAAATTTTTTTTTGTTTTTGTTTATCTAACAATAAAAGTTGACGCGTAGGCAGTGGCTAATAATAAACGAGCAAACCAATGGCCACGCTTAATTCATACGACTTTCTAACACCGCGCCTACCTGTGTTTCATATGTCGTTTTTCCACGATCGAATATTCGTGGTCGTCGTCGTTGTCGTCAACATAGCAGCGTTCCCTTTTCCAGGCATCGTATACATACATATATTTATATATATATATATATAAATGCATATACTTTTCTCCATATACACAAACATTTAAATACATACCTGAAACATGCTATTAATCCGCAATGCCGTGAGTGTCCCCTCTCTTTAAAAACATATATAAATTCGAATGTCGCCAAACGAGCTTTCCATTTTGTTGGATTTTTTAGGGATCCCGTTGTCTTTTGACAAATAACTTCCGAAATTCTCCTTCTTTTTTAAAGTGAATTAATTTTTTCAAAATTTAAACGTTTTTCCTTGTTATTTAGAAAAATATACTTATTTTTCCCTTAAACACAATTAGAAATTTTTCTCTTTTTTTTTAACCCTCCGTCACACACGTTGTTTACACACGTTTAGAGGGAATCCCTCACCACATTGTAAAATAAGCGACATTACAACATAAACAAAGGAATCAACAAAAATTTAATTTTAACACAAACTTACAAATATGTAGTAAATTATTCTAAATTATAAAATTAATAAAATTAATTTTTGGTCTCAAAAATAAAAATTAATTACACGAATGCACATCTTTGAAGGAATTACACTTTACATGTAAAAATATTGTAACATTAACAAATAAGCAAAAAAATCATTGAATAATTTATTTTAATTATATTTATAATATAATTTTGCCATTAACCAACAGTGGAACAAAAAATATTTTGAAAACTTGATTTTTTTATTCAACATAATCTCACTTTTTTCGAGTTTTTTTTTGGCTTTGAAGCTTCATTATTAAATATTAATTATGTTTAAACTAAATGTTTTTTTAAATTGTCGAAAGGTATAGAAACTGATTTTATTTTGCAATGAGGAAAACAAAAGTTATTTCAAAAATACTGAAACCGTAGAGGGAATCCCTTCCTAGGTGTGTGACGGAGGGTTAAAACATCAATATTTGAGGTTATGTTCCTCAAGTATTTTTGTTCGTAAAAATTCGTTCTCTTGGGGAGGGGAAAATATTTTTTTTTCCAACGCAAATTAATTGTTCAGTTGAAAAATATTCGTGGCCAGAAAAATAATTCGATTTCAGTTATAATAGAACTTTGTATCCATCTCAAAAGTCGTGAGGTGAAAAATTAAGTCCCTGACATATATTTTATATATACTACTGTAGAAAAACATTTTTTAAAATTTCTCTTGCGTTAAAAAAACTTTTTTTTTCAATCGCAAATTAATTGTTCAATTGGAAAATATTCATTGACGAAGGAATAATTCAATTTGACTCGAAATAGAATTTTTTTTTATCCATATCTAAAGTCGTGAGGTGACAATAACAAGAAATCACGTTAAACTTGTGTAAATTTCAAACGGAAAAATTATTTATTTATTTTTTTTAGATACATAAAATCAAGTTTGGTCGGCATTGCCGTTTAGTGGAGTGGGAGATGAATTTATTGGTCAAAGGGTTCATTGAGACGGGAAAAAAAAGAATTATTTTTTGTTCAACCACAGGAAAAAAAAAATTTTTTTTTCACTCACTGTACTATGGGCACTAGACGTCAATCCAAAGTTCTCTTAGCGGATATATATATATATATATATATATATATATATATATATGTACAGTGTTGCCGAATTTTTCCCCAAATTTGCCGGATCGTTGAACTTATGCGGACCTATATTTTTTTGCCGCGTTTCTATTCCGTCGGACTACAGTGAATACTAAAAATCTTTATTCTATATATATATATAAAGAAGGAACAATTATTTAGTGAGTTTTTTTAATTGCCTTTGTCTCCATTCAAAGTGGAGTAGTGGTTGTATTTTTATAAATTTAGTTAATAGTATAATACAACTTCAATGTATTAAATTATTAATATTTGTATTTCAATATTTTTTTTGTATTCTAGTATTTTTTTTGTTATTTCAGTATTTCTTTGTATTCTAGTATTTTTTTTAGTATTTCCGTATTTTATTTACATTTCAGTATTTTTTTTTGGTATTTCAGTATTTTTTTGGTATTTTCGTATTTTATTTACATTTTAGTATTTTTTTGGGGGGTATTTCAGTATTTTATTTGTATTTCAGTATTTTTTTTGTATTCTAGTATTTTTTTAATATTTCCGTATTTTATTTACATTTCAGTATTTTTTTTGTATTCTAGTATTTTTTTTAGTATTTCAGTATTTTATTTGTATTTCAGTATTTTTTTGTATTCTTGTATATTTTTTTTTGGCATTTCCGTATTTTATTTGTATTTCAGTGTTTTATTTTTGTATTTTAGTATTTTTCCTATTTTCGTACTTTTCCTTTTAGTATTTTAATACTTTTTCTTTCATTAAATAATTAAAATATTTAAATATTAATGTATTTAATTTAAATACAATACAAATTTAATATTTAATGAATGGAAAAGTATTAAAATACTAAAAAGGAAAGTACGAAAATAGAAAAAATACTGAAATACCCCCAAAAAATACTAAAATACAAAAAAATACTAAATTACAGAAAAGAAAAGTACTGAAATACAAAAAAAGAAAAGTAATCGTAGCATGGATTTTTGTTTTTGGTATTTCAGTATTTTATTTTTGTATTTCAGTATTTTTCCTATTTTCGTACTTTTCCTTTTAGTATTTTAATACTTTTTCTTTCATTAAATAATTAAAATATTTAAATATTAATGTATTTAATTTAAATACAATACAAATTTAATATTTAATGAATGGAAAAGTATTAAAATACTAAAAAGGAAAGTACGAAAATAGAATAAAATACTGAAATACCCCCAAAAAATACTAAATTACAGAAAAGAAAAGTACTGAAATAAAAAAAAAGAAAAGTAATCGTAGCATGGATAGGAAAATAAATCTTTTCGATAAAAAAAGTAAACAAAGATATATATATATATGTCAAAAGTCTTTGTCCACGTCAAATTACTTTCGTGTAATATATAACTGGGCGATTGAATCACTTGATGTCAGTTACGATCCGTTGACCAATCGCCGCCATCGAGATTGTTCAATGCGTTATTCTTTCATTCTGTCTCTCTCTCTCTCTCTTACTTTCTTGATCTTTGTCAGTAACTCGACGGCGGCAGGCAGTCTGGCCAGGCTAGTTCCTTCGTGGCGACTTTCCCCCCTCCCCCCCTTTTCCCCTACACTGTTCTTTGTACCCTTCTTTCTTCCAAGACTTTATCCTCTCTCTCTCTCTCTCTCTTACACTCTCTACCCCTACCTCTGCCCTTGTTCAACCTTGTCTTCCCCCCTCCCTCGAAAACCACTGTTTTGCACTCTAACCGTTTTGTTCTACCTTGCCGAGTCACTCTCCTCTCCCTCTCTCGTATTTTCTCTCTCTCTCTCTCTTTTTCTCGTACTCCTTCTATCTCTCTTTTTCTCGTACTCTTTCTATCTCTCTTTTTTTTTACTTGTATTTTTACTCTTAAAAAACCAGAGTTAAAATAGAAAAAGAGTGAGAGAGAGAGAAAAGAGAGAGAGAGAGAGAGAGCAAAAAAAGAGAGAGAAAAGAGAGAGAGAGAGAGAGAGAGAGAGAGAAAGGGGGAGAAAAAGAGAGAAAATACGATAGACAGAAAAAGAGAATAAGAAATAGTGAAAAAGAGAGAATAAGAGATAGAGAAAAACAGAAAGAAATAGAGAGACAGAGAGAGAGAAAGATCCGGGGTTTTTTTTTCTCTCTCACAGTCCTACACACCTTTCTGTTTCGATCCCGTACGCGCTTATAATACTCGTGCTGGTTAAAATTGTCCGCGCGTGCGCGAGAATACGTTGCGAATAGCTGAACCCCCCACCCCTCCCCATCCCTCCAACCACACTCACTCACTGTCTCACTCTCGCCTACAGTTTTCAATTCCCCAAACCCCCCGCCTCATCCCTCTTCTATTCTTTCGCCTTCTCTCTCTCTTTCTCCCGGTTTCAGACAAGTTTCACTACTGTGAGTCCTTTAAAAAAAAAAAAAAAAAACCTGCACACACACACAAAGTTATGCGTCTCACAGTAGAAAACTGGATTTTGCTATTATTTTTTTTTCTATTTTTTCGAACTCCCTGTCGTCGTTGGGCAATTTAAAAAAAAGTAATAATATTGTCTGGTGAATATTTTGAAATTATCTAAAAGAATAGAAACTTAATTTTTTTTGGATTTATGAAAATTTTTTGATAAATTAAATTTCCGGGAAACGGCTATTGTTTTTTTTTTAAAGGAAAAAAGTTTGTTAGGTAAAAATTGTTTAAAAATGGAATTTAAATTTTCTTCAATTTACAATTTCATTGTCTTTTTTTTGTTTTTTATTGTAGAAAATATAAACCTAGAGGCTACACTAAATGAATGTTTAAATAAATTTTGTCAAAAATTGTTTATTACTGAATTAGAAAATTCGGCAAAGTGAATATTTGAAGAAATTTTTTTTCCCATTTAAATAGTTTATTAATGAATAGATTTTGAAAAATATAGTCAAGTATTCATTTAGCCGAATAACTGATAGTTCGGCTAAATGAATATTTAAATAAATGATTCAAATTTTGTTTATTCATAAGTTAAATGAATTTGCCAATTTATTTCACAATTGACAATTATTCATTTAGCGGAATTATTGAAAAATGAAATAAAATTTGACTTGGAGAATATTTTTAAATTGTTTATAAATGAATTGTAGAAAATTCGGCTAAATGAATAATTGAAGAAATTTTTTTTGAATTTTATTTGTTTATTGATAAATAAATTTTGAAAATTTATTCAACTATTCATTTAGCCGAATAACGGATAGTTCGGTTAAATGAATATTTAAATAAATGTTGCAAATTTGTTTATTAGTAAACTCTTAAATTAAACAATTTCTTCAAATATTCATTTAGCCGAATTATTAAAAAATGAAAGAAAATTTTTCACAATTAATATTTGAATTAATTTTCAATTTTTGTTATTAAAAGATTGCTACACTCGGCTAATTGAATATTTAAGTAAATTTTCAAAATTGTTTATCAATATGCTTTATTAAATTTGGAAAATTAATTTCAATATTCTTTCAGTCGAATTTAATAATTTTTTTGTTTACTTTTAGGAATTTATTAATTTAATATTGATAAATGTTAATGCAATGAAAACAGTAAATTTGGTTAAATATAAACTTAGTTAAATAGTTTAATAGTAATTAAGTGAGTTAAAAATTTTGCAAAATGAATATTTGAATACATTTTTTAATTTAGTTATTAATAAATTATCAAATTCGGCTAAATGAATATATTTATATAAATTTCCCAAATTAATAATTTATAAGTATTCATTTCGTCGAAATTAAGTCAAATTTTCAGTTATTCGGCTAAATAAATATTTAAACAAATTTGTATCTTAATAATATATTATTAATTCAATTTGGAAATTTATTTACATATTCTTTTAGCCGAATTTTATTCGAAATTGTAATAATTCGGCTAAATGAATATTTTATTCTATCTGAATAAATTTTCAAATTTATTTATTAACAAATTATTAAATTCGGCTAAATGAATATTAAGTAAATTTCCAAATTTTATAAGTTTGAAATATTCAATTAGCCGAATTTAATCCAAAATTTTGATAATTCTGCTAAATGAATATTTTCAAAAAATTTCAAATTTAATAACTTTGAGAAATTAATTAAATATTTATTTAGCCACATTTACTAATTAATATATAATTTTGAATTTTTATTTAACTATTCATTTAGCCACATTTTATTTGAATTTTTAGTAATTCGGTTATATAAATATTTGTATAAATTTTTCATATTTTGTTTTTTAATAAATTATTAATTTCGGCTAAGTAGTTATTTAATTAAATTTTGAAATTTAATAATTTAAAAAATTTTCAGTTAGCTGAATTTCATTTGAATTTGTAATAATTCGACTAAACGAATATTTTAATAAATTTTTAAATTTATGTATTAATAAATTATTAAATTTGAAAATGTCTAAAAATTCAATTAGCCGAATTTTATTATTTATTAAATAAATGATTCGGAAATTATTTTTTAAATTTTCATTTAGCCGAATAACTGAAAAATCAAGTCAAATTCAGCCAAATGAATGTTTAAATAAAAATTCCAAATTATTTATTAATAAATTAGTAAATTTGACTAAATGATTATTTCAATAATCCTTAAGTTTGAAAATTTCTTTTAATATTCATTAAGCCGAATTTAATAATCTATTTAGAAATAATTTTAAACGTTTATTTAAATTTTTATTTAGCCGAATGTTGAATTAACGAAACTGATATTAAATCCAAATAATAAAGTTCGAGTATTACGTTTGGCTAAATATTGTAACGATCGTGTAAAAGAAAGAATAGACAGTAAAGAAAGAAAAGTAAAGAGTAAAGAAAAATAAAAGGAGGAATTTGACTTTTTATGTATTCAGAATCAGAAGTCGGTAATTATGTCTGTCATTATTGACCAAGTGAGCGTGTGGAGATAATACATAAGTTTATTATGATAGCTTTAGGCACGTGGAACTTATTTAGCGAAGCGATCGAATGTTTGAAGTGATTTGACGATGAGCTTATATTCCTGTATGTACTTAGTGCCATAGTCAGCTTGAATCGACTGATGGCGAATAGAAGTTCCATATAGTATAGCGTGGCACAGCCAGTTGAAGGCGCGTGGGTCGTGGATGGCCTGCAGTTCTGTCTCTCTTTCTCTCTCCTTCTCCACTACCTGTTGCTGCATTCTCGCCACTCCACTCTTTTTCCTCCAATTTCCTCCTATCCATCGACCCTCAATCTTTTTTTATCAGCACTCTCTTTTTAATCACAAATTTCATTTTCCCCCAAAGCATATTTCCGAATCTTTGAAAGCAAAAAAAGATTTTCATTTAATGTCAACGTTTCGTTTGCTTTTTTCACCTAAGAATGATATTTGGCGAAATTTTTTAAAAACTGGGCGAAGTAAATTGATTTTTTTTTACTAATTTTACCAATATTAACCGAGTTTAATGTAAAAAGTTTCTATGGAGCCGAGTATCGCCGAATTTTTCCAAATTTGACCCGATTGTTTCTTTTCAAGTTATAATAGTTTTTTGGGTATTTTTGGTGTCTTTCAAGTGGAATTACCCATTTTGTCAAGTTATAATAGTTCTTTTGGGTATTTTTGGTGTTATTTTATGTGGAATTACCCATTTTTTCAAGTTATAATAGTTTTTGGATATTTTTGGCGTTTTTCAAGTGGAATTACCCATTTTTTCAAGTAATCAAAGATTTTTTTGATATTTTTGGTCTTATTTCAGGTGGAATTACTCACTTTTTGAAGTTATAATAGTTTTTTTTTGTATTTTTGGTCACATTTCACGTGGAATTACTTCTTTTTTAAAGTTAAAATAGTTTTTTTTGTTGATATTTTTGATATCTTCCACATTGAAATTACCCATTTTTTTTAAGTAATCAAAGATTTTTTTGATATTTTTGGTCTCATTTCACGTGGAATTACTCACTTTTTGAAGTTATAATAGTTTTTTGTATTTTTTGTGTTATTCCATGTGGAATTACCCATTTTTTTAAGTTAAAGTATTTTTTTGGATATTTTTAGTGTCTTTCAAGTGGAATTACCCATTTTTTCAAGTTATAATAGTTTTTTGGGTATTTTTGGTGTTATTCCATATGGAATTACCCATTTTTTCAAGTTACAATACAAATTTAATATTTAATGAATGGAAAAGAATTAAAATACTAAAAAGAAAAGTACGAAAATAGAAAAAAATACTGAAATACAGAAAAAAATACTAAAATGCAAAAAAAATACTAAAATACAAATAAAATGGGTAATTCCACATAGAAACATTTTTTGAATATTTTTGATATCTTCCACTTTGAAATTACACATTTTTTCAAGTAATAATAGTTTTTTTTTATATTTTTGGTCTCATTTCACGTGGAATTACTCACTTTTTGAAGTTATAATAGTTTTTGGTGTCACTCCACGTGGAATTACCCACTTTTTCAAATTAACTTTAAGTCTTTATCCACAAAACTTGTATTCATCGCATGGTACATACACAATTACCAATTTTTATAATAAAATTGTCGATTCGTATAAAATTTATAAACTTTTTTTTCTATTTTTTCGGGGTAATTCTCAAAATTTAGTTAAATGGATATTAGTTTTCAGGCATTTTAAAATTTTCTTTTTAAAAAATCAGTAGTTTGTCGATCAAAATAAATTTCTTAAGTTTCATCACAATTCGTTCGTTTTAAGGTTATAATAGTTTTTTTAAAAAATTTTTTTGGAGTCATACCACACAAATTCGCCCTCTTTTTGGCCCCCTCACATTTTTATTCAGAAATTTCAAATTTCTTCTTCTCCAGAACTAAGTCTGAGAGCGTAATACATTTTATTGACAAGTTCCATAATTATCCCTCAATTCGTTTGGAAGTTTCCATCGTTTTTCTTCATTTTTTGGGTCATTCCACACAAATTTGGTATAAAAAAATTGTTTTCGGTTCTTTTTGAAAAAATAGCAAGTATTGCTCTCTTTCTTTCCAAAAAGATTAGAAAATGTCAATGAAAGAAACTTCTTATTCAGTAGGAAAAATATTTGTTCTTAAAAAAATTATCATTTGCATATGAAAAATGTGCTTCAAGTTGAAAATTAAAAATATTAAATAATAATAATAATAATAATAATAATATTATCGAAAAATAAAACCATTTTTTGTTTGTTTTTCGAAAATATAAAAATAAAAGAAAAAAATTCGGTTTTATTTTTCGTATAGAGCAAACTGAATGGATGAATTTTGCGAATATTGTGAAGGTAAGGAACTTGTGGTATTCTTGGGACTTACGGTTGTGGAGAGAAGGGAGGGGGGTGTTGCGGTGGTCAGATACACTCACGCATGTGCGTCAGCGTATGCACTCGGTAAGTGCTCGTGTAAGTGAAAAATGATTGGTGGGGGGCACATTACTGGATCACAGCCTCCAGCATCCGGTCCTGTTCCAGGATAGCGAAAGCAAACTAAGAAAACCAGTCGCTTCTAAAGTAGCCAGTCAGCTGGTCGCCTTCGCTAATTGTCTATTTTTTTCTCTCTTCATCTCGTCACTCTTGTATTCTAAGTGCAATTTTTTTCCCCCTTTTTTCTTTCTCTCTTCTAAAAATAAGTTTTTTAATTCTCAACAGATAAAAGTGTTTAAATTTTTAATTTTTAATTATTTTTCAAAAAATTTAAAAAGTGTTTTTCAAAAAAAGTGGTTCGAGAGATAGAAAAAAAAATTCAATATACATTTTGTATTAAAAAAAAAACAAAAACGAGAAATAATAATAAACCAACACAAGAAAATGGATCGAAGTTTTAGAAATAATGCAAATTTTAAAATGAATCAACAAAATTTCAAGTTGAGCGACTTTGGCATTGGTGCGAAGCAGCAAAATAGTGATTATTCGACAAATATTGCCCGCAGTGTTGTGAATAGTTGTGAATATTCGGAATTTAAAGTGCGCCTCTTGTCAAACGAGTCTTGTACTCGTGTACGAGTGAGTATCGAGGGTTCCGATTTGTCCTCCGGCACTGAATCAAATCACTTGACTCAAAGTTCAAAAGCCTTTTGGAAACGATTCGCCGCTCCTGAAAGTGGGGTAAATATTTACCAAAAAAAAACAAAACAAATATCTACCAAAACATTCAGTTTTTTTTCAATTTTCATCTTTAAAAAATCTCTTTCTTAATTTAAAGTCTTAATTAACCTTGAAAGCGAGTTTAAAACAAAATTTAATCTAATCCAAACGATTTACAAAATTCGTCCGCCATATTGGATCCGCCATTTTGAATTTTTAAAAACCGACCTCGAATTCGTAATCAGCGACCCCAAAAACCCCCGAGTAAAAAGTTTCAGGCGAATCCGAACGATTTTCAAAGTTCGTCCGCCATCTTGGATCCGCCATTTTGAATTTTGAAAAACTAATGTTAAATTCGTTGTCAGTGGCCCCAAAAACCCCCGAGTAACAAGTTTCAGGCGAATTAAGACGATTTTTCGAATTTGTCCGCCATCTTGGATCCGCCATTTTGAATTTTTTAAAAACTGATATTAAATTCATAATCAGCGGCCCCAAAAACCCCCGAGTGACAAGTATCAAGCGAATCTAAACGTTTTTCTAAAAATTCGTCCGCCATCTTGGATCCGCCATCTTGAATTTTCTAATTCAATAAAAAAACTCAAAATTTCTTACTTAAAAACATCATTAAAGCTTAAAAAAACCAAATTTTTTTCTGAAAAATCAATTTTCTCTTTATTTTAACATTAAAAATTTCGCATTCGAAGGAAATTTGCCATTTCATGTAGTGCTTCAAAGAGAGACAGAGAGAGAGAGAGAGAGAAAGAGAGGAGATTGACAACAATAACGAGACTTGACGACAAGTCCAAGAATCTCCGGGAATCCCGAGAATAAACTATACGGACGTGTATAACATGATATGGGGTGAATGAAACTGACCATCGATTCTTAGAAGTGCAATACCATTAATTATTTATTATCGAATCTCTCTATACAGTTCTTGCTGGTTAGTTAATTCTTTCCTTCTCTCCTTCTCTGTATCTTTCTCCTTTTTCTTTTACCCCCCCCCCTTCCCTCCTCTCCCACCAACATCATCGATATAAAAGGTCGTGAACGAGCAATTATTCACTATTGACGATAAAAGGAGGTGGAGGAGGAGGAGGAGAAGTGCTCGGGGCAAAATCGTCAGACGTCACAGAAGGCACATAACCGAGTTACGACATCGTTAAACTATCATCGATAGCCATTCAATATTCACTAAACCCAAAAAAAAGTTTTTTTTCTTCAAAAATAGACTCTCTTCTTTTGGAAAAGGAGAAAAATTGTCTTTATTTCAATTGAAGTCTTATTTTGAGAACAATAAATAATTAGTATGAAATTAATAACCATTTTTTGGGGGTTTTTTCCGGGTAATTCTTGAGATTTAGCTAAATATCTTCATAATTTTTAGGTTATATTGAAATTTTCTTTCTTAAACGTGAGCTATCTGGGGTAATAAATACGATTACCAAGTTTCAAGACAATCCGTCAATTACTCTGGGAGTTATAACAGTTTTTTGGATTTTTTTGGGTGTCATTCCACGTGGAATTTCCCACTTATTCACATTTAATTTATTGTTTTCAACCGTAAAAGTTATAATCACTGTCGTATCTATCGAATAGAATACAACTTTGAATTTTTATGACAAATCTGTAGATTTGTATAAATTTTATAACCTTTTTCGGTTATTTCCAGGGCAATTCAGAAAATTTAGCTAAATTAATTTCTAATTTTTAGTCAAATAGAAATTTTCCTTGTCAAATAAAATTACCAAGTTTCAGGATAATATGGCGATTTGTTTAAAAGTTATAATCGTTTTTTTTTTGGTGTCATTTCATGTGGAATTTCCCACTTTTTCGACTTTATTTATATTGTCATCCATAAAAGTTGCATTTATTGTATGAAATACAATTGTTAAGTTCTTTAACAATCTGTGGATCTGTATAAAATTTATTACCTTTTTTTAGGTTTTTTTCAAAATTTAGCAAAATTAATTAATAATTTTTAGCCAAAAGGGAAAATTTTTTCTTAATAGTAAGTTATTGAGGGTAAAAAATATAATTATCAAGTTTTATGCCAATTCGTCAATTTGCTGAGAAGTTATAATAGATTTTTTAAATAAATTCCATGTCGAATTTCCAATGTTTGACTTAATTTTAAGTTTTTATCTATAAATGTTACTCTCGGCGTTGGGGACGAAAATATCAATTTTTATAACAATTTATAAATTTGTTTATAAATTATAAGTTTTTTGTATTTTTTTTTGGTCATTCCACACAAATTTACCCACTTTTTGTGTTTTCTTTATTTTTTAGGTCATTCAACACAAATATACCCACTTTTTTTGTGTTTTCCTAATTTGTTTGGTCATTCCACACAAATTTACCCACTTTTTTATGTTTTCTTTATTTTTTAGGTCATTCGACACAAATATATCTACTTTTTTGTGTTTTCCTAATTTTTTTTATCATTCCACACAAATTTACCCACTTTTTGTTTTTTTCAAATTTTTTTGGGTCATTCCACAAAATATTTTAGAAAAAAATGTTTTTTTTTCTAAAAAAAAGAACAAGTATTATATTTTTTTAATAATAATAATAATTTTCTGTATTTGTTAATACTTTTTGCGAATTCAAAAAAAAAAAATGCAAAAGTCATTATCAAGAATGTTGAAAGTATTTATCGTAGGAAAAAAAATTCTATTTTAGTGAAATGAAAAGTAAAGTTAATTCACTGAATATTGCAGTGATTGTGAAGAAAGAGAGAGAGAGAGAGAGAAAAAATGTTTTAAAGTCAACCGAGTCGTTTGTCTCTAATTGCGCCAATTAAGATAATTAGGAATATAATAAATTCCAATGTAGTTGAGTTTCGCTATATCAAGCGACCTATAGGTGTGCAGAGAGGAACGTCGCGTCTACAAGTTATAGATTTAGTCGAGAATATTGCGTTTATGTTGAAATTCCAGTCGATCATTAAGGTGCCTTCACAATTCAACACTTTAGTGTCGACTTTAGTGTCAATGCTCCTTTGTCTTGTTCGCTACTGTGACCAGTTAACTACGCACTTCATTTAAATACAATTTGCATTTACAACTTGTTTACGTCGAAGAAGAAAAAAAATTGAAATATTTATCTTTAACATTATTACTTTGTAATATCGATCGATTTGCATGTCAATTTTTATTTACTTTTTTTTTCCTTTAGATCAATAGATCTAAAGGAAAAAAAAAGTATTATTATTATTAAAAAGTATCCTCAGCATTTTCCCTATTTCTTTAGGCTGTGTTCACAATGTCAAATTTCGTTCCATTTCTCCACTTTCTTCATTTTGAAAAATTTTTTTTATTTCACAATTTTTTTCTTTTTATAACTTTCATAAATTTTTTTTATTAATGTAAAGTTTTGTTTGTCATAATTATTATCAATATTATTTCTAATATTATTATTATTATTATTATTATTATTATTATTATTATTATTATTTTTATTATTTTGTATTACATTTTTCATTTTTTTAATTATTTTTATTTTATAAAATTTTATAAAAATTAAATTTATTTTATTATTTTTATTTTATAAAATTTTATAAAAATAAAATGTATTTTATATTATTTTTATTTTTATAAAAAAATAAAAAGAGTAAAATAAAGTTGAGTAAATATTAATTTCATTTTAACTAACTTTCAAATGAATTGGGACACAATGAAGACACTGTCTCTACTGTAAAAGGCCTCAAGGCCTGATCTTACAAAAAAGGAAAAAAAAGCGCTCTCTTTCGAGAATGTAATTAAGTCGTTAAAACCTTTTTATTTTTTTGTCTACCGGTCGCGTCGCGCTCTCCATCTCGTTGACTTTCTACTGCTGTGGGTGCTCTTGGCTCTTTCAAAAAATATTGTTTATATGATTTACGAGCACCTTTAACTAACACCAATCGTAATTTTTTTTCTCTCCTTTTCTTTTTACCGCCAAAAAAAAAAAAATTTGCCACAAAGATTTTTTTTTCACTTCTCTTCATTCAATGAAAGGTAGTAAAATATTTTTAACACTCTATTTGTCAATTTACGTTCATTATTAAGAGAAAAAAGTTCTTTCCTTGATGAGAAGGTTAAAAAATCGAATATTTCGACCCTAGTGACTGGAAACAATTTTTGCCATCTTACGAATAATAAGTTTCGTGGGAATTTTTTTCGACATTGGATTATTGTTTTTTTTTAAACTAAAACTTTATAAACGTTGTTTTGTGACCTTGAGTTATTGTTTTTTTAAACAAAAATTTTTTATAAACGTTTTTTTGAATTTTTTTGGGTCACTCCACGTGAATGGAGTCACTTTTTTCGGTCAATTTGATATTTTTTTCCATTAAAAATAAGTTACACATTGTAATGAATTTTGTTTTTAAGTTTCAGAACAATTCGTTAGTTACTTTGGGAGTAATAACCGTTTTTTGGATTTTTTTGGGGGTAATTCACAAAAAGTAGCTAAATATCAAAATAATTTTTGAGTCATTTTTAAATTTTCTTCCCTAACACCAACTTATCTATGATAATAAAAACAATTGCCAAGTTTAAAAAAAAATTCGTCAATTACCTTAGGAGTTATAATCATTTTTTTGAATTTTTTTGAGGGTCATTCCACGTCAAATTTTCCAACTTTTAGGAAAATCGGTGAATAAATTTCTTCTTTTTCTTTTCTTTTTGTGTGTGTGTGTGTGTTTTTTTTTCTTAATTGCATTCAACCGGAAGTTAAATTTCCCTTAAGGTGGCGATTCATGAAAACTAGTGCCGTTTTCTGCGAAACTGATAGATAGATCATAAATTCGATCACGTAGTTTATCAGCTGCTAATTGTCGATTATGTAGCCGATGCGAATAAGTCATGCAAGCATTGTTGGAGGCGCACGCTACACTCGATAAATAATTCAGGGGCATAATTGCTTGGCCAAGTGCACTGCGAGCGCTCATCCAAGGACACACACCAATCATTACACTTCTTTTGCAGATGATCGTAAATCTCTCCATTTCTCTCTTCCCTTTTCTCCCTTCTTTTTCAATTCATTTGGTTACATTTTTTCCAAACTTGGCCCAATTTCCATATTTTAGAGCTTTTTTTAAATTTTACCATAAAAATGAAGAAAAAACGATGATTAAAAATTCTTTTTTACTTTTTTTATTAATGGTTGATGTTATAGTCTATATATAAGATATTTATAATAATAAAAATGTCTTAATGTTATAAAAAAAAAAAAGAATATAGAATACAATTTATTTTACTTTTTATTAACGTTTAATGTTACAGTCCATTCATAATGTGTTACGAATAATATTATATGTATAATAATAAAAATGTCTTAATGTTAAATTAAAAAAAAAAAAAAAAAAAAAAAAATTCTGAATGTAAAATAAAGAAAACAATAATAGTAAAAAAAAGTAATTAATAATAATGATAAAAAAAAGTAGAGAGTGCAATCTGAAATTCAAGAACTTAGTATTATTTAGCTTTACGCAGTCATTAAAAAAAACGTAATTAAGAAGGAGATACGAATCCGGAGGGGAAAAAAATTTAATTTAAATTGTAAGATGGGCTTTTGGATTCTAAAAATACATTTAAAGGAACATTTAGAAAGTACTATCTTGATTGAATCTACATTTGGGTCCTTTTTTTCTACCTATCCTTCGCTTACCTCGGATATTCACTCTCTGTCTCATTTGCTCTCTTGACTTGAAGTGAAGGAGGAGGGCTCTTCGGTTGGGAATTACGTATGCGCACACCTGCCCGCCTTTCTGCTACGGGAAATCGAGAAGGTGGTTCCTTGTTACTCTGGTTAAACGGCCTTAAGGCTCCGCTTACGTCATTGAGACACGCGCTCGCGCGCCGCATCATTTTTACGGTCTCTCTATATATATAAAAGCGACGACGATTAATTGCTAATTATCGCTCGCTAATTACTTTTTGAAAACTAAACACTATATCGACAATTTTTTTTAAATATTTTTTTAACTAGAAATTTTATAGTTGAAAATGTTTACTAATATACATTTTTTTTAATCATCGTACATTTTTTTAATCATTTTCTATTTCGATTTTATTTTCATTTATTTTCATTCTTTTTCATTTATTTTCATTCTTTTTCATTTTTTTCATTTTTTTCATTTATTTTCATTCTTTTTCATTTATTTTCATTTATTTTCATTCTTTTTCATTTTTTTTCATTTATTTTCATTCTTTTTCATTCTTTTTCATTTATTTTCATTCTTTTCCATTTTTTTCATTCCTTTTTATTCTTTTCATTCTTTTCCATTTATTTTCATTCTTTTTCATTCCTTTTTCATTCTTTTTCCTTCTTTTTCATTTGTTTTCATTTATTTTCATTCTTTTTCATTTTTTTCTAACGTAATATCACACTTTTTCAAATTTTATAATTTCTTCAAAATTCTTTGCCTTTAAACAGTGAAAAATGGTGCCTTTTGTCGTAAAGAAAGTTTTCACCAAGTTTCAGAACAATCCGTCAATTACTTTAGAAGTTATAACCGTTTTTTTTATTTTTTTTTGGGTCTTTTTGTGTAAATGTAACTTCCTCTATTTACAAAAATTTGATTTTTCTACTACAGAATTATGACTTTTAGGGGTAATGAACACAATCACAAAGTTTTAGATCGATCCGATTGTTTCTTTTCAGATTCTAGTAGTTTTTTTGGTTTTTTTTTAGTGACATTTCACATAAATTTACCCACTTTTGGTAGCATATTTTTCAATTTTCTTCATTAGAAGGCAGTCTATTGTTGAAGATTAATATAATTACAAAGTTTCATAACAATCTGACAATTCGTCTAAAAGTTATAATCGTTTTTTTTTTGGATTTTTACCCTAAGAATTCTAAAAAATTTAGTTGGATGACTAAATAGTTTTTAGCCAAATTATAATTTTCTTTCTGAAAAGTGAGTCATTTGTGATAATAATTACAACTACCAAGTTAAATGACAATCTGTCAATTAGTTTTGGAGGTACAACCGTGTTTTGGATTTTTTTCGAGTCATTCAGAATAAATGTAAGTTTCCCTGTTTACAAAATTTGAATTTTCCACCTCAGAATTTTGATTTTTAGGGTAATGAACACGATCACAAAGTTTTAAAACGATCAGATTGTTTCTTTTGAAGTTATAGTAGATTTTTGGATTTTTTTAGTGACATTCCCAATGAATTTACCCACTTTTGATTGCTTATTTTAAATTATCTTTATTAAATGACAGTCGATTATCAAGCCTAACATAATTATATAGTTCCTTAACAATCCGTCAATTCGCCTAAAGGTTATAATCGTCTTTTTGGATTTTTTCCGTGATAGTTTTCAAAATTTAGCTAAATAACTAAATAATTTTTAGCCAAATTGAAATTTTCTTTCTGAAAAGTGACTCACCTGGGGTGACAAATAAAATAACCAAGTTTCAGGACAATCAGTCTAGTCGTTTAGAAGTTATAATCGTTTTTTTGGATTTTTTCCGTGATAATTTTCAAAATTTAGCTAAATAACTAAATAATTTTTAGCCAAATTGAAATTTTCTTTCTGAAAAGTGACTCACCTGGGGTAACAAATAAAATTACCAAGTTTCAGGACAATCAGTCGAGTCGTTTAGAAGTTATAATCGTTTTTTGGATTTTCCCCGTGATATTTCTCAAAATTTAGCTAAATAACTAAATAATTTTTAGGCAAATTGAAATTTTCTTTCTTAAAAATGACTTATCTGTGGTAATAATATTAATTACTAAGTTTCATGACAATCCGTCAATTACTTTAGGAGTTATAATCGTTTTTTGGGGGGGTCATTCCACGTCGAAGTTCCCATTTTTTTCCACAACTTTTAAGTTTTCATTCACAAAAGTTGTAGTCATATCATACAACACGATTTTTAAGTTTTATAACAATTTTCGATACGTATAAAAGTTGTAACCTTCTCTTGGATCTTTTTCGGGTCATTCCATGCATAATTTTGCCAAAATAATTTTTTTTCTTTTCTAAACAGACTCCAAAATCATTGCAAGGAAACCTCTTATTTTTGTCACTTGAAGAACTTTTTCAGTTGTCAAAATATTTTCATAGTCATTAAAAAAAAAAAATTTCAATCTGTGTTTAAATTACAAAAAATATTTTAAAAGGCATTTTTTCAAATGTAGGTTAAATTATTGTTTAAAACAACTAATCACTAAAAATTTGCAATTAAAATAATATTTGTTCAGAATTCGTAATAAATTATTTAATTATTCTAATGTCTTTTTGGTAAAAATTTGTTAAAATTTTAATATTTGAAATAAATTGGAAAAATTATATTTTTATCACACTTTTTTGTTTGATTTAAATTTTAAATACAGTTTAGATTAAAATGTCACTTTGTCCTATTGAATTAAATTTAAATGTTAGATATTCATTTGTAATTTGTATTTCAATACAATATTAATATCTTGATAAATAAAGAATGTATTTTTTTTGTAGAAATTTATTATTTGTGTTGCCATTGCAATTTTTTAAAGGAGAATTTTTTTTCTCTCCAACGATTTAATTTATTTTCGTTTGTTTTTTAATTTTTCTTTAAAAGGGAAAAGGAATTTTTTTTCTTTTCTATCTCTTGAACAAAAGTTTTAAACTACGTCAGACGGTGAATTCTAAATTAGTATAAATTGTATCACGACCTTTATGGACAACTATAACTTCTGTACGACATCGATCGTTGTCTTTGTTCTAAGATTCTGAACTACTCAGCTAAACATGCTGTTTAGTCACACTCGAGTGATTCATTCGATTCACAATTTTTCCCCTGCAGATTAAAAAATAAAAATAAAAATATTCCAATTGTCCTATCTTATCATTAAAAAAAAAAACTATATTTTTTCTATTTTTTGAATGTAGAATTTTTTTTTTAAATTTTATTCGAAAAAAAATTAGTCAAAAAAAATTTTTTTTAATTTAAAATTTTTTTTTCTTAAATGGAAATGACAATTTCCACTTGTAAGTTTTATGTTCCTCGTAAAGTGTCTTAATTGATATTCTAAGAGGTTTTGTTGAATTAGTACTACCGGAACTGGTGGAGTATAGAACATGCGTTCTCCATTTAAGGGAATTTCTTTAATGACCGGTCGTTCTTCCTTGGGAAACCACTATAGCCCCTATGATACAAAAGTGAACAGTATTACTAACATGGCGAAAGAAGAGACGACGCAAAACAACGAAGAATTAATAATTACCATTGGGACCGTTAAATGTCGATTATATATATATATTGAAACACTTGGGTCTCTCCACTCATTCAACCATACATGGGAATGACGGTTAATTTTTGCACGATTTCACTTGAATTCGATTTTTTGTATTTATTTCCTTAAAATATAGAAAAAAAATTTTCTAAAACTGTCAAATTGCATGGAATGACCCACAAAATTATTCGAAAATCAATGAAAATATGTTTTAACCTATTTACAATGACTCGAAATATTTTTTCTGTCGCTAACTTCTCTTTTTTTAATTCTTGTCCAAAAAAGTGGGAAGTTCGACGTGGAATTCCCCCCCAAAAGTAATTAAACCCAATTGTAACTTGTAAACAACATAATGTATTGTTATAAAACTTTGTAATTACCCTTATTGTCGAAAAAGTAGACCACTTTACACGAAATGACCCCAAAAATTGATTTTTTGAGGGTCATTCCATGCAAAGTGTTCCACGAACTGTTATAAATTAAAAAAAAATTGACGAATTCTCATGAAACTTGGTAGACATGCTCGGAGTGACAGAATTCACAAGAAAATATAGTATAATTTTCGAAAAAAATTAGAAAGAAATTAGAAAAAAAATTTTTAAATAAAAATTCTTATTTTTTATTGCGAAAGAAGAGTAAAAAAATTGCAGTAGTAAATACAGCAGCATTTACACTGAGTGTAATAATCTTGAGTCGAGAAGTTGAATGTGACGTCACAGGAGGCTTAAAAATACCTTTGGCGTTTGTATTTGAGGCCACTTGCCTCTCTATAAGTTGAACTCTCGAGGGAGCAGTTGTCGGTTGAAACAAAGGGTCGCTAACCACACAAAAAAAGCTTTATTACTTTCTAAATAACGAATATCTTAAAAAAAAAAAAAAAAAAATATTTCCCCTCATCGAATAAATATATTTATAACTTCGTTAAGTGCTTTTCATCTCAAATTACACAATTTTGCTTTAAGTGAGGGGGGAAATTAATAAAAATTAATCTAGTCGCAACTATTGTTAACTATTTTCCACTATTATTAACTATTTTTCACTATTGATAACTATTTTCTACAATTGGCAACTATTTACACTATTTGTAAATATTGCCAACTATTAATGACTATTTGATAACTATTTATAACTATTTATAACTATTAATAAGTATTGACAACTATTAATAACTATTGACAACTATTAATGACTATTGACAACTATTAATGACTATTTGTTACTATTGACAGCTATTGATAACTATTTGGAATTATTGTCAACTATTAATGACAATTTTTCACTATTAACAGCTATTGATAACTATTTGCAAACATTTATTAATTACTATTTGATAACTATTTGTAAATATTGCCAACTATTGATGACTATTTGATAACTATTTGCAAATATTGAAAACTTTCATGACTATTTATTCCTATTGACAACTATTAACAACTATTGGCAACTATTTGCAAATATTGACAACTATGAACAACTATTGGCAACTATTTGCAACTATTTGCAACTATTTGCAAATATCGACAACTATTAATGAATATTTGTTACTATTTGTTAACTATTTACAATTTTTCATGACTATTTGTTACTTTTAACAACTACTGATGACTATTGACAACTATTGACAATATTATTCATAAATATTTGTAAATAATGTTAACTATTGATGACTATTTACAAATATTGTTAGATTTTGATGACTATTTTACATATATTGTTAATTATTGATGACTATTAACAAATATTGGTATTATTGACAACTATTAATGATTATTAATAAATATTAACAATATTATTGACTATTAATAAATATTAACAATATTATTGACAACTGTGGACAATTATTGATAGCTATTTGCAAATATTGTTTACTATTGATGTTTAATTACATAGATTGATGACTATTTGCAAATATTGTTTTTTATTTATGACTATTTTACATATATTGTTAACTATTGTCAAATATTGTGAACTATTGATGACTATTTGATGACTATTGACCACTATCTTCAGCTATTGATGACTATTGACAACTATTGATATTTATTTGTCACTATTGATGAGTATTTTAAACTTTTTATGACTATTTGAAACTATTTACGACTATTTGCAACTATTTATGACTATTTGAAACTATTGATGACTATTTACAACTATTTATGATTATTTGCAACTATTGATGACTATTTGCAACTATTAATGACTATTGATGACTATTTGCAACTATTGATGACTATTGATGACTATTCGCAACTATTGATGACTATTTGTATTTATATTCATAAATTAAGGCTATGACAATAATTATTTGCCAATAATTCGGAATTGAGTCGAATTTTTTTCTTTTTTCTTTTTATTTTGACAACCGTTTACTAATAACGACATTTAGTTGCATTTGAAATGAGTGCTTTTCCTCTGTGAAGAATTAAAGTGGCATCCAGGGAGTAATTTGACTTTATCCGAAATTGATTAACGCATCTTAGGGGCTCGTGGCTGTTTCAAGGAAATCCACTTTCAAGAGTGCCTCTGACCATCGTTTTTAAGTGAAAGGAAGAATGCAATAACATATAAGACGGAAAAATATCCTGGGACATGTTTCTTTTTAGCCCGCATATGTCTTATAACGCACCTGCCCATCTTCCCACCAACTTTTGCTTCTCATTCCATCCTCAAATATATATATATATATGTATATACATGTGTGTATTTTTAACGTTAAATTACTGATATATTGTGAATTTTAACGCCTTTTTTCCATTTTTTATTACTACTTTTCGATGTCAAAAAAAAAAAATAAAAAAAATTTGTTGACATGTTTATGTTTGTTTTGCGAAAATAAAAATAACGAAACAGTATAAATAATGCTAGGAATTGAATTAAAATTTTTATGCAAGTGAAAAAATGAAATATTTTTTTATTTAACTCTTTAATATAGTCTGAGTGTCAAAAAGTTCTATAAACTAAAATTGAATATTGATTTTCGGAAAAAATTATCTTATAGTTAGAAAAAATTGCAAATTTTTGGAAAATGGAAGTAGAAAAAAAATGTTTAATTTCTTTGGTGAATATATATATATATAAGTGCGACTGATAGAGAAGTTTATATTGATGTTGGCCTAAGGGGCTTATTGACATGGATAAATATTATCGTTGGGGAATGGAATTTATCTGGTAGGCTCTCTCGTGTTATTAGGCTGATAGAGTTTATCAGTCATCTAGAGAGACGCAGGTACTACACTCATTAGAGAATAATAGCGACGTACATTTTTCCAAAGAAACATCACCGACTCGAGAGAACAATACCAGGGTAATAAAGCATATTGGAGAACGGAAACTTTAACGGGCAAGCATCATGTAATGCTGTTAACCTTTGCACTTTGCAATCGTGTCGAGGGCGTGATCTATCAATTTTTTCTTTAAATTTCTATTGAAAATTGAGGAAAAACAAAAAAAATTCGTCACTTTTTTTCGGCTATTTTTGCTGTGACTTTCTAACTCTTATATATTCATCATTATTCAATTGCATCTTGGCTTTTTTGTATTTAAAAAATATTCATTATTTAGATCCTTTAAATTATTAAATAAAATGTTGAAAAATTAACAAAAAAAAATTTTCTTCTTTTTTAAATATTTTTTATTTTAAAATAATACAATTATCCATTGCAATTTAATATACTATTTATAAACTTTTTATAAGAAAAAGGAAATTTTTTCTTAAAAGTGGCCCATTTTCCGTGGAATGACCCCCAAAAAAATCCAAAAAACGGTTATAACTTTTAAACGAATTGACGAAATACTACGAAACTTGCTAATTGTGTTCCAGGCGATGAATACTACTGTTAGTAATAAAAACTTAAAATTATGTAATAAAAAAGACCCATTTTCCGTGGAATGACCCACAAAAAAATCCAAAAAACGGTTATAACTTTTAATCGAATTGACGAATTACTACGAAACTTGGTAATTATGATCCAGACGATGGATACAACTTTCAGTAATGAAAACTTAAAATTATGTAATAAAAAAGACCCATTTTCCGTGGAATGACCCACAAAAAAATCCAAAAAACGGTTATAACTTTTAATCGAATTGACGAATTACTACGAAACTTGGTATTTATGATCCAGACGATAAAAACAACTTTCAGTAATAAAAACTTAAAATAAGGTATAAAAAATGACCCATTTTCCGTGGAATGATCCCCAAAAAATCCAAAAAACGGTTATAACTTTTAATCGAATTGACGAATTCCTACGAAACTGGGTAATTGTGTTCCAGGCGGTGAATACAACTTTTACTAATAAAAACAAAATTAGGTAACAAAAAGTGGGAAAATTCGCCCGGAATAACCCCAAAAAATTCAAAAAACGTTTTTAATTTCTAAATGAATTGCAATAAAACTTGGTAATTATGTTTCTTTCGATGAATATAATTGAGGGATGAAAACATTAAATTACATTTCAAAAAAGTGGCTTATTTTTCGTAGAATGACCCTCAAGAAAATTCAAAAAGTGGTTATAACTTTTAAACGAATTGACAAATTACTACGAAACTTGGTAATTTTGTTTCATGCGATTTATACAACTTCAGTAATAAAAACTTTATGTTAGGTAATAAAAAAGGCCCATTTTCCGTGGAATGACCCCCAAAAAAATCCAAAAAACGGTTATAACTTTTAATCGAATTGGCGAATTACTGTGAAACTTGGTAATTGTGTTCCAGGCGAAGGATTCAACTTTTAGTACAAAAAACATAAAATTACGTAACAAAAAGTGAGAAAATTCGTTTGGAATAACCCAAAAAAATAAAAAAAAAACTGTTATAATTTCCAAACGAATCACAATAAAACTTGGTAATTTTGTTTATTACGATGAATATAACTTGGGGATGAAAATTAAAAATTTCATTTTAAAAATTGGCGAATTCGACGTGAAATGAACCCGAAAAAATTCAAAAAAGACCGTAACTTCTAAACGAATAAACAGATTTTTATAATATTTGGTAAATTCGTTTTCTACATCCTTCAGGTATGAAAACATAAATAATTCAATTAAAAGTGGGAAAATTCGTGAGAAATGAGCCCAAAAAAATGCAAAAATGATTATAACTTCTAAACGAATCGTCAGATTATTCAAAAAACGTTGATAATCATGTTCCACACGATAAGTAAAACTTTTACGTAGAAATATAAAAAAAATATAAAATACTTTAAAAAATTTTTTTTGTAATTTTCAAAACTTTTAAAAAATTATAATTGAAAATTAATGAAAGAATAATAATTTTTAATTAATTTTTTAAAATTTATATCTAATTTTTAGAAAAATTCTAATAAAATCGATAGAAATGACAAAAAAATGAAATTTAATTTTCTCCAGGGGGGGTTGGGGGGGGGCGAAGCAGAAAAATGATTCTTCGTCTAATTTTTTTGTCCCTAGCAATAAGTTAGTTTTGATAAATTATGGTGACGATTCGCTCTTTAAGTGTCGATGCTATTTTTATGATAGCGTCGACCTTCATTGGGGGAAATATGGACAATTTTCTAGTTGGAATCAAAGAGTCAGATCCTCGTGTTGATAAGTGATTAATCGAAGGAGTCAGTTTATATGTGCGGGCATGAGTGTTCCCACGGTTTCTCGAGGGAGAAAATAATAATATACCTTTGAATAGTTGAGGATCTATAAAGACCAGCACCTGGATCTATTATTGCTAGGAACGTCTTCACAATTAACGATATTATCATTGCGACATTATTTTTTATATTTTTTTTTATTCTATCGTATTTTTTGTTTTTTTTAATTTTCAACATTTGTCTCTTTTATTCGTTTTTACATTTTTATTTTTTCGTTTTTGATCTTTTTGTTTTTTATTTCTAATATTTTTGTTCTCTATGTTTTGTTTTTACTTTTTTATTTTTGATATTTTTGTTTTTTATTTCTAACATTTTTGTTCTGTGTATGTTTTGTTTTTACTTTTTTTATTTTTGATATTTTTTACATTTTTTTTTAAAAAACAATTTTTTTATTGTTTTTTAAAATTTTGCTATAACTTTTAAAATTTTTTATTTTCGGTACGATTCTATCCCTGGTTTTATTGATTTTTTTAAAAAAGAAAAATTGTCATTTTTTTTAGTGTTTTATTTTTTTTTTTGCAGATGTTATAAAGTATTTTTTTTCTAATTGTCGTTTAAAATTCTTCCTTACACTTGTTTAATTACTGATCGTATAGTCTTTCTTGGTATTTATAATAATTAAGTTCCGGACCGTTGATTATGTAATATATAAAGTTATGTGTCGTACTTCCTCTCACGTGTCATTTACCGGTGAGACACTCGCTTAGAATATCATTATGAATGCAAAAAAAGTGCCTGGAAGTAGAATTTTTCTTTTTTTTTTTAAATAGTAACTACACTTGTGAATAACATTAAAATATTTTAGAAAGAAGAAAAGAAGTTTACTCTTTTTGAACGAAAAATGTGAAATTACTAAAAAAAAAATAAAAATTTGGAAAAATTCACGTGGAATGACTCAGGAAAAATTCTTAAACGGTTATAACTTTTAAACAAAATGAGATTTTTTTTGATAAAATTTGGGGAATTCGTTCCCGCCGATGAATACAATTTTTAATAATAATTAAAAACTTTTATCATTAAAAAGTGGGAAAATTCGTGAGAAATGACCCAAAAAGGACCAAATAAACGCTTGTAATTTTTAAAACAAATTGACGAAGTGCTGTGAAACTTAAGAACTATGTTCCACCTGATGATTACAAGTTTTAGGGCTGAAAACTTAAAATAAGGTTTTAAAAAATGGGAAAATTCGCGTGAAGTGACCGAAAACAATCCAAAAAACGATTATAATTTCTAAACAAATTGACTAATTGCTATATGATACTCGGCAATTATTTTCTTTAAAACGTGAAACATATTTCTAGATCAAAAAAATAGTTTCAAAAAAAAATTTTTTTCTTTTATGGTATATATAAAATTTATGGCGGGAAAAAAGTGTAATAATTCAAAAAAGAAAAAAAAATTTCCCCTGTGGTTAAGTGAATTTGAAAGGAGATTTATTTATATAAATCGAAAGGGAATAGAAAAACGTGTAATAATAAAAATGTCCTCCTCTCTGATCTTACGAGGTGGGATCAGAAATCTTAATACGTTTCGAGTGTCCACGCAGCGACAGTCAGCAATTTTCTGGACCAATATAAATGTCCTACATTGATTTAGTTGGATATCCAACTCTTGGGACGCCCTCGCCTCGGCCAATCCCAGATCGCCCCACCGATGTCTCAATATAGCGCCTCGTCATGGAAATACAGAATTTTGCCGTTTCACTAGATCCGCACACGGAGGAGTTCCCTTCTTATTTTTCCATTTTATTAACATTGTCTCACGATATTTTAAATCAAAAAAATTATTTTTTATTTTACTTCCATTCTCAATATTTTTGAAACTATCGTCTTTTAAAATCATTTTAGCTGAGAAATATATTCAAAACTAGATTTTTACTTAGAGATATAATTTTTTGGTTTAAAAATGAAAAAAAAAAATTTTAAGTCTATTTTTTGGGTCATTCCACACAAAATGTTCATATTTTTTTGAAACTCGAAGATCAAAATCATTTTAGCTGAAAAATGTATTAAAAAAGATATTTTTTACTTAAATATAAAGTATTTCCTGTTAGAATTAAAAAATTCATTTAAAAATCATTTTTTTGGGTCATTCCACACAAAATGTTCATATTTTTTTTAAACTTGAACATCAAAATCATTTTAACTGAAAAATATATTCAAAATTAGTTTTTTTACTTAGTGGTAAACATTTTTACGTTAAAATAAAAAAAATTCATTAAAAATCGATGTTTTTGAGTCATTCCACAGAAAATGTTCATATGTTCATGAAACTCAAATATCGAAATCATTTTAGCTGAAAAATGTATTAAAAACGGTATTTTTTGCTTAAATATAACAATTTTGCCGTTAAAATTTAAAAAATCATTTTTTGGGTCATTCCATACAGAAAATGTTCATGTTTTTGAAACTCGAATATCGAAATCATTTTAGCTGAAAAATGTATTAAAAACGGTATTTTTTACTCAAATATAATAATTTTGCCGTTAAAATAAAAAAAAATAATTTAAAAATACTTTTTTTTGGGTCATTCTACAGAAAATGTTTATATTTTTTGAAACTCGAATATCAAAATCAGTTTAGTTGCTGCCATATTAATTCAACTATATACTCATATGCACCACTTATTAAATTCACATTCGCATGATACCATAAAGCAGACAGTCGATATAGAATCGCGTCAGAGCGTTGACGCTCGCCTTTTCACTGTTCACTCCACAATATCAAACATCTTTTGCCACACACACACACACACACTTGCGCACACTCTTTGCGCTTATTTCACTTATTTTCTATCTCTACACGTTTATTCTCTATAAATATGTTCGTCCCTCATTATTTTAATAATACACTTTAGCTATCCTTCAATTCTATATACTCCACACTTAAATTAATTCACGAATACAAAATTAATATCAATTTTCATTAAATATTTATTTCCAATATTCATAGCGAATATATGTTAATTTTTGGTAGGTTCATTTCGATCGAATGTGTTATCAATAAAAGGAAGTTAACGAAATTTGACCATGTTTTTACTTAAAGATTTTCATTACCTATTTTTTCTTTATTTAAGAGCAAAGAGTCTATTTCGTTTTGTCACCTGTGATAAATGTATTTTTTAAATTCAAATTTAAAAAAAAATGGAAAATTCGGTGTGGAATGACCCCCAAAAAAATCCAAAAAACGGTTATAACTTCTGAGTGAATTGGCGAATTGCTATGAAACTTGGTAATCAGGTGCCAGGCGATAAAAAGAACCGTTAGTAATGAAAACATAAAATTATTAAAGGAATGTGAGTAAATTTGTGTGGAATAACCCCCAAAAAAATCAAAAAATGGTTATAACTTTTAAACAAATTGACGAATTACTATGAAACTCAGAAAATTATGTTCTAGGCGATGAATAGAATTTATAGTAATGGAAATTGAAATTAAAAAAACAAACAAAATAATTTTTAAAGAAGATTGTCTTAAAAATTTTTTTCGGTCGTTTTTTAAAATTTTACTCACTTTTCAGACAATATAAATAAAAACCATTCTTATAGTTTCCAAAACTCGTTTAGCAGAAAATAAACGGAAAATTAAGTTCAAAACAATTTTTCTTTTAATTCCCAGGTCTTTACGTATAATTTTACCCACTTTTCAGACAATAGGTATATAAAAACCATTCTTATGGTTTCCAAAACTCGTATATCGTAAAATAAACAAACAATAAAGTTAAACAAAATTTTTTTAATTTGTGGGTCATTCTTTGAAATTTTACCCACTTTTCAGTCAATATAAATAAAAACACACTCTTTTAGTTTCCAAAACTTGTCTATCGTGAAGCAAACAGAAGAAAATCAAAAAAATCATACCAAAAATTTTTTTTAGTTATTCCATACAATTTTATACAATTTTCAGACTTTATAAACAAAAATAACTTCTTTAGTTTCCAATATTCTTCTATCGTGACAAAAACAAAATAATTTATTTCAAAAAAAATTGTCTCAAAATTTTTTTTTGTCTTTCCTTAAAATTTTATCCACATTTTAGATAGTATAAATAATTAAATTTTACCCACTTTTCAGACAATATAAATAAAAACCATTCTTATAGTTTCTAAAACTCGTTAATCGTAAAATTAAATCGTTAAACAAAATTTAGAAAAAATTTTAAAATACTTTGCAGATCATTTTGTATAATTTTACCCACTTTTCGGAAAATACGAACAAAAACGATTTTTTTGTTTTCCAAAAACCCATTTAATCGTAATGTCCAAATAAAAATTTGTTTAAAACAATTTGTGGGTCTTTTTTTGAAATTTTACCCACTGTTCAGAAAGTATGAACAAAAACGATTTTCTTATTTTCAAAAATTTATCTAATCGTAAAATAATTAAAAAATAGGATTGAAAAATAAATTTGTTTTGAAATAATTTGCAGGTCATTTTGTATAATTTTACCCACTTTTCAGAAAATACGAACAAAAACGATTTTTTTATTTTCAAAAACTCATTTAATTGTAAAATAAATAAAAATTAACGTTCAAAAAGAAATTTGTTTAAAACAATTTGCGGGCCTTTTTTATATAATTTTCAGTTCATTTTGTATAATTTTACCCACTTTTCAGAGAATACGAACAAAAACGATTTTTTTATTTTCAAAAACTCATTTAATTCTAATATAAATAAAAATTAACGTTCAAAAAGAAATTTGTTTAAAACAATTTGCGGGTCTTATTTTAAATACTTTGCAGATCATTTTGTATTATTTTACCCACTTTTCAGAAAATACGAACAAAAACGATTTTTTTATTTTCAAAAACTCATTTAATTCTAATATAAATAAAAATTAACGTTCAAAAAGAAATTTGTTTAAAACAATTTGCGGGTCTTTTTTCAAATACTTTGCAGATCATTTTGTATTATTTTACCCACTTTTCAGAGAATACGAACAAAAACGATTTTTTTATTTTCAAAAACTCATTTAATTCTAATATAAATAAAAATTAACGTTCAAAAAGAAATTTGTTTAAAACAATTTGCGGGTCTTATTTTAAATACTTTGCAGATCATTTTGTATTATTTTACCCACTTTTCAGAAAATACGAACAAAAACGATTTTTTTATTTTCAAAAACTCATTTAATTCTAATATAAATAAAAATTAACGTTCAAAAAGAAATTTGTTTAAAACAATTAGCGGGTCTTTTTTTGTATAATTTTCAGGTCATTTTGTATAATTTTACCCACTTTTCAGAAAATACGAACAAAAACGATTTTTTTATTTTCAAAAGCTCGTCTCATCATAAAAATAGAGAGAAAATAATTTTCAAAATCAATTTTGCCTTCGATTCGAGACAATGTTTACAACAGGCGGCGAAGAAATTGTGAATCGTTTTACATTGTGTGGTAGGTGATTGGACGCGATGTCGGACAAACGATAATAGGCTTATACGTCTACATGTATCTTTCTCTCTCTCTCTTTTTTTCTCTCTCCTTTGCGGCAATTCTCCTGTTCCGAAAGTCAAAGTATAGAATAGTAAATGCACAGCAGTTACGATAGCACGAGGCCTGCTGTTCAAAACGCTTCTATTTCCTCTATGAGAAGAAGTGGAAGAAGCAGAGGAAGAAGAAAAAGAAGAAAAAAGAAAAAGTGGGGTCTGTGGAGGCGTTCGATTGGCCGACCATTGGCTCTTCTTCCACCTTCGCCCCCCACCCCTCTTCTCTCCTCGTCCTTCAGATCACAACTCGTAACACAAAGTTTGCGTTGCATGGAAAGGAAAGGCCAGTCGTGCGTAGTCTCTCGTCATTAGTGGATAAATTTTCCCTTTCCGTTCCAGGAAATTTTTTTTTTTCTCCCCTAAAGGAAAAATCCCCCCTTGATTCTTTGTGATAATTTGATTTTTTTTGTTTTTAAAACATTGACTATTACTTTTTTTCTTCTTTTAACATCTTTTTGGATGTTGTAAACTTTTTCTGTTGTTTCTAAAGTAAGGATATAATTTTGAATTTAAAAAAAAAGTGTGAAAAGTGTTTTTTTTTAAAAAGGAATTTAAAACACCGAACGTTGAAAAATCATTTTAAAGACGTTAAGGCGAATGTGAAGAAAATTCTAATATTTCGAAGTGGAAAGTTTTGTGAGAAGGAAGGAGGAGGGGTTTTTTTTCTTCCTTTTTTCGGTTGGGAACACTAATACCTAGGAGTTGTCGGTGCCTGTGGAATATTTTAACATATATATATATGTATTATTTGGTCGTGAGTGAAAATTTTTGAGGGCGGGCCTAAAAAGGACGCTTTTTCGAAAAAAGCGTCAAAAAAAGGAAGAAAATTCGAAAGAAATGTTAAAAGAAGTAAAAAAAAATGGAAGAAATGTAAAATTTGAATGAAAACGATGACCAGCTGAGAAGCGCGTGGCCTCTGGTGACTTCTCTGTCTCACTCCGCCTATACTTTTTTTTCTTTCGTTTGCTGTTGGTGTGTTGTTGTGTGGTGTCGACGATCTTCTCCCCAAGTGCGTGCGTGTGTGTTTTGTTCGGCATCATCCGCAGTCCGACGGTAGCTGAATTCGCGCACTGTTGCCACATTTCTCTCATTCGACAAAATATCACACTCTCAACATGTTCGTCAGTCCTACCGACTATACAAATTATAAAATGGTATTTTTATTTTTTTAACTCTTCGCCATCATTATTATTATTATTATTATTATTATTATTATTCTAAAAATTTTCTCTCAAGAGACATTTTTAAAATAGAAAGTTTTTCTTTATAGCAAAAAATCTATATTGTCGTAGATAAAAATGACTGATTGTTAGTCAAAAAAAAACTAAATTTTTACTAAATTCAAGAAAAAATTTATTTAGGGAACGTAACCAACAAATTATTAGTCAAATATAAATTTTTTGAAGACAATGTATAATTATTAGTGAAAAATTAATAAATATTATTAAAAAGTTACTAATTATTAGTAAAAAATTAGTAAATATTAGTAATTTAATATATTACTAATATTAAGTATTAGTATTATTAATTATTAGTAAAAATTGTTGAATTTAACAATTTAATAAATTAAAAACATTAATTAAATTATTAGATTATTAGTAAAATATTATTAAATTAAATAGAAGTGTTAGTAGAAATAACAAATTTTTGGTAGAAAGTAACAAATTTTGATATAAAATATTATAAATAAATATTAATTTAATTATCAAATATTATTATTTAAATATTATAAAATTTAAAAAGTGTTGGTAGAAATTACTAAGTGTCAGTAGAAAATAACAAATTTTGTTATAAAATATTATAAATTGTTATGAAATATTAATTTAATTATTAAATTATTAGTAAAATGTTATTAAATTAAAGAAGTGTTAGTAGAAAATTAGAAATTACTAATTGTCAGTAGAAAATAACCAATTTTAGGTAGAAAATAAGAAATTTTGTTAAAATCAAAATAGTATAAATTGTTATGAAATATTAATTTAATTATCAAATATTATTATTTAAATATTATTAAATTAAAAAAGTGTTGGTAGAAATTACTAAGTGTCAGTAGAAAATAACAAATTTTTGGGAGAAAATAACAAATTTTGTTATAAATTGTTATGAAACATTAATTTAATTATTAAATTATTAGTAAAATGTTATTAAATTAAAGAAGTGTTAGTAGAAAATTAGAAATTACTAATTGTCAGTAGAAAATAACAAATTTTTGGTAGAAAATAAGAAATTTTGTTAAAAACAAAATAGTATAAATTGTTATGAAATATTAATTGAATTATTAAATTATTAGTAAAATATTAATGAATTAAAGAAGTGTTGGTAGAAATTACTAAGTGTCAGTAGAAAGTAACAAATTTTTGCTAGAAAATAACAAATTTTGTTATAAAATGTTATAAATTGTTATGAAATATTAATTTAATTATTAAATTATTACAAAAATATTAATAAATTAAAGAAGTGTTAGTAGAAAATTAAAAAATCACTAATTGTCAGTAGAAAATAACAAATTTTTGGTAGAAAGTAACAAATTTTGTAATAACAAACTAGAAAATTTTGTTCAAAATTCACTGATTGTTAGTAGAAAATATCTAATTGTTACTAGAAAATAGCAAATTTTTTGTTCAAAATTTATTAACGATTATCAGAAAATAATAATAATTTTTACTTCAATCTTTACTGTTTGTAATTAGTAAAACTTTTAAACTAAAAATTTGTCGTTCTCTACTAAACTAATAATTAGTTATATTCTACAAAAAGCCTCTATAATTTTAACGTTGAAGAATTTTGTTATTTTCTACTAATATTACTAATATTCTACTAGTATTACTAATATTCTACTAATATTCTCCTAATATTCTCCTAATATTCTACTAATATTTATTTATTACCATAAATAAATATTTACTATTGGTTATTATTTTTTTTTACTAATAATCAGTAAATTTTTAACTAAAAATTAATTTTCTTTACTAATTTCTATAGGAGAAAGTCCACCAAGATTTGACTAATAATTAGCTAAATTCTACTTTAAAACTACTAACTTAAATTGTTCATAAAAATTGATTTTTTACAATAAAAATAGTTTTTTTCTACTAATACAATTCAGTAAATTTCTGATGAAAAATAAAAAGAAATAATATGTAATAATATATATGATAAAATATATTATATTTTATTTATTATTATAAATTAATATAAATAATAATAGTTAATAAAAATAATAATAATAATAGTTTTTAGCCGAAAATTGTCTTATTATTATTAGTAGAAAATAACTATTTTTATTGTAAAAATTAATTTTCGGATAAAAAATAAGTCGATTTTAGTAGAAATTTACTAATTATTAGTAAAATATTTTGTTTATTATTTTTCTTTATTTAATTTGTATTATAAATAGTATTTTCTGCCAAAAATTAGAAAAACTACGAAAAAATTAGCTAATTATTAGTAGCAAATACAAATTACAAGTTGGAAGTAACTAATTATTAGTAGAAAAAAACTAATTATTTTTAGAAGAAAATTATTTATATTGTGTAGAAATAAATCGAATAATTTACAGAAATTACTAATAATTGACAAAATATGAAAAATTTTTTATTTAATTTTACTGATTGTTAGTAGAAAATTACTGTTTATATTGAAACAAATTGAAAAAAATAATAAATTAATTAAACTAAATTTGTAAAACTTAATTTAAATTATTTCTTGAAATTTACATTCGATTAAGTCCTTTTTTCTTATTCCACATTTTTATTATTTTCAACTACTACATACAAATTGGGTAAGAAAAACTGGGAAAATTCGCGTGGACTGACCCCAAAAAAATTCAAAAAAACGTTTATAATTTCTAAACAAATTGACGAACTGCTGTGAAACTTGAGAATAATTATGTTTTAGCCGATGACATTAACTTTTAGAATTTAAAATTAAAAATTAAAAATTAAGTAACAAAAAGTGGGAAAATTTGCTTGGAATAACCCTCAAAAAATTCAAAAAAACGTTTATATTTTTGAAACAAATTGATGAACCGCTGTGAAACTTGAGAATTATGTTCCAGTCGATGACTTTAACTTTTAGAATTTAAAATTAAAAATTAAGTAACAAAATGTGGGAAAATTCGTGTGGAATGACCCAAAAAATTAAAAAAAAATAATAAAATGTTTATAACTTTTAAACGAATCGACAGGTTGATGAAATTTTTTTAAAATTTTATCTATTACCGCACGAATGGCTTACTTACGATGACGAAAATATTCGTTAAATTTTTTATAAAAATTTTCTAAGATAAAAAGCGTTTCTCCTCGAATTTTTTTTCCCCCTTCTTTTTGACGGAATAAAAAAATTTTTATTTATTAGAATATTATTTGTCTCTAACGATTGTCCTTGTTTAAAAATGATTTGTTAGTTTCGCTTTAGATTATATACGGGGAGAACATGAAACGCGCTTGATGCATAACAGGGTCATTAAATTAAAATGGAACAATTATCTCACTAAACTTTAACGACTCACTACTGCCATCGTCATCATCATCATCATCTTTGATGTCATTTTAGAAATCTATTTACAAACAAAAAATTTTATATACAAATAATTTATAAAGAAAAATCATTTTTTAATTTGCAAAAAATATTTCAGACTCTTATTTTCAAAGAATAAAATAAAAATTCACGAAATTTTTTTGATGCCTCTTAAAAGTATCTCGAAAAGAAATAATTTTTCATGAAACTTTATATTCAGTATAGAAAAAAAAAGTTTTTATGGATAATATAAAAAATTTCTGTTTATATATATATATATATATATATATATATATATATATATATATAAATTCTTTTTTTATCAATTTAAATGCAAAAGAAATATATTGCTGAAATGTAATTATTAAGAATTAAGAAAACGAGAATTTTTTTTCTCTCTCAATAATCGTCTCCTTTTGTTTGCCTCGAGGTCTCTTTCATATCCTTATCAGCAGTGTTATAGTTAATTTCCATATTTATTGAAAAGGCAATATTCAAAAGAGAGATGCCCGATCAAGTACAAAAGCGATGAATTAAATATTTACATTGACGAAACTTGGTTATTTTTTCTTTAAAATTCGAAAAAAAAGAATTATAGAACAATTATTTTTTTCATTTCTAAGAGGAAAAAATTTGATATACTTTTTATTTCCTTTCAATTTAAAATTTTTTTTCCGTGTGAAAAAAAATATTTTTCAAATGTTTGTTTGTTTTTTTTTTTTTGAGAGAGAGAATTACCCATACACTGCGATATATACTCATCTTCTGATAAATTCGAGAGTGCTCTAATTACAGAGTAAACGCGCGCTTTCAAATAGAGAGGGAGTGAAAAACGAGAGAAAAATCTATACCAGAGATTGTCGACAATCAATCCGACACGTGCCACAAACACGTGTGAAGGAAAACACAACCCTATTGGTGGTGGGAAGAATAGTCATAGAGGGGGGGGGGCGGGGGGTAGATTTGGAATTCTCGTCTCATTGAAACATTACAAACACATACACAAACCCTCTTGAACTATAGTCAAACATTCTCTTGAAACCGCAAACTAAACGTTTATGTATTTATAGTCAAATAATTGAGACTTTATCAGGGGCAATTTTATCAAAACGAAATAATGTTTTCTTACTTTAAAAAAAATGATTTCTTACATCTCAGTAATGAAGCTTTTGACATGAATACTGTTTTTGAAAAACTCCCAAGTAAAGTATTTTTTTAACCTTTAATCGCATATTAAGGACCTTTACCGCCGTATTGGATGTGAGAATACGAATTTTTCAAAACTGACATCATATTCGTGGTCAGCGACCCTAAAAACCCCCGAGTAACAATTTTTGAGCGAATACCAACTTTTTAAAAAAACTTGTCCGCCATATTGGATCCGCCATTTTGAATTTTTAAAAATCGACCTCGAATTCGTCATCAGCAACCCTAACAACCCGTGGTTACTAAGTTTCAACCGAATTCGATTAATTCTTATAAAACTCGTCCGCCATATTGGATCCGCCATTTTGCATTTTCGAAACCACCATCGAATTCGTTATCAGCGACCTTAAAAACCCCTAGGTACTGAGTTTTAATCGAATTCGATCGATTTTTATAAAAATAATTCGCCCTATTGGATCCGCCATTTTGCATTTTCAAAAACAGACATCGAATTCGCAATCAGCAACCCCAAAAACCCCCGAGTAATAAGTTTCAAGCTAAATCGATTAATTTTCACAAAACTCGTCCGCCATATTGGATCCGCCATTTTGCATTTTCAAAAACTCCTTGATATAATAATTACTTTAAAAACCCAAAAAAAAACGAAAGTAGCAATTTTGTATTATAGTGTCAATAAATATTTGAATTTTCACTTTCAACGTGTTTTGCATTCATTTGGCCGCCATCTTGAATCCACCATCTTGATTTTTGAATTTCTGATGCAAAAAAATTTCAAGAATTGCCTAAAATGAAAAAAAAATTATGTCTCAAATTTATTAACTATTTTTTTTTAAATTAATGTCGAGGGAAAAAAGAATTGTGTCAACTTTTATACTCGAAATTACTAATTAACATTCATTTTGCCGCCATCTTGGATCCGCCATTTTGATTTTTGAAAATTGAACTCGATATTCAAAAGGAGTGACCCTAAAAAAACCGAAAGTAGCAATTTTGTATTATAGTGTCAATAAATATTTGAATTTTCACTTTCAACGTGTTCTGCATTAATTTGACCGCCATTTTGGATCCGCCATCTTGAATTTTGAATTTCAGATGGCAACATTCGAATAATTCTCTAAAATGAAAAAATTTTTTGTCTCAAATTTATTAACTATTTTTTTTAAAACAAATATGGAGGGAAAAAAACAATTGTGTCAACTTTTATACTTGAAATAACTAATTATCTTGTTTTTAATAAATTTTTTAATAAATTTCCTTTTTCTTTCTTTGTTACAGTATGGCTCTGATGAATTCGGCCAGGATTCTCCGAGATACACTTCACCAAAGGCTGCCGCACTTTACGCGGATTCCTACTATATCGGTAAGTAAAAATTTACCAAAAAAAATTTTTTTTGAATTTTAAATTCATTTTTAAGATTCAAAATTTTTTGAAAATACCTAAATTCATTAATTTTTGCGGTTAATCATTTTTTTTCCCTTTATCTCGAGTATTTCCGGAAGAGGGAAATTTTCGTTTTTCACTTCTTCTTTTCATGGTTCATCTCCTTGAGCGTTAGATGAATGTGATCGAATCCAAGGGTCAGGAAAAGAGAGAGAGATAGAGAGATAGAGAATAAAAGGGATGAAAGAGTTTAGGAAATTGGAGAAAGTTCCATCGTCCGTAAAAGTGCTCTGACAAAGGGATTCGTCGATAGATTAAATGCGCAGGACTAAGAAAACGTCGTCGTCGTATTTGTCGTCCTTACGGATCAATATTCGCGATTCTCGATAATCGATTCTTTCCCCCTGTTTTTTTTTGTACAATAAAAAGAAACATCTCCCTCAAAAAAAAAGGTCGCGAAAAAGTCTCCAACCAAGAAACAGAGAGAGAGAATATGAAGAAAAATATTTCATCCCTATTTTTCCCAATTGCTTTTTTTTCCTCTCTGTTTCTCTCTAGAAAAAGAAACAACCTTTTACTTTTTTTATAGAAAAAAAAGTTTTGTGCTTCGAAAAATTATTTTTAAATACAAAAAAAAATTCTTGACTCAGTTTTCTTTTTTTTGGGGGGAGAGAGAGGGGAAAATGCGAAAAAGTATTAAAGAAATACATGAAAGTTATTGCCATTTTCTTTTCAAGCGGAATTACGACTCTTGGATTCTATTTTTTTCTGTTCCTATCGATAAAATCGAGGCGAGTAAAAATCGTAAATCAGTGGCAGTTTGTTTTTACCTTTAAAGTTATTTTTTTCGAGAATTAATAGCGTTTTCATTTTTTTTTTTTTATTAACAGGACGCTCTGTGTAGGTTTTTTTGTCTTATGACTTATGAAATGATTCCAGTACCCAATCGGGGGAAAAAAACGGGGATTTAGTTTTTTAGAAGGCAGATGGAAAATTTCGTTGGAGGCTTCTTTAAAATGGAGTAAATAAAGTTTTCGGATAGAGAAAAAAGTTTTTTTTTAGTAATTTTTTTGGGGTTAATTTTTTTTCGGGCGTTAATTGATCATCAAAAGTGGAATGACAGGGAAATAAGTGCCTCTTGGAACTCTGTTTAGTTGTCGATTTAGCAGAGCATTGAGCACGTGCAGCGCATTCCACGGTCAGTGAACGGCACGTGCTTTTCACCGTTCGTTTCTTTTTTCTCTCTCTCTCTCTCTTTCCCTCGCGATACGATACTATACTCTTGACAGCGGAGAGAATTACGTATAACAAAAGGGAGCCCACAATTGGATTCATTTAGAGAGACCGAGAATGGAAAACAAACAAACAAAAAAATGATGCGCTTTATTGAATCATAAAATTAGAATTACTGTAGATGGAGATTAAATGTTGATTTCTGATTTTTTTTCCTTTTTTCCAGATGGGAATGCTGCGGGAACTGGTCCTGGAGATCCTTGGACAGGCGGAGGCGGCGGAGTTCAACCACCCTACAGCGGATATGGCCCACCCCACCTGACCCAATCGGCGTATCCTATGCATTTACCCCACGACCAAATGGTACGTTTTAATTTCATGTTCTTAAAATTTTTAATTTTGTCTTCTATTTTTTGAAATGCTAATTAGTGTCTGAATTTTAGCTTCGGTTTGGTAGCAACTATACACTCGGCTGAATTTTGACGATAAGTCTTAGCAACTGAAGATGTAACCATTCCCATTGTGGAGGAAGCATCTTTTGGAAATCTCCAAAGTTGCTAAGGAAACTTGTGTTGGCAATGTCCAAAGTAATTTTCTGAAATATCTGGCTTATAAAATTTGTAAACTCTTCAGTTTACTTTTACTTTAACAAACATTTTGCCGAATGGCTCGACCTCGCTTTTTCCAATCAGCAATTCGTAGTGTGAATGATCCCAGGTAGATTTTTCTCTAACCTTTAGAGGGACTGTTTTTCACAAATTTCCCTATTTTTTGTTTTCGAAGACTTATAAATAAGAAGTCAATTCGATGCAAAGATTCGTGAAAGTAAATTGTTCCCATCCGTCTAAAGGTTTGAATAAAACTTCTGTTGAAGAACCCACGGAATCTATTCACCAGAAGCTTGAATTTGGTCAAATGATTACAACTGTTTTTCGTTTTTTTGCCAATGAACTGGTTTGGCAAAAAAAAATCAATGTCTGACATGATCCATATCAGTTTACGAAGAAATTCTATTTGTCGAAATAGGGAAAAATCGATTAGGTTTAGCGAAACGATAAATCAGGGATAGTTGCTAAAAGATTAAATTCGCAGAGGGCAAACTAAATCTCATGGGACGCTGGCGTGTATGTTGAATGGAATCCCGTTATCCCCCCCGGATCCTTGGCCTTCGCTTGCGCTGCGATCCGATGGTTTGCCAGCTGGTGCGCCGATTCTTGTTCTTATTTGCACTTTTGCGGGTTCACGTTCGCCACTATATAAGTGTGTACACTATATTGAGAGTCACTGTTGACAGAAGTTTGTACGTCAAAATGACTCACTGAACGACTCTCGTCGTCTATATATAGAATTACCCTCCCGCTACTTGATACAGCTTCCAGTGAGACTTCCAGGCGTGCCTTCCAGTCAAGTGCACAAAAACATTTTTTTCCCCCTACTCGACTTTATTGAAAATCAATTTTTCTTTTTGAAAATTGTCCTTGCTCTCAATTGTTTTGGAAAAATAAAGAAAAATTGCTGAGAAAGAGGCGGTTCCTTCGATTTTGTGAGTGTTCGCACACGGTAGGGGCGGCGGTTTTCAACGATCAGTTTAGTAATAAAGCCACTGGTGGAAAAGCATTTCTTTAGACCCAGCGAGAGATAACGTTTACGATCCTCCCACGAGCGTTTATTTATTTTTCCCCCCCAGCTTGGACGCTCTTTTTTTTCAAACTTTACGCTTCTTCCCTGCTCGCGAATCTTCCCTCGTAAACGTGATACCGTAACGAGAGAGTGTGGCCCTCTTGCCAGTTTCGCCATAAACGGAAAAGTGTTTTAAAAATCCCACTGGCATTCGTTTTTTATTATTCTAGTATCTAGTAAAACGGTTCAATTCGGATAATTTCCGAATTGTTTGGGAAAAAATTCCGCCATTGGAACAGAATATTCTGATCTATTATTTGATGTTAATTTAATGATGACTTTTTTTTCTGTTTTATAGGCATACTCGGCAATGTCGCCGAATGGAGAACCACCGGCGCCAATTCTTGGTTCAGCAGTGACGAGTGCACCGTCGTTGCCGCCAATGTCGACGTTCCGTGGAAGTGGAGCGGTCGCAACGAATAGTGGAACTGGTACCGCATCACCGGCATCGTTGCAATATAGCCATAGTCCCAGTGCACCGGCACCAGGTGCACCGTCTTCCGCCCCCAGTGCACCCACCGCCAATCAACCCTCCACTGCCGATAATCTCGGCAAAACCCTTGCATCCGTCGTGAGCACACCCCGAGTAAGTATATGTTTATTTTCCCTCTCTTTCTTCAATCTAATCATCTCTCTATCTTTCGACTTCTAATCACTCAGATCTAAAGAAAAAATTCCATTCTTTTCCAGACATAACATTAGACTTTTAGGATCAAGTAACCATTCCAAGTGTGAAGGTTGCTAACAAAACTATACCATTGTAGTTTCTTTTGGAAATGTCCAAAGGAATTTTCTGAAATATCTGGCTTATAAATACGTAAACTTTTCAGTTTACCGTGCAGTTTCACTCTAGAGAAATTAATACACACGCTGTAGAAACAAATTTACCGAATGTTTAGCAACCATGGATGATATAAAGAAACCATTCCAATTGTGAAGGTTGCTAACAAAACTATACCATCGTTGTTTCTTTTGGAAATGTCCAAAGGAATTTTCTGAAATATCTGGCTTATAAATACGTAAACTTTTCAGTTTACCGTGCAGTTTCACTCTAGAGAAATTAATACACACGCTGTAGAAACAAATTTACCGAATGTTTAGCAACCATGGATGATATAAAGAAACCATTCCAATTGTGAAGGTTGCTAACAAAACTATCATCGTAGTTTCTTTTGGAAATGTCCAAAGTAATTTTCTGAAATGTCTGGCTTATACATAAACTCTTCAGTTTACTTTCACTTTTAAACAAATTTACCGAAAGGGTAATTTTAGTAACCTGAATATTCCAACTTTTGATACATCGTCCCCTTACTAATTGTAAACGAAAATGCTATTTTAAACTAACCGAGTATTGTTTCTATTTCGTGTTTTAGTCCATTTTATAGTTCTTTTTCTTTATTTTTAAACTTTTTTTAATCAAAGATGTTTCGGAAGAAAAAAAAACGTGTCATTTAGTTTTTTATTTTACCAACTTTGGCCTATTTAATGGCACAATCTATTTTAACCCTTCAAAGCCCGAATTATTTCTACCAAAACTTTTTTATTTCTTTATTATTTTTTTTAATTTTTGTTTTATTGGCTACTTGCTATTGGAAGAGTTTGACTAAAGTTGGGAATTTGATTTTTTGAATATAATGTTTATTAGTTTTAAAGTTATGATGATTTTAATGCGTTTGTGGTACAGCGTATGTACCACTGGACAATAAAAAAGTTAACGTAACGTCGCAATTTTTCAAAAATCGGGTAATGTAGACCACATAGAGCTTAAAATACCGTTTAATAAAATTATTGAACAATAGTCGAGTAATTTGCTGAATAAGGTTCCGTAATATAGTTTCAAAACAGATTTTTCTCGAAAGGGGATAAGAAAATGATTAAAATTTCTAGCTTCCTAAATTATTACCTCTTTAGTGTGGTAAAAAGTACCCTAAAAATTCTTCCATTGATTCTATTCTGTGTTTATTGTTTCTATTTATTTAAAAAAAAAGTTTAAAAAGCATTTTCTTCGCCCTTTAGTAAGAAACAGCCTTTTTTTTTTATTTTTTCCCATCTTGAAAAAGAGGCTTAGAAAAAATTTTCGAAAAATCAAAAAAACACTGCTAATATTCGCCCAAATATAAAACTATTTAATTATTTGTAGATCTACCCCACGGACCAATCAGTATCGAGTTATAGCAGTAATCCATCAACGCCGGTGAGTTCGCCACCACCGTTGACGAGTTCGGGACCTGGTTGGGCGCCCGGAGCTGCTCCAGTTTCACCTCACTTTACGGCAGATCCTAATCGCGGGACGATTCACATGGTATGTGTTTTTAAGACTGTTTCTTTTTCTCCTACACCAAGCTGAAAAAAAAATTTTTCATTTTAATTTTTTTTCTCACCTTCAAATAATGATCGTTTAAATTCAAAACAAAATTTTTTTTTCTCGCACAAGCAGTTTTGTGTTTTTAAATAATAAACACTCATTAATTTCATTTTTTTTTAAATAGTTTTATTTCGTATAACTGCCTTTTGTTTTCATTCCCATTTATGAATTTAAAAATTTTTTTTGCGACATGATTTGCGTGCGTATGTGGATTCTCACGATTTGCTTTACTAATCTCTCGCACGACCATCGATGTACAGTAATCTTCATCGTTAAATTACTCCGTTTATTCTTATTTATTTTCTTTTATTTTTTCTTTAATTCTATTCTATCGATTTTTTTTCTTTTTTTACTATTTTGATAACGATTTTTTTTTAATAATAATATTAAAATTATATGAAAAATAAAATAGCCTAAAACGAGGCGTTAATATAATCGATTTTATTAATTTACATGAACAGATTAATTGAAAGTAAATAAAAGAAAGGAAATTAATAATAATCATAGTATTAATAAAAAATAAAATTAATAAAAAAAAATAATATTTGATCATTTTTTCTGCAAATAAAAATTTTAGTGTGATTATTACTGTACTGCGTCTTGTGAATAGTGAAAAATACGAATCACGACATTAAATTTAGTAAAATAGAAAATTGTGACATAAAAATTTAACGTTATTGTGAGGTGAAGGACACTTTTTTTTGTAAATAATTGAAAACGCACCTTCGACCTTCATTTTTAACACGGATTCACAAACCTTTCAATGTTTCGCATTTCGAGTTGAGCTAAACTTTTTAACCGATTAACATAAACATCACTTTTGGAGACGATGAATTTTTTTCCAATTATCATTAGTTCAAATTTCCAATTGGCAGTTAATTTTTTTAAAACAAATTTCGAAAAAGAAAAATATTTGTTTTTGGTAATTGAAAATTTTTAATCTTTCTGTAGATTCGTTAAATATTAATTATATTAATATAAATATATAATTATATTAATTATTATATTATTAAAATTATATTATATTAATATTGTTTAATATTAAATATTATTATACAGTTTGATAATTTAAAAGATTAATTTTATTTTCATTAATTAATTTATTGTGAAAATTTATTTTGAATAATTTAGAAAATTCGAAAAAAACGATAATTTTAATTTGTGAAATTTTCAATTATAGTGTAAATTCGAACTAGTGACTTTTGGTGAATTTTTCGTCTGTCCTGCTTTCACCATAAAGGGCGCATGAATATATCCAGAAAAATTGTATTTTTCTTTTTATTATTAACATTTTTGTTGTATATATATATATACAAAAAAATAAGCAATTTCGACAATGATTTTTCTGCAACAATAAAAATCATTTTTATATTATTTTCTCCGAGCTTTTGAACATTTGGAATTTTATGGAATTAATATTAAAATTATTATTAAATTAATAATTTTATTATTATAATAATTTTTTAATTTATAATAATAATACTATTAAAGTTAATAATTTTATTTTATTTCAACTTTTTTAATTTCTAGAATTAGTTTCATTAAGTAATTTATTTTATTAATTCAATATTTTTAAAAAGCTATAAATTATATAGAAATACAAAAACGATTAAATTAATTTATTATTTTATTTCTTCTTATTATTATTATTATTATATACATTTTACTAACATTCGCTATTTATTATGAATGTTTGTAAAAATTTACTCTTGAAAAAACGATTTTTAATTTGAAATTTTACTCTTTTAGTAAATAAAATTTTTCAAAATTCTCTTCCAAAACGTTTGAATTTGTTATTAAAACTAATTAGTTCAAGAATAAAATTTTTACATCTCTGAAATAAATTTTTCTAATTTTTTTTTTTCAAAAAAATTTTCTTTCAAAATAAATTTTAGTTTGGAAATGAAAATTTCACTTTTTCAGAAGAAATTTTTTGTCAACGAAGTAAATTTTATTACCACATTTTACTGAAATGTAATTTCGAAACAAAAGTAACGTTGTGAAAAACAATTTTCAATTTTTATTTTCAATAAATTTTAGAACCCCTGAATTTGGCGTCGAGTTTTAGCGTCGAAAATTATTTTTTTCTTATTTTCATTTGACAAAAATATTATTATTTAAATCAATTTTACACGCTGGGTAATTATAATTAATTACCCAGAGGGTTCAAAATTTTTTCCGTAAAAAATAAAATCTTCTGGAAAAATTTAATAATTTAAATTGTGTGAATCGTTATTGGTTTTTCGGTGCAAAACTTTTTTTTTTGACTTTTAGCCACGACGCTATCTTCAGGGAGCTGAAATTGTCAATCGATTTTGGTATTTCGGGGAGGGAGGGGGATTTATTTGAATTTTTTTGAAAAAAGTACTTAAGAGGCAAAAAAAAGAATTAGAGGTTATGTTTGTAATTTTCAAAACGATAATACAAAAAGAGGATCAACTTTAAATAAAAATCAGTGATGGTTAAATCTTCGTTGGATCCGAAGTAAATAATACAAAACTTAATTTAAATTAAAAGTAAATCGGAAAATTTTTATTTAAGGTAAAAAAAGAAAGAAACGTAACCTAAAAATATTTTTATTACTTCTTTAGGTGCCTTTGGGTGACACAAATTTTTTAATTTATTTTATTTACCAGAAACTAATTGGATTGTTTAAAATTTATTCAACTATTAGAAATTTATTTGATTATTAGAAAATTTTATAGAAATCATTATGGAAATTATTATAGATATTAATTTAGAAATTATTGTACAAAATTATTATAGAAATTATTATAGAAATTATTATAGAAATTATTATAGAAATTATTATAAAAATTATTATAGAAATTATTATAAAAATTATTATAGAAATTATAATAGAAATTATTTTACAATTTTAATTGAAAAAAAATGATATGAATTTAATTTTGCAAAAAAAAAAAATATTCATGCGTCCCCTGTGTTAATATCATTGTTTTCCAGTATAAGTCTTTAGTCATTCCACCATTGAATCGTGACAAGCCATTATTTCGCACTGTTTTTTTTTTCTTTTCGTTATTTTTTTTATTGTTTAACCCTTGTTTGTGTACGTTGTGTTGATTTGGTTGTTCTCTCTCTTTTTTTTTTGGTTTTGTTGTTGCGTTGGTGTTGTGTGTGAAGCCGGCGCCCGAACAGCAGAGGTTAGACGATGCCATTGGTTTCCTTCGCGACCACGCCGAGGTGAGGATCGTCGATTAATTTTGTTTTCTCTCCCCTATTTTTGTTTTACTATTAAAATAACAAACAAAAAAACATGTTTTTTTTACTCATTTTACTTCGTACGTTGAACGACGACGGCAACAACAACAAATATAATAATAATCATAATAATAATAATCATAATAATAATAATCACAATAATAATAATAATAATAATAATAATAATCATAATTATAATAATCACAATAATAATAATAATCACAATAATAATAATAATCACAATAGTAATAATAATCGCAATAATAATAATCATAATAATAATAATCATAATAATGATAATAACAATTATCGAATAATAAAAAAAACAGAGAACGCATGAATATTCGCCTATAAGAAATTTTAGGAAAATTCACTTTTTTGTTTAAACGAATAAAATCGAAAGAATTTTTTTTTTTAACAATTCAATGTTGTTTGAATTAAATCAATTAATTAAAAAAAAATGACAATTGAATTAAAATTGAACGATTTTTTTATTTTTAATTAATTTATTTGCAAATAAATTATCCTACGATTTTTAATTTGTATTATATTAATTAATTTTTTTAATTATATAATTTTTTTTTAATTATTTAATTTTTTAATTTTCATCTCACTTTTTTCAAGAATAGAAATTTTTAGACAATTGTGATTTTTTTCAAAAATCGATTTCTGAAAAAAAAAACAGAAAAAATGTTTAAAAATCGATTTTGAAAAAATTGCAAATTTTCTAAAAGTCGATTTTTCAAAAAAAATTGATGATGAAATATTTGTGAGAATCGACTATAGAAAAAATTTCTTCAACGTTTACTTTTGTTGACAAACGTGTTTCAGAAATTCAAATGCTGAAAATTAAGATTTAATTTTTATTCTAAAAAAAAAACAAATATAAATAAAAAATAAATCTTTGATTGCAAAAATTTTCTGTTTGGAAAATTTATTAAAAATTAATTTTATTAACTCAAAATTAAATTTATTTTTTCCTAATTTTCGATAATTTGGAAAAACATTAAAAAAATTTTTTTTTTTAAATACGAGAAAGGTAAAAATAAAACAAAGAAAAAGGAAAATTAGGAAAAAGGAGAAAATAAGAAAGGCAAAATTTTGAGAAAGGAAAAATTAGAGACAAAGGAAAATTCAATTTCTCCAGGAAAATATTCATGCGATATTCGTTAATTCTTATTTTATTCGTTAATAACTATTTTCTTTACAACAGATGAAGAATTTATATTATTATTATTTTTATTTTTATTATTATCATTATTATCATTTTTATTATTATTATTTTTATTGTTATCATTTTTATTATTATTTATTATCATTTTTATTATTATTATTATTATTTTTATTATTATCATTTTTATTATTATTAATATAATTTTAAATATTATTATTATTTTCATTATCTATAGAAAGATATTTTGAAGGTTATTATTTTCGTTTGGCGTCGTTGAACGTGCGATGCCTATCTTTTCTCTCTCAGTCTTTACTAACGGTGATGGGGGATTAATTCATATTTATCAATAATTAACAAAAAAAAGAAAATGACAAATTTTTATTGGATATTATAACATTCTGAATTATTTCTTTTTTTAATAATCTTCTTTTCAGATTTTCGAGAAATTTCAAAAACGCACAAAAATAAAGATAATGCATGTTTTTACTTATATTTTATTTTCACGCACCGAGAAAAAATGTTGTACCTTCAAATCGTGCGAGATTTTACAACAGCAAATTGTAAAAGCGTTTCTTGCCAATTTTTTGTTTAATATTTTTCTTAATGTTTTTTATTTATATTTTATACCTTTAGTTCTTTAATTTTTTTTTCTTTTCTCATTTATTTATTTTTTTTGTATAAAAATGTAATTCTGATGCTCTTTTCATTTTTCTATTTGATTTTTGAATAAAAATGAAATTCTCTTCTTTTTATTTTCGAATGAAAGTGAAATTCTGTTTCTTTTTTATTTTCGAATAAAAATATAATTCTGTTCTTTTTATTTTGGAATAAAAATGAAATTCTGTTTCTTTTTTATTTTGGAATAAAAATGAAATTCTGTTCCTTTTTATTTTCGAATAAAAATGAAATTCTGTTCCTTTTTATTTTGGAATAAAAATGAAATTCTGTTCCTTTTTATTTTGGAATAAAAATGAAATTCTGTTCCTTTTTTATTTTGGAATAAAAATGAATTTCTGTTCCTTTTTATTTTCGAATAAAAATGAAATTCTGTTCCGTTCTTATTTTCGAATAAAAATGAAATTCTGTTCCTTTTTTAATTTCTTTTTATAGTTGAATAAAAATTAATTTTTGTTCGTCTTTCAATTTCTTTTTATTTTCGAATAAAAATTAATTTCTATTCCTTTTTAATTTCCTTCTCTTTTCGAATAAAAATGAAAATCTATTTCATTAAAAATTTCTTTTTATATTTTAGGTAAATATAAATTCTTTTAATTTTTTTTTTTTTTTTTTTTTTTTTTTTTTTTAATGAAAATAAAATACTGTCGACGATATTAATATGAAAGTTTATAACTGGTGTGTAATCGAGTCGATGTTTTCGGTATTCTGTTGGTACAGGGAACGCGGATGGAGGAGCGACTGGACGATGCCATAAACGTTCTCAGGAATCACGCCGAGAGTCAAATTGCACTTCACCTCGCACCCGTAGGTCCACATGGTTCCTTATATTCCCACACGTCACCGCAGCAACTCGATCACTTGGTAAGATTTTTTTCCCCTCCCTTTTCAAGCCAATAATTAAATTTTTTTTTCCTCCTTTGATTTTTTAAATTTAAAAAAAAATGCATTCAACGTAATTATACTTTTAAATTTTTCTAAATTTAGAATTCTATCAATTTTAATTACTTAATTTTAACATTAATTTAATTCTAACACTATAGTTAATTTACAAAAAAAATTGTTGAATTCTCAATTTCAAATTTTATGAGTTTTAATCGAAATTCTATGAGTTGCAATTTAAAAAAAAAACTTCTGTCATTGATTTTATAAAACAGATTTTTCCTAACGTAAAATTAATTGCAAAGTAAGATAATAAATCTGAAAAAATTTCTCGAATTCGATTTTTATGGGTTTTAATTAAAATTCTATTCTATGAGTTTTAATGGAAAATTTTGTTTTTTATAGATTTCTATAAATAAATATTAAATATTATATTCTTAATAACATTATTACAAATATTGTTAATTAATAGTTTCCTTTAAAGTAGGAAAAAATTTAAAAATTTCTCGTCTTGAATTTCTATGAGTTTTTTAATTAAAATTCTACATGAGTTACGGTAGAAATTCAATGTTTTATGATTATAAAGAGTTTTTTTGTAAAGTAAATTTTTTTTCCCTACAATTTACGAATTCGAATAGTTTTAATTTTCTATTACTGTGTGTGTGTGTTAGAAATTTGATGAAAATTTATACCACATGGAAATTAGATTTAAATATTTCACTGACAAAATTTTCTCGTTGACCTATAAAACTTTTGGAAATCGTTTGGAATTGAAAATTTGCATTTCTCTATAGAATTACTGAATTTTTAATTTTAATTTATTTCAGAATTTAAGTGTAAAATTTATTTTTAAAATTTCAATTTTAATTTATTTAAAAATTTCAATTTTAATTTATTTCAGAATTTCAAAATTAATTTATTTTTGGAAATTTCAATTTTAATTTACTTCAGAATTTCAAATTTAATTTACTTTTTGAAATTCCAATTTTAATTTACTTCAGAATTTCAAATTTAATTTATTTTTGTAATTTCAATTTTAATTTATTTTTGAAATTTCAAATTTAATTAATTTTCAAAATTTCAATTTTAATTTATTTCAGAATTTCTTTTCTTACTTTAGAAAATTAATTTCTCGGTAAACAAAACTAAATAATTATGGAGAAGGAAAAAAAATACTTTTGCCTTTCTGAAAATTGTCATTTGGTAAATAAATTTGTCAATCATGGTTTTTTTTTTGGTTTTTTTTTTTTTTTTTTTTTTTTTTTTTTAATGGTATTTTGCGATAATTAGACGTCAATTTAACTTTTGATATTGACGTTTTTCTAGACGAGTCCACATCCAACGGTGACAGTGGCGCAACCGGCGGGTTCTTATCCAGGCCTTGCACCAACGCCCGACACCGACGGTTCTATCAAAATTGAGAGGCTACCCGCCGCGAATACCAGTAAGTATTCAATTCAAATTTTTTTCTTTTCATTATATATAAAAATTAATCACTTCTCATCTACGAATTATCGACTGAAGGCAAAAATGCTGTGATTTTTGTTTCTCGTTTTTTTTTTTTTTTTTTTCATGGAATTCTTTTACATTTTTCCGGCAATAATTCTGGGGGAAATATTTTAATAGAATCAAAAATACAGTGATGAATTGTGAGGATTTTCTATGAAAGATAATTATACACGAGAGGTATGAAAAGTTGTCGTTGTCGTCTTTTTTTTTTTTTTTTTTTTTTCTTCTTTTTGGTTAGTCACGAAGCCGTGAAGGGACTCTTATATGGTAACCGTTGCAATTACAATCAGGAAACAAGCCGAGTCAGTGAGTCTCCATATAAACTTTTCGAACGACAATGTTTCGCGCCTGTAAATCGCATTCGTCTCGCCTTCAAGGATAGAAAATGGATTCTAAACTGAAACACAAATGGAGAAAAACCTCGCGCTATAGAGATCCTGCAGACGTTCCAGGGCTGCTATCGAGCATTAGTGAAGGGTACATTTGAAAAATAAAAAAAAAAAAAAAAAAAAAAAAAAGAAAGAGAATCAGATTTGAGAAACAGAAACGCGTTGTAAAAATAATTCTCTAGCCAAGGTTTTGAAGAATTAAAAGAGAGCCTTGATTCACTTTTAACTCTGCGATGCGCTACATTTTCTCATCTTTGTGAATTTTTTCCCTTCTTTCCATATCGGACAGAATTAAAAAAATTAAAATTTTAAAGGTTTTTTAATTTTTAGAACGAATTAAAGCTTTTAAATAATAATTGCAATTAATAAGAAAAGAATTTAAACAATCAAATTCAAATTAAAAATTTTTTTTTTTTAATTTTTATAACGATTTAAAGCTTTTAAATAATTGAAAATAATAAGAAAAGGATTTAAAAAATTCAAATTCAAATAAAAATTTTTTTTTAATTTTTAGAATGCTTTAAAGCTTTTAATTAATTCAAAATAATAAGAAAAGGATTTAAAAGATTCTACTTTTAAAGATTTTTTTTTTTTATTTTTAGAACGAATTAAAGATTTTAAAAAATTCAAATTCAAATTTTCAAGTTTTGTCATTCTTAGAACGAATTAAAGCTTTTTAATAATTAAAATTTTTAAGTTTTTTACATTTTTAGAACGAATTATAAATTCAAAATGGTTTTACGAATTGAAAGTATTTTTGAAATTTTCATTTCTGGTGAAAATTTAATAACAAAAAGTGTTGAAATATTTGTTAAAACAAAAAACAGGAAATTTGCAAAAATTTATTTGAAACCTCAGGAGAAATCCGGTTTTTAAAAAATCTCAATTAAAATGTTTTCGAAAACAGTTGAAATCTGAAAAATAGTTTTAAAAAAAAGAAAGAATGGTAATTTTTCTCAAAATTTCATTAAAATGAATTTTTGTTTTTTAAAGAAACTTATTTTTTCACTTTTAAAAAATAATGTTTGAACATTTTTCTATTTTTCGAAGAATTAAAAATTTGGAAAGCAATTAAGTTTAAAAAAAAACATTTTTTATTTAAAGTTTTTAGGTAAATAAATTCAATTATTTTTTTAATTCGAAATTATTAATGTTTTGAATAAAGTCGAAAATGCAAAAAAATATTTAATTTGAAAAAAATTTCAGTTATAAAAAGAGTTTTACATAAATTTGAAAAGACAAAAAAATATTGAATTTTAAAAGTATTTTATTTGTAGTTTTTATAGAAATAATTAAATTCCAAAAGATTTTACATCGAAATTCTTTCAAATTTTAATTAAAATAAAATAATATGTGTTTTCAAATATTTTATTTTTATTGTTTAATATATGTTTAAATATATATGTTTAACGAAAATTATTTTTTGATTAATTATTATTTTTCTTTTTAATAATTTACGAAATTAAATAAACTATTTTTGAGTACAAATATTTATTTTTTTAAAACGTAATTTTTCTTCACATTTTCTGCAATGTTTAAAAGACAATTTTTTCTGAAGAACAATTTAAAGATATGTTTTTCTATAAAAAACGAGTAATTTTATTATTAACATTATTTATTGTCGGAACGTGTAATCTGAACAAATTTTTTCCAAATAAAACTTTTCTAATCTTTTTGAAAAGTAGTTTCACTAGCGTTTTTTTTTTAAATAAATATTACCTAATATTTATTAGTTTTTTAAAATTTAATAAATCTTTATTGAAACAATTTTGTTATTATTTTAATTAGTAAAATTCTTCAAAACAATTCAATAACTTTGAAAAATTTAATAAATCTTTATTGAAATAATTAAATTATTTCTTTCAACAAAATAAATTTTAAAAATATAATAAATAAATTAAAATAGATATAAAATTATTAATAAATAAAAATAATAAAATTTTTTGCAAACATTCAATTATTTTCTAAACTTTTAATAAACTTTTATTGTAAAATATTTTATTATATTTATTAACAGGAAGGACTATTTTCAAAATTTGAAAAAAAATCTTCTTTTAATTCAATATTATTATTATTATTATTATTATTATTATTTTTTATTATTATTATCTAATAGTAAGATTTTAATTATTTTCTAAAAGTTTTAATATAAAATTCAATAATTAAATATTTAATTTCAATTATTAAGAAACATTTTGAAAACTTAAAAGAAATTGTTAATAAATTTAATTACTTTCTAAATTTTTAATTTGGATTTTCAAAGAAATTTCATTATTTAAAAAAAATTCACAGAATTTCTTCAAAAGAATTTAATTAGGTTTTTTAAATATTAATTCTTTGGGAGAATTCAATTATTTAAAAAAAATAAAATCCTTCGAAGGAAATCAATTATTTTTACAATTACTAAAATTCATTATCGCCCTAGGGTAATAATGGATACTTTTTTGTCCTAGGGGAATAATGAGTGCTTTGTTACCCTAGAGTTTTAATGAGTATTTTATTGTCCTAGGGAACTAATGAGTTCTTTATTGACCTAGACTAATAAGTATTTTATTACCCTAGGGTAATAATGGGTACTTTATTACCCTAGAGTTTTAATGAGTATTTTATTGTCCTAGGGAACTAATGAGTTCTTTATTGACCTAGACTAATAAGTATTTTATTACCCTAGGGTAATAATGAGTATTTTATTGTCCGAGGGTATTAATGTGTATTTTATTGTCCTTGGGGGTAATAATGGGTACTTTGTTGCCCTAGGGCAATAATCCGCACTTTATTGACCTCTAACCAATAAATTTTACATTTACGACATTAAATCATGTTGTTCCGTAGTTTTTTTTGCCGAAATTTCAAAAATAGTGTTAAAAATTGGTCGAAATCGGTGGGGGAAAAGTGTTTGCAAAACAACTATTCGCCTCGATTTAAGCGAAATTGCGTGAAAGTTATAAATTTTTAAGAGACTGTAGAGAAAAAAAAGAGGGAAATAGAGAAAGAGAGAGAGAGAGGGCAAATTTGTATAAATTCCCTGACAATGGCTTGTTGTTTATTAATCTACAAACACTCGTTGAGTAAAAGTGAGATAGCAATAAGAACAAGTACAAGCGGGCAAAAGCGTTATTGTTCCCGGGGCTCACTCTCGTGTGTGTCCCATTTATGGTTGGACACTTTACAACAGAGTGACTCTCGCAAGTTCCGTTTTGTTCGCCTCCATTTCACAAAATACTTCTCTCTCTCTCTCTCTCTCTTTCTCTATATGTATGTGTACCGTTTCTCAATAATGACAATGGCCGCTCTCTGTAGCCACTTAAAGCTTATCCGTTGACTTGGAAAGAAGCAAAAAAAAAAAAAAGAAAAAAAAATTACACATATAGAAGCGATAGAATGCACAATTTTCCATGAGGCCGATCTCTCCATATAGTTTACATTAGTTTCAGCTAAACTAAATGTCAGTGTTTGCGCTCGTGCAAAAGAAACTCTTTTATTTTTCTTTGGGCTGGCATTCGAAATGTATTTGTGTGTCTATGTGTGTGTGTGTGTGTCCTTTAGATAAAAGTATTGTATATATACGCTTTCCTTCTATTCCCGTTTGTATAAAATGCACATAGATATCTCTCAAAAGAGTGTTGACCATCTATGGACATTGGCATCTTCGTGGGGTGTCTCCGCATACGCGTGAATTCTCAAAAGCCTTCTCCTTTCCTTCCCCCCTCCCCCCTCTAAGTGTCTTTGCTTTGTTATCTATTAAAGGCTCTTTACCTTTTACAGCCATTAAGCAAAAGGGGGAAGTCCACATAAAATTGAAACATCAAGTCCGAGATTTTCTTTATTTTCAACATGACGAACAATCTCTTTCTCTTAATTTTTTTTTGCCTTTCTCTTCAATTCATTGAATTCCATGGAATGGATTTTATTTTTAATTTTACAATAATGCGTGTATTTTAATAATATAATAATAATAATTTAATAATAATAATTTAATAATAATAATTCAATACAATAATACTTTAATAATAATAATAATAATAATAATAATAATAATAATAATTTAATAATAATAATTCAATACAATAATACTTTAATAATAATAATAATTTTAATACCCTTTCGAAGAAAGGTACCTAAGAGGCAAATACAATTTGAGGTTATGTTTTTCAGTTTTCCGGTAAAAATATTAACAGTATTTGAGAATTATTTATTATTATTATTATTATTAAGTCTTCATTGTACTTCAAATATTCCATGAAAACTGGGTTTTAAATTCAAAGAATTAAAAATAAACTATTAATCAAGAGAAAACTAAGACGAACATAACCTGTAATTCGTTTGCTTCTTGAGGTTCCTTTTTTCGGGTATTAATTCTTTTACGCTTTAACGGATTGAAAGTGTTTGCAAATTTTAATTCCTGTTGGACAAATAAATAATAATAAATAATAATAAAAAAATAAAATAATAATAAAAATAATAATAAAAAAATAAAATAATAATAAAAATTTTTAATACAAAAATAAAATAATAATGAAAATTTCAATAATAATATTAATTCAATAAGAGCAATAATAATAATCCGAACGTTTTTGTTTTCATTAATTTGACTTATTTATTAAGTATCTCTGACGTTAAAGATTATTTAATTAATAATTATTTTTTTTAATAATAATAATAATTTAATTTAATTGTTTCGAAAAATTACAAACACTTTAAAACGTTTTAAAATTCATTTATTTGCGAAAATTCAAAGAATCCAAATTGAAACAATTAAATTATCATTTGTTTTCAAATAGTAAAATTCTTCAAAAGAATTCAATGACTTTCAATCCTTATATCGAAACAATTTAATTTTTTTTTTTAATATTAAAAATCCTAAATATTCAATTATTTTCATTTTTCAATTAAAATTATTCCAAAAGTGCGACATAATTTAGAGAAAAAAAACTCAATGCAATTCTTCAAATGAATTTTTAATTTTGTAGAAAAAACTTTTTAAAAAAATTTTAAAAATTGTTTAAAAGTGTTTAAAATTGTTTAAAATTGTTTAAAAGTGTTTAAAATTGTTTAAAATTGTTTAACATTGTTTAAAATTGTTTAACATTGTTTAAAATTGTTAAAAATTGTTTAAAATTGTTAAAAATTGTTTAACATTGTTTAAAATTGTTTAAAATTATTAAAAATTGTTTAATTTTCTATATCAACAATCTTAACTAAAATTTCACTGCTAAGAATTTAATTACTTTTTTGGAACATTTTTCATAAAATTCAATAAATGAATGTTATATTTATTCAAAAAAAAAAATAAATTCTCCGATTTCACGTTAAGAAAATTAAATAAAAATGAAAGAAGAGGAAAAATTAGAAATTCCAGGTGCTCTTTCTTGTCTTATTCCTGCGATGCTGATCATGCCGTGAAAGAAGGGAAAATGTCCCGATAAGGGAATATTAAATAAATCAACCGCACAAGCAAGACATTTGCAAACGTTATTGTCATGACACTTGGATAATGTGTTCTGATAGACGATTTTATAAACCATTCTTATTATTATGCAAAAGGGAATTTTTTTTCTTTTCAAACTTGTTGAAGAAATGAAGAGAAAAAAAAACCAACAGCAACAACTGGATTTCGTCATTTTCTCCGGGGAATATTGAATATTGAACGCGAATTCTAGATATAATACTGTTTCAAAAAAAAAAAAAAAAAAAAAAAAAAAAGTGAATGTTCTGCATCGATTTCATGACGTTCTGTCGAAATATTTGTTTCAAATGATAAATTGTCCCTTTTGCCGCGACAATATATTGAGCAAGAAACGAGAATTAATACAAATTCATCTGCGTTTTTTTTTATATATAAATTATAATATTTTTTCGGAAGAATTTAATTATTTTTAGATGAATTAAAATTTTTTTTCGGAAGAATTTAATTATTTTTAGATAAATTAAAATTTTTTTTCGGAAGAATTTAATTATTTTTAGATAAATTATAATATTTTTTCGGAAGAATTTAATTATTTTTATATAAAAACGTATAATTTCTTTGGAAAAAAAAGTTCAATTGTTTTTAACAAAATTTGAATTGAATTTTCACGAATGAATTTAATATTATTTACAACAAATTTTTAATTAAATCGTTCGAAACAATTGAATTATTTTTTTCAAATAGTAAATTTTTTGCAAGAATTAAATTATTTTTAATAAAATGTATACGAAAGAATTTAATTTTTTCTTAATTTGTTATAATATTCTTTTCGTTGAAAAAATTTAATTATTTTCTCAAATTGTAACAAATTCTTTTTAAAAAATTCAATTATTTTCTCAAATTTTTAACAAATTCTTTTCAAACAATTTAATTATTTTTATAAATTGCAAAATTTTGTGCGAAAATTCAATTATTTGTCATTTAATTTTAATTAAATTTAATAAGAAAGAAATTTAATTTTGAAAAAAACTTTTAAATACTATTTTTCGAAAAAATTCAATTATTTTCTTAAGTTTTAATAAAATTCATGAAAATAATTCGATTATTTTTTATATAAACAATAAATTCTTTCAAATGGATTCAATTATTTTTAAAACAATTTTCGTGTCAAATTTCTCGATAGAATTTGCAAATATTCTGAAAAATTGTAAAAAGAAATTCACGGTAGAATTCAATTTTATTTAAAAATTAAATTTAAATTTAATTTTTTTATTTTTATTTTTATTTAAGGGCATTTGAACCATTATGACGTCACAATTTGGGCAAAGCATGTGTTTTAATATTGTAAATATTAAAATTAATTTAATTAAAATATTTCTTTAAAAAATTTTAATAATCCAACTTTTAATTTCAATTATTAATAAATAAAATTATTTCAATTGAAAGAAATTTTTCTTAAAATTCAACTACATTTGAAATTTTCATTTAAAATAAACTAAATTTTTCGTAAAAAGGAAACATTTTTTTTCAAACTTTTTTCAAACATTTTTTGAAATAATTTTATTATTTTGTATTTTTAAATATTTTTTTATTGTAAAGTTCATCCCAAAAATTCGATGAATTTCATAAATAATACATTTCTTCGTACAAATTCAATTTATTTTGTAAAAGTTTTTATTAAAATTTTTCCAATAAATTCAATTAATTTTAAAAGTTGTAATAAAAATCTCTTATTTTGTAATTTTTTTTATTCTATCTAAAAATTTTAATAATATCTTTCAAAAGAATTTAATTATTTTCTAAAGTTTTGAATTTTTGATAAAATTTTTCTATATGAATTCAATTATATTTTTAATACAATTTTAAATAAAATTTCTCAAATTTATTAAATTGTGTTCGAATTTTTTTTTTATAATCTTCCTCGAAATAATTTCAATATTATCTAGAATTTAAAAAAAAATCCTTCAAAAGAGAATTCAATGAAATGTTTTAATGTTTTAATAATTTTTTTTTTTAAATAATTCTCTACAAAAATTGAATTTTTTTCATAAATAAGAAAATTCGCAGCCGAAGTAAAAAATACTTTATAATATTATAAAAAATATTGTATTATAAAAGAAATATGGTAAAAAATCTTTTTAAAGTTTTTTTATTAAAATTTTTCCAAGAAATTCAATGACTATATTGTTTAACCGGAACATTGCTTTTTCGGGTCAAGGCAGATGGCGCCACTCGTACGAAGAAAATCCACAAGAGATGAAAATCTCACTCGCACATCGATTCTAAATGGCTTTTTATCAGTTTCTATTAATATATTGTTAGAGATTTATTTATTCCCTTTAAAGGATCATTAACTGAGAAATTTATTTCTTTCCCTCCATCTCGTCTCAATTTCGATTAATTTATAGAATCTGCAAATGCATTTTTATTTTCATCTTCACAGATTTAGCACAGATTACTAAGTTTCTTTTGAGATTCTTCTCCGATTAATAGAATCGATTAAAAGTTCTTTTTTCGCAAATTCACAAAAAAAAATAAAAGAATTTTTTACATTAAGAAAAAGAAAAAAAAATGTCATTATTTTTATTGTTTGAAAAAAAGATGATTCTAGATGAGAAGTCGATTTCATTTTATATAATATGAAAAAAAAAATTATCCTTCGATCGTTGGCCATTTTGAGAGGCAATTTTTTTTATTGCTAATCATGTGGTGAAATGATTGCTTTTTTGAAAAATGAAACATTGTTATTAATTGTGAAGCAGAATATATTTCTTTAGAAAAAAGGAAAGAGCCGGCAGACAGTAGTGGCGGCGAAACAAAACCCTCGAGCAGTGAATTGTCATCTGGAATCATTGGCGGAGCGACAGTCAATTCCACCTCCCAAGGAAAAGGAACAAAGAGATCGCGAAGATAGTAAGTATCCACATCATTTTATTCTCATTCATTTCATCTTAATGACATTGGATGATTTTTTTCTTTTTAATACTATTTTTCCATAAACAGCAATCGCCGTAAGGAAATTTATTACTTTTTTTTTTTTAATGAAACAATTTACATCGACAAAAAAAGTAACATTTTTGAAGAAAAAAAATCTTTAGATTATAAAATTTTGTTGAAACATTTATTTTTTAAAATTAAATATTGAAAATGAAAACGAAGAAATTAAAAAGACATTTTTTTTCTTTTAATCAAACAATTTGCATTGACAAAAAAATGTAACATTTTTAAAGAAAAAAAATACCTTTAAATAATGAAATTTATTTAAAATATTCTAAATATAAAATATGAAACATATTTTTTATATTCTCGAACTATTTTTTCAAATTAAATATTGAAAATGAAAAGTAAAAAATTGTTAAAAAAAAATTTTCTTTTAATGAAACGATTTTCTTTGACAAAAAAGTAACATTTTTGAAGAAAAAAAATCTTTAAATTATAAAATTTTGTTAAAACATTTCTTGTTTAAGTTCTTGAACTATTTTTTAAAATTAAATATTGAAAATGAAAACGAAGAAATTAAAAAGACATTTTTTTTCTTTTAATGAAACAATTTTCATTGACAAAAAAATGTATCACTTTTGAAGAAAAAAAAACCTTTAAATAATAAAATTTATTTTAAACATTCTAAATTTAAAATATGAAACATATTTTTTATATTCTCGAACTATTTTTTCAAATTAAATATTGAGAATGAAAATTAAAAAATTGTTAAACAAAATTTTTTTAATGAAACGATTTTCTTTGACAAAAAAGTAACATTTTTGAAGAAAAAAAAACCTTTAAATTATAAAATTTTGTTAAAACATTTCTTGTTTAAGTTCTTGAACTATTTTTTAAAATTAAATATTGAAAATGAAAATTAAAAGAGATTTTTGTTCTTTTAATGAAACAATTTTCATTGACAAAAAAATGTAACATTTTTGAAGAAAAAAAAAATTCCTTTAACAAATAAATTATTTTTAAAAACATTTCTTTCTTATGCTCTCGAACTATTTGTTTTCTACTTAAATATTAAAAATGAAAATTGAAAATCTTAAAAATTAAAAAAAAAATTTGTTCAATAAGAAAACTTTTTTTGAAACTAAATTGACAAAAAAAATTGATAAATTTTGGAAAATTGAACTTTTCTTACAATTGGCGATTGCGTGATTTATGTGACGATGACAATTTGAACTAACCTCGTATTTGTTTGAATAATCGTTGTTCGAGCGCCGATGAAGATTGTGACGATGCTGACAACAAAGCGGTACGCGAAAAAGAGCGCCGCCAAGCCAACAACGTTCGCGAAAGGTTAGTGAACACACGCAATGCGCACTTTAATGCATTTTTTATATAAAAAAAAACAAATATCCTTCTCCTGAATAAATCCTTCAAAAAATTTCCACCCAAAAATCCTTGTGAAAATTTCAATTTTTTCTATATATAAAGTTTTAGTTTTTTATGAATCATTACAATTTTTCTTTTGTTCTAAAAGTTTGATAAATTAAAACTTTTCATTAAAATTCGGCTCTTAGTTAAACTTTTGATTAAAGTTCGGCCTTTTCGTTAAAAAATTCAAAGAAAATGATAATTTTTGTAAATTTCAAAACATTTGGATTCAAATGTTTTTTTAGAATTAAAATTTTTGTTTTTCAAAAAATTCGGCTCAATAAAAAATTTAGTTAAATAAAAATTCTTTCTAAAAAAAATTTAGTTAAATAAAAATTCTTTCTAAAAAAAATTTAGTTCAATAAAAATTCTTTCTAAAAAAAATTTAGTTAAATAAAAATTCTTTCTAAACAAAATTCTTTCTGATAAAAATTCTATTGAATAAAAACTTGATTGAATTAAAGTTCGATTCGAAAAAAAAATTAAATTGAATAAAAATTCCAATTGAAAGGAAATTTGATTGAAAAAAAAATTCTATTGAATATAAATTTGATTGAATTAAAGTTCGATTCGAAAAAAAAAATTAAATGGAATAAAAATTATATTGAAAGAAAATTCGACTGAAAAAAATTTAATCGAATAAAAATTCATAGAAATTCATTTAGGGAACAAATTCGAGTCTTTAAAAAAATTCCTCTCTTCTTAAAAAAAAAAATCCAATCCAAATTACCCTGTTTTGCACTTTCAAGGCCCGTATTCAAACGTCAATATTAAAATGTCGCTGGTTATGGACAAAAGTTGAGATAAATAACGATTTGGCGTTTCTTTATCCTTCTAAATCAGTCTCATTTTAATGTGGCTGGGAATTGGTCATTAAAGCATGCTTTTCTTTTCTTATTAGAAACCCCCCCCCCTCTCTGTCTTTTTTTGGTTCTTCTTTTCCCACTTTTTCTATCATTTTTTTTTCATTTTCTTTTATTTTTTCTTCCTCTGCATTAATTTGTTGTATTTCTTGTATAAATAAATTTTTTATTTACTTATTATTTCGATTTATTAATTTATTTAAATATTATTAGTTTATAATTTTTCATTAACTATTAATTAGTTGTTAATTTTTGTTTATTATTATTAGCTATTGCTAATATTTAATTGGTATTTTTTTTTTAGTAATTATTATGAATTAATTACCATTTTGTTGTTAATTATTATTTTGGTATTAATTATTGTGAATAAATGACAAGTTAGTTATTAATTGATTGGAATTAATTAAAATTTTTTTTATTAATTATTTTGAATCTGTTACAATTTTTGTTATTCATTATTTTGAATTAGTTACAATTTTTGTTATTAATTATTTTGAATCAGTTACAATTTTGTTATTAATTATTTTGAATAAGTTATACAATTTTTAATAATAATTATTTTGAAACAGTTACAATTTTTGTTATTAATTGTTATAAATTAATGAATAATTTACAATTTTGTTATTAGTTTGTTATAAAATAATTACAATTTTGTTTTTAATTTGTTATAAATTATTTACAAATTTGTTATTGCTTTGTTATAAATTAATTACAATTTTCTTATTAATTTGTTATAAATAAATTACAAATTTTCTTATTAATTGTTATAAATTAATTACTATTTTATTATTAATTATTTTTTTAAAATTTATTATTTATTTATTTATCTATTCATTTGTTGTTTTTTCCATTTACTATTAATTCATAATTTGTTTTCAATTTATTCACTTCTAATTAATTCAGAATTTATTTTTCAATTTTTTAACACTAATTTATTATTTTACATTTTTCTTAATAACAATTTAGTCTTTTATTTATTTTATCTGTTTTAAAAAATTTTTAATATTAATTTTTAAAACGTGTATATTTTTTCACTTTCGGAAAATTGTCTCTTTCTCTCTCTCTTTTTAAAAAGTTTTCCTTATTTTCAAAACTTGTTAAATTTCCATTGAAATTAAAATTATTGTTTATAATTTTTTTCTTTTTTTTCAAACAGAAAATTTTTGAGACATTTTAATCATCTTCTTTCAGAAAATTTTTCTGTTTTTTTTCAAAGATATTCTTTATTATTTTTACAGTTAATTTTACAAATTTGTAGGATAATTGTAATTACTTTTTTTTAATCTGTAATTTTTTTTTATTAAAAATGGTAATTTTTTTCTTATTTTAAAAAATAAATATCTTTTGTTTTTTTTATTAAAAATCTATGTTTTTGGTTTTTTTTAATTAAAAATATATGTTTTTTTGGTTTTTTTAATTAAAAATCTACGTTTTTTGTTGTTTTTTTTAAATCTATGTATTTTTAAGTTAAAAATATTTAATTTTTATAAAAAATTGTATTTTTTGTAAAATTTTGTATCTCTTTAAGGTATAATTTATTTGTTTTTTTGTTTTGTGCAGAATCCTAATTTTCCTTTTTTCACCAATTAATAATTTAAAAAAAAAAAAAGAAATGTGAAAAGAAACATGAATTCTGAAATTTTTTTTACTTTTCACTTTGTTTCCTGAGAATACGGGCCTTTGTCTTTGTTCTTTGTATATGTATTTTTTTTTCTCGAAACTGAAAATCGTGCGTGTGTTCACTTAGAATTTTAGTGATTTCGAAAACTTCAAAATCGCTCAAATCAACGATTTTAATTTTCACAGTTTCATGAGACTTTATTAATTTCTTAGAATGCGGACCACTCGTCTAATGAATTTTCTTCTTTTCATTTTTTAATATTTACTTTTTTCTTCATTTATTTATTTTTACTTACATTCATTAATTCAAAATTTTACATCTAAAAAATAAACTTTATAGCTTAAAAAAAGTTTTCTTTGCCAAAGAAGAAACATTAGTTTTACTTTCTTCTTTTTTATTATAAAATTATTATAAAATTGAAAAAAAAACTTGAAAAAATTATTTAAAATTAGAGAAAATAAATTAAAAATTGAAAATAATTTTAAAAATGTAAAACAATTTTAATTTTTAATTTGAAAATAATTTTCTTGCTGCAAGCATATTTTTTTTTTTAGTAAAATTTCATATTCTATTCAATTTGTTGTGATCTATATTGAGTTGTAAATTTTTTTCCCTTTTTTTTGTGTCAGAAGAAAAAAAATTTTTTAAATCGAGAAAAAATTTTTTAAAATATTTTTAAAAATATATTTGTAAAAATTTCTGTCTGTCGAGTGGTCCGACTTTTATAGTGTAGATGAATTATGTGTTGTACAACCGGTGATTAATCGAGCATTGTTATTGCGCAAATATTGTTCAAGCGCCGAAGACGAAGACGATGATCCTGATGTGAAGGCTCAGAGGGAAAAAGAAAGGCGACAGACAAATAATGCTAGGGAAAGGTAAGGATTCAATTAGAAAGGTCCGAAACCAAAAAAAATTACCGAGCGCGAGATTAATCAACTTTTTTTTTGTTCTTCTTAAATTTCTTTTTCTTTTTTTTTCTCTCCGCGAAAATTTATTCCTTGGCCCGTATTCTACGAAAAAAAAAGAATTTAATACACGAATTAAAAAAAAAACAGAATTCCTGTTCTTTCTCTCATTGAAAAACCCTTATTTTATTCTTTCACTCTATTATCTTTTATTTTAATCATCTCTTCTCTCTTTTCTTCTTCTTCTTCAAACGAAAAAAATTTTTCCATTTTGTTTTTAATTTTTTTATGAAAATTCTATTTTTTCTTTAAACTTTTGTTTTTACATTTAAACGAAATATTTGTAAATTATTATTTATTTACAAAAAAGAACAAAAAAAATTTTATAGGGTAAATACTTTTTTAATTTTTAACAAAGAATGACAGAATTTTAAGGTTATGTTTGTCTTAAAGTTCCTGTCGTTTCTGTCTTTAAAACTAGTGTCAGTTTTTATTAATTTAATGCAGTATTTTTTTTACTTATTTTTATTACTTATCGATGTCAGCGATTTGAATTGAGAGTTTATATCTTCATCTTGTATTTTCACTTTGAAAATTGCAAACATAACCTGAAATTTTTCCTTCTTTCTTCGGTCAGCGTCGAAAAGAAGAAATTGAAAATATAACATAAAAAAAAATAATAAAATAAATATTTACTAACTATAAATAAATAAAAATAAATACATAGATAAAAAATATGATAAAATAAATTTTTAGTATAAAAATATATGTTAAAATTGAAAAGACAAAAATTAAACCCGATAAAAGTTATAAAACGCGAAAAAGTGAATTTTTTTTTGGTTTTAATTTTTTTTTTTAAAGAAAAGTTTAAAGAATTATTAGCAATTTTTATATTAATGTAAAAAATTGCTATTTATAATTATTTTGTTTATAATAAATTGTGAAAATCAGAAATTAGAAAAATTAAATTGAATATTTTTAACAATTTTTATATTAATGTAAAAAAAGTGCTATTTATAATTATTTTATTTACAAGAGATTGTGAAATTAAGAAACTAAAAAACAAATAAATTGAATGTTTTTTATTACATTTTAAATTTAAATAAAACTTTTAAATGTTAAATAATTATAAAATAATAATATTAAATAATAATAAAAGTTATTTTTAGTACCTATTTATTTTAATTAACGAAATAAATAATCCAGAGCTATTTTAGTATTTCTAGTAAATAATTAATAGTTTATACTTCTTGTAGTTATTTTTATTATTATTTCATTTTGTCATTATAAACTCTTATTTTTTTATGGGATTTATTAAATCTACTACATGTTTTTTTTAATTACAATCTTAAATATTAAATTAGTGATTAAAAAATTGAAAAACTTTTTATTGTGAATAATTTTTTTCTATACTTGAAATTTAGTATTTAGTATTATTTATCTATCGTATTATTTACTTATGAATAAATTAAAGTAGTAATTGAAAATTTAAAAAAAAAATTTTCTATTCTAAAAGTTTAGTATAGTATTTAATTTGTATAATTAAAAATTGAAAGATTATTTTATTGAGAATGTAAGTTTCTTTGTCAAAAATTAGAAGTTAATTGTTTTTCTACTTCTTAAACGAAGGTGAAAATGGAGAATAATTGGAAAAAATTTTTTCAACAGGATACGTATTAGAGATATAAATGAAGCATTAAAGGAGCTCGGCAGGATGTGTATGACGCACCTGAAGACGGATAAACCTCAAACCAAACTAGGAATTCTCAACATGGCCGTCGAAGTCATTATGACATTAGAGCAACAAGTTAGAGGTAAAATTCCTCCGGCGATTCTCATCCCTTTTATTTTTAAAAATTAAAAAACAAAATTTTTATGCTTAAAAAAAAGTTATATTTATTTTGCTTTTTTAAGTTTTAATAAAAATTTGTTTTATGTTTAAAAAAAATTTATATTTATTTTGCTTTTTTAAGTTTAAAAAAAAATTTGTTTTATGTTTAAAAAAATTTATATTTATTTTGCTTCTTCAAGTTTAAAAAAAAATTGTTTTATGTTTAAAAAAATTTATATTAATTTTGCTTCTTCAAGTTTAAAAAAAAATTGTTTTATGTTTAAAAAAATTTATATTTATTTTGCTTCTTTAAGTTTAAAAAAAAATGTTTTATGTTTAAAAAAATTTATATTTATTTTGCTTTTTTTATGTTTAAAAAAATTTATATTTATTTTGCATTTTTATGTTTAAAAAAAATTTTACATTTATTTTGCTTCTTTTATGTTTAAATAAATAAATAAATAGCACAATATATACAATTTTTTTATATTAAATAATAAAATAAAGAAAAGGGAAAAAATATGTACAAAAAATAGAAAGATAGAATAAAACTTTTTTATATAATAGAAAAAAATGTGTAATTTAATATTTTTTTTATTTTTTTTTTTTGGGTGAAAATGAGAGTTAATTTATTGTGATTGCTTTTGCAGAACGAAATCTTAATCCAAAGGCAGCGTGCTTAAAAAGGAGAGAAGAAGAAAAAGCGGAAGATGGACCGAAATTACCGGGACATCTGGCAGCGCATATAGGTCATCCACATCCACATCCGCATCCACATTCTCAAGCTCCCTTCCCTGCGATGCCGGTTAGTATACTTATATTTCCTTTTTTTTCCCTCCATCTTATTCATTTCATTGAAGGTGAAAAAAAGAATTAATTTTTTTTTCACCTTAATTTACTAAGAGTTTTTTTCTAAAGTCTTATTTCAAATTTTTTTCTCCTCTTCCATTAAAGTTTTTTCTTTTCGTAACATTTTTTTTTGTTGCTCACGGTAATGCGGAAATGCGTTTGTATAATAAATTTAAAAAAAAATCCCTCTTTATTTAATTTAATATAATTTTTCCCCTTTTTTTAAAGAATTTTTCGTCTTTAAATTTAATTTTTTCTTCATTAAATTTTACTTTTTATTCCTTAAATTTAACTTTTTCCTTCTTTGCTTTAAATTTTCTTTGAATTTAACTTTTTCGTCTTAATTAAATTTTACCTTTTTAAATTTAACTACTATTCATATTTTTTTGTCCATTTTTTCACACTTTTGTTTTGTTTCAATTTATCCAAATTTTAAATAGTGTGAATTTTTTTTTTTTAAATTAAATTTTAACTTGATTTGCATTTTGTGAAAATTTTGGTGATAATTTTCATCAACTCTCAGTTTAATTGAATTAAAACTTTTCACAATTCTCTTATTTTTTATTAAAATTTTGTTGAGAATATTTTGAATTCTTTCGAGAATTTTTTTTTTTTATAAAAATTGTACTAAAAATAATTGAATTCATTTGAAAATATTTATTCTTTACTGAAAAGGAAATCAATTAATTCTATTCAATGAATTATATAAGAAATTTTGGAAAAAGATGTAATTTTTCCAATGAATTTTATAAGAAATTTTCGAAAAAGATTCAATTTTTCCAATGAATTTTATTAAAATTCCCGGCATTAAATTTAAAAAAATAACAAAATTTCATTCTTTTTATGAACTTTATTGAAATTGTCTTAAAAATGAAAAAAAATTCTGATTCTAATTAATTTAAAAAATTTAAAGAAAATTTTGATTAAAATTTGAAAAATAATTTCAAAAATAATTAAATTCGTGCATTCGATTTATTCTTTATTAAAATTTTGAAGTTTTTCAATCTTTTCGAAAACTTTTATTGAAATTGTATTCAAACTGTAATTGAATTCATTCGAAAAATAAAAGTAATTTTTTAAAAATATTGAATCTTTTCGAAAAATTTCAATGGAATTAATATGTAATCAAATTTCCGTTTCGCTTTTATTTTAATTTTACTTTCAATAATTTTTAATTGAATTCTTACTTTCAATTTAGTTTTAACTGAATTCGACTTTAAGATCAAATATTTTTATCTTAACTGAATTCGACTTTAATTTCAATTCAATTTTAACTGAATTCAACTTTCGTTTATTTCAGTTTTTCTGTTTTCATTTCAATTCAATTGAATTCGGCTTTAATTTAAATTTAATTTGAGCCGAATTTGAATTTAATTTTAACCAAATTTGATTTTATCTTTAATCCAATTTGACTTTATCTTTAATTTTCATTTCGTTTCAATATAATTTACGTTTCATTAAAATTTCTTCGGCTCTTAAATATTTTCTCAAGCTGAAAAATAAAAATTCAGTTAAAAAAAAAAATCTCCTGAAATAAATTCTTTTCAACCCTCAGTCAAAGCATTGATAGAAATAAAGAAAGACATTTAATTATCGCATTTTTTGTTTTTTCAGGGTCCGCCACCTTCTCTTCAGCACAACTCGTCGCAACCGCAGTAGCAGCGGCTCGTTAGTGGCGTTATTCTGTGTTAAAAAAAAATTCGTGTGCGTCAGGTCCAGTTGCAGCCTGTACAGAACTCTCAACGTGGCCAGAGTTTAAAAAAAAAACATATATCTTTTTTTTTTTTTTTTTTGAGAAAAACTCCTGCCTTCTTCTCGGCGAAAAAAAAGAAAAGAGAGAGAGAGAAAAACGAGGAATTATTGCATTTTATATATATATATATATAAAGAAAAAATATATATAAACGGCAAGGAGAATGCATATATATATATATAGATAAATAAAAAAAATATATATATGTGAGTATACATATGTAAAGCATAGCAAAAAGGACTTAATCTTTCCCCCCGCCCCCCCTAAAAAAATGAAAATAAAAACAAAGAAATGCCACCGCGGCCAAAAAAAAAAAAATTCTTGTACATTGAGTTAAAAATGAGTTTTTGTGATGTGTCGGTGGTTTCATTTCGCCCCCTTTTTTTTCATTGTGTTCCGGCAAGGCGCGAGAGTGAATGCATGCGAGAGAGAAAGAGAGAATTAATTTGACATTAATGGAAAAGTCAAGAGAAAGAATGTAGTTTTAAAAATGAAAGGAAAAAACAAAAAAATGGAAGAAATTAGTTGTAAATTTCCGTGGAATGTTGAATCTCGCGTGATTACCGAACCGGCATCAAATGACAATAAATAAGTATTATTCGTAAAAAAAAATCGAAATTAACGACACGTTTCCTGTTTCTACTTCTTTTTTTTTTTGGGAACATATCAAAAAAATAATGACATGGACAAAAAGAAAAGTTTCTTTTAACGATGGGACGTTGTTTCTGTTCTGAAATTTTATATTTTTTTTATTGTTAATATAGAATATTAATAATTAATATTATTACGAAATGTTTGGTAATTATTACTAAACAAACAGTAATGATTACTAGACATATGATAATTATTACTAAACGTATGGTAATTATTACTAAACGTATAGTAATGATTACTAAACGTATAGTAATGATTACTAAACGTATAGTAATGATTACTAAACGTACAGTAATGATTACTAACTATTACTAAAAATGAAGCAATAATCATTTAAAAAATTTGTAACAATAAACATGATAAAAGGCGGAAGAAGATAAATTCTTCCTTAAAAAAAATTATTGTCAACAAATAAACTCAGGATATTTGATTATCCGAATTTTTCCCTCATATATGATATGATTTTCGTCTTCTTTTTTACGCAAAGCGACAAAATTAATTATTTCGAACTCAAGAAACAAAAAGTAAAAGAATATTTGTAAAAATGTATTTTCCTTTTTTTTGTGCAATTATCGATATGTCCCATCGCTAAATAAAAAAACGATCTTGAAGAGAGAGAGAGAGAAAGAGAGAAAATAAACAGGAAAGAAAGAAAGAGGATAAAATAAGTTCCTGTTTCATTTTGCGCGTTTCCGCAGGAATTCCTCGTGAATGGCAAATAAGAAAAAAAAAAGAGAATACTGAATGTGTGGCAATTTTTTATTAGACACTTTTTGCATTCGAAGTGCAGAGAGAAGATAATTTTTAGGCGAAACCTGCGAAAGACGCGCACGATTGTAATAATAATAATTATAAAGATAATTGTAATGTGCAAATCGAAAAAAATAAAGCCTCGAGGCAAAAGAAAAAGAAGCGTTGTTCAAAATAAAAAACAAAACAAAAAACTCGAGGATCCACGACAAAATGACGAAGACAATTTTTTTTGCGGTATAGTTTGTAAAACAGAAGCATATTAATTAGTCGACTCGTAGAATGAAACGGTTGATAAAGAATAAAAAAAAAATGATGATGATGATGATGATGATGAATTATACATACGGATGAAAAATAATAATAATACTGTACTGTGCTAATTGTAAAAGTGCAGCAGCGGCTTCAAATTATTTTTATAAATAGTGCGAGAGACTAAAAATATGGTTCCTCTTTCGAGATAAAAATAGCGCGACTTTTTTTTTATTAGATTTCATGTTTACTCTCACTTTTTTTTCTTCTTCATCTTTTTTTTTTAATATTATTATATTATATATAGTATATTATTATTATTATTATTATTATTCTCTACTCGACTCTAGGAAATTCAAACCTTTTTTTTTTGCGATTCTTCACATATGAAAAAGTACACTTATTTTTTGAATAAGCGTTTTTATTATTTTTTTAATTTCGAGCGTGAACTGATTCCATTTAATAAAAAGAGGATTTTATTATTATTGACTCTCGAAGAAATTTTCCTTTTTATATTAAAAAAATAAAAAAAAAGTATAAATTAATATCAACGTTTTAATAATGATATGTAAAATTTTAAAATAAAATTTTAAAAGTAAACAGCTTGTTTTTTTTTGAAAATTATTTTTTTTTAAAATGAAATTTATGTTTATTTTACACTCAGGAAATTTATTGATATGTAAAATTTACTAATAAGAGAATTTGATAAAAAATTTTCTTACGAAAAGTTAAAAATTATTTTCTTTTTCGAAATATATTTAAAAACAGATTTAAAAATAGTTTTAAAAACGTTTCGATAAATGTAACAATGAAAATTTTAAATTTATTAGAGAATTATGCAAAATTAACTGTTTTCTTTTAATCGAAAAATTTGTTTAGCAACAACTATTTTAAAAAATCAAGTAAAATTTATTATTCTTTGTTTCAAAGTTATTGAAAATATGACTAAATTTTTATAAAAAATGGACTAATTTGGAAAATTGAATTAAAATATATTTCAATATATTTCAATATATTTTCATATATTTTAAATATAATGAACTTAATTAATTTAGTTTAAGAACTTAATTTTTCTAAAAATTGTTTTAAAAAATGTTTAAAGAGCAAAAATTCATGTAATTTAGAAATAATTTTAATTAAATTTCATGATTCTTTTAAATTACTTGAAACGTTTTGAAAAAAAACTGGATTTTACATTATTTTCTAATTACAACAATGACCGTAAATAAACAAATAACAATTTTTTTAAAAAACATTTAAAAAATTTTGTTTTTACTACGTTTTTAAATAAATTAATCATTATTTCTATGTATACAAATATTTTTTAAAACTATATTCAAATAATTCAAATACATTATTTTTTGTTCTTTAAATAATTAAGTCTTTGAACTTGATTTTTAAAAATCGACTAAAACTTTTAAAAAATCAATTTATTTTCCAAATTTTCGTTAAAATTGTCAAATAAAATATTCTACAATTTATTCGATTTAAATTATTTACTTAAATTTTCAAATAAAATTCTACAATTTATTCGATTTAAATTATTTATTTAAATTGTAGAATTTTTATTCAAATTTTAAGAAACGAAAATTTTAACGAAAAAAGTTTTTAAAACTTTACCTCAAAAAGCAAATTTACGTTATTAGAATTGAAAAATGAAAATTTCAAAGATTTTTGATCTGAGAAATAAGTAAAAAAAATTTATAACTGAAAAGTGTTTATCTGTAAAATTTAAAATAAACAAATAGGAAAATTTTTATTAATTTCGAAAGTCAATGATATTTCTGCTCGTTGAATGTGTTGACGCTTAAAATTTTTTTTCTTCAAATTTTGACCCTTAATTTTACAAATTTAAAGCGCAAAAGAAAATAGTGAATAAGATTTTTATACGTTTCTCCTCCCCTTAGATAATTTTCTCCTCTTTTCAACGTGTACACAGATTTTATTCACTTTTTTGAGTAAACTTTACTTCGAAATTTTTATTTTTTTTTTTCGAAAAAAAATGTTTTTTTTAAGAGAAAAAATAAAAAGTTTAATATTTAATATTTAGTTCTTTTTCTTTTTGAAGTAAAATTCACTCAATTTGTCGCCTTTTTAGAAAAAAAAATCCTGAAATTAAGTCTACTTTTTAAGAAAAAATGGGAAATTTTCTTTCACTAACGATGAGAATTTTACAAATGCAAAATTTTCCTTCACCAAAGAAGAGAATTTTACAAATGTTTCAATTTCTTTTACTAAAGAAGAGAATTTTACAAATTAAAAATTTTCATTCACACGAGAAGAAAATTTTACAGACATAAAATTCTTTTTACAAATATTAAAAAAGAAATTATTCCATAATGTGATTTTAATTTTTCTCTTTTGTCATTAATTCGAAAACTCCGTAATTTTTATTTCCTCGAACAACAAAAAAAAAAAAATTTCAAGAAAAACAAATTTTTTTATCCCCTATTTTTAAAGTTTATTTTTTACTAAAAATACTCAGAAAGAAGAAGAAGAAGAAGAATTTTGATAAAAATTGGAGAAGGAAAAAAAAGAAGAATTTTGATAAAAATTGAAGATAGGAAAAAAAAGAAAAAGAAAGCTGAAGAAATAAAAAGTGTGGGAGAAAATTTCTTTATGTTTAGAATCGAAAAATTAAATTGACGAATTTTTATCAATGAGGATCTGAAAAATGAAAAAAAAAACCACAATAAATAAAATGTAGTGATCGTCGTATAAATAAGGCGAGCGAAACGTTTCCGAACACTTTTTTTTTATTGTATATTGCGGAACGTTTCCAGACATATCTGGCGCATAATTGTAAATAATAGATCAGCGACGCATGCCTATTCAATTACCCTAACTACGATTATTATTATTATTATTATTATGCTGGCGATTTATTATTATTACTGACATCGATCATTATTATTATATTATTATTATTATTATATTATTAATTATTATTATTATTAATTATTATTATTATTAATTATTATTATTATTATTATATTATTATTATATTATTAATTATTATTAATAATTATTATTCATAATTATTATAATAATTATTAATAATTATTATTAATTATTATTGTAATTATTAGTAGTAATTATTAATTACTAATTATTGATGATTAATTATTAATTATTATTATTAATTATTATTATTAATAATTATTTCTAATTATTATTATTAATAATTATTATTCGTAATTATTGATTATTATTATTAATAATTATAATTATTATTATTATTAATTATTATTACCACGATTAACTATTGTCAACGATTGTGAAATCACTCGCAAAAGTGGAGAAAAAAGAAATCCATATGAGAATGAAAAAAAAAAAAGAAAATTTTTGTTTTTGAACAAAAATATAGCTCAACGATGTGTACCCAGTTGCCATGTATTTTAATTTATTTAGATTCTTAAATAAATTTTATTGATAAAAAAAAATAAAATAGAATTTTTCGTCACATTTCTTCCTAATCCCCGCACAATTAGCTATATTTTTATTCAAAAGCATTTGTTTAAAAGAAAAAAAAATTTTTTTTTTCGGCCACAAAGAAAGAAAGAGAGTGTTTTTTGTAAACGTTTTAATTTTAGAGAAAATTTTTGTTTTTCTAGGTTTTTTTTTCTAATTTTAGAGTGTAAAAAAATATATTTTATATAAAAATTACTTTTATACGTTTAAATATGATCTCACTGCGCGATTTTCTTTTTGAAAAAAAATTTTTTTTTGTATTTTTTTTCTCCAGTGATGCGAAATCTATGATTATATGGAGAGAAAAAAGAAACATTTTCTCGATATTATATATATATGAAAAATAAAATTTATTTATACTGACGCATCGCTATTTTTTTTTCTAAATTTCAATTAGTGGAGAAAATAAATTTTTGCTTTTTTTTGTGTAATAAGAAAATAATTTATTTTACAATGGAGGAAAAAGAATATTTATAAGAAAAAAAAAGAATAAAAAAAATGTAAAATAAAAAATTGTGGGAAGATGAAAATTTTTTCCTTGCGTTTTTAAAAAGTCGCGATTTTTTTCTCTTTTTTTTTAAATTTAGATATTTAGATGTACATTGTAATATTGAAATATATATATATAGATATTGAGAGAATTAAAAACTGCGATATAGAAAAAAAAACTTGGCGCATAAAGGTGCACGTTATTATTATTATAATTATTATTATATAAATTGCGAGAGCGAAATTAATGGATTTTTGAGAGAAATTGTTTCATTGCCATTTAATGACTATTATCACTAATAATAACATAATAAATGTGCCATTTTTATACAATTTCCGTTGTTATTCACTATTTTCTTTTTGAGTTCCCAAAATAACGAAAGTTCCTCAAAAATTTAATAGAAAAAAAGATTAAAAATAGAAATTCCATTTTTAAAAAGAAAATTAAAGAAGAATTTATATTTTAATTAGAAATTTATAAATATTTTTTCTTCATTTTTTTTGGTTTGTAAAAAGTGTAAATTAAAAAAAACACAATTAGATAAAATAATTTTTCTTATTCATCAGTTCATTTATATTTCTTGGCATTTAAACTATTTAGTTTTAATTTTATAATTTATTTTCGTAAAAATCTTCGATTAAAACATTTTTAATTTTAAACATTTTTTAAACTTTTCATTTTATTAATATTTGTCTTTTTTAATATAAAATGTTTTAAATGATGTTTTATTTGAAAAATTTAAGACAATAATTGTTTATTAAAATTATTAAAAATTAAATTCTATTAAAATTGTTTATTTTTTAATTTTTATTAACTTTTATATTTATTATTTTATAACTTAATATTATTATTATTATTATAATTATTATTATTATTATTTTTATTTTAAAACAAAATATTCAATTTTTAAAAAGCGTTTTTTTCTGAATTTGTAATAATTTAGGACGTTAAAAGTTTTTAATTATGTAAATATTTTTTTTTGAGAAAAATCAAGGAAAGGACATTTTTTTATTATTTTCAAACAAATGCAAATTTTTTGAAATGTATTTTAAAATTCATTGCGTAGCTTCTGACCTTTTAAATATTTTATTGTTGTGGCAGTTTTTATTATATTTTTAAAAAAGTATTGAAAAATTTTCATTTTAAATTAACGATAACTTTAGAAACAATGCGAATTGTTAAAGAAATATTTTTTGTTTTGTAAATTATTGAAAATATGTAAATTCTTTTCTAAATGTAAGTTTAATAGAAAAATTTAATTTATAAATTACAACAAACGAAACTCTTATAATTTTGTATATTTTTAAAAACGTTTTGTAGCTTCCATTATAAAAGGATTTTTTTTAGAAATTTCAAAGAAAACTTTTTCAAAAACTTTCAAAGAAAAATCATTATTTTTTCAAATTTTTAAAAATTAAAAAAAGCTTTTAACAAAAATGTCACATTTCTTTGTATTTTAATTTTTCTTTTGCGACTGAGATTTTACTCTTTTCTTAATTTTTTCCCCCTTTTAATTTTTTTTTATCAAAGTAAATTTATTTCAAATAACAAAATATTTTTTGTTTCCTTCAAAATATTTTTCTTTTTCTTTTAAAAAAAAATACTCCTGACGATTTTTTCCCCTTGCAACCTTGGCATTGTCTCTGCAAATGTCAGGGAATCATTTAATTGTATTTTATTGCCGTCTTCTGAGACGATTTTGTCATTTCTATTTGATATCCTATTAAACTTGATTTTTTAAAATCTTTCTGCGATTATAGAAGAAAACTCACCGTCCCTGGACCACTTATTTTGCTTCTGTAAAAGACACTTTACAGTCATTAAGATTATTAAAAAAAAAAAAAAAAAAAAAAAAAAAAAAATTAAGTAAAATAAATAAATATAAAATACAATAAGATTAAGATTTCCAGTTTTCGAATTAAAAAAAAAAATTTTTTTAAACAAAATAAATGACCAGCAGGAGAATAAAAAAATGTCAAATGCGGTCACGGATAAATAATTAAAATTTATTCTTATAGAGTGAATATGTTGAAACAATAAAGATTGATAGGTACGATAAAAGTGCGCAAAAAAGAGAAATAAATAATAAAGAGACAAAGTGGAATTTTTAATGGATTTGTAAAAAAAAAGAAGGCGGAGGATTAAAAAAAATACTTTTAAATAACTGCTATCAATTAATTACGATTTTTTTTGTTCTTTAATATAATTATAAACATATTTATAAGAAGCAAAAAAATTACACCAACAATAAATACTTTTTTCTCTATTAAAAAAATTTTTTTTTCTTATTAATTAACAAATTGTTCTATTTTTATTCTTTCGAAAAAAATTGCAAATCAAATTTGATTTATTACAATTTAAAATTTTTTTTTACAAAGCATTATTGTCTTACATTAAAAAATATTAGAATTTCATAAAGTTTGTGAAAAAAATTTTCCGTTTTGTATAATTCAGTTATTATTCTAGAATTTTTTTTATATTAGGAAAATCTACTTTACCGACTGCCGTTAACGTACCATTTTTATTTGTTTTTACAGATCCACAATTTTTGTTCTCTACTTAAATATTTTGTAAAAAGCAGTTTTGTAGAACAATTTTTCAAGTAAAAAATGGAATTTTTTTTCTCAAGACAATGCTTAACCGTTGGTCGGTAAAAGACCTGAAGCGTTAGATAGAAGAGGACACAATTATATCTCCGTCCTTTTCTAACCCATATTCGCGAAGCAATTGTGTATAGACCTTAAGGAAATGTTAATTTCTCCAATTATTTTGTTTTACACAAATCGATCAGTCTTTGTTTTATCGTTCACTATTTATACCACTAAAGATCAAATTACCCTTTTTTGTTCACTTCCAGGTTGAGAAAGTAAATAAAAACGATTTTTTTAGTGGCTTCAACAGGTTTAAAAGATTTTCAAGGTTCTGAAAACAGGAACTACTATGGCGTCTGATTCTTTGCGCAGGTCGTCTGCGCATAACCTAAAAATGAACAAAAAATACTGATTGTTCTTGAATTAAGAGGTTTTTCCACTAAAATTATAATGATGCGACTCTTCCTTTTGAAATGGTGGGGGAAAAAAAATCAGAAACTACTGAGTTTTCTTCTAAGTGTATAATAGGCGATTAGTTGAATAAGAAATGTATTAACACTAAGAACAGTGACGTCGAACCAAAAACCCTCGCCATTCATTCCGAGTTCATCGATCAGCGTCTGTGGTGCACGATAATGACAATAGATCTCGTGGCAGGTCATTTTCTCCCTACCATAGCCGTAGAGAGCCGAAACCATCGCCTCCATCGAGTACCTCAAGTAACTCAGAAAACTCACCATATACCAAAAATGACTCATGTGAGTATAGAGTACCAAGAAACCGGCGAAGATCAGCATCGCACAGACGCTAATTGCTCCTAAGAATGTTCCATTCACGGGATTTACGGTGGTGCCCAAAAGAAGACCCATAGCTTCGGCTATAATTGTGGTGAGAACGGCGCTGCTGGTGAACATCAGAAAGCGAAACCACTCGAGAGGCTGACTCGAGAGATAATACGAGACGGCACTGTAGACCGTGGCGAAGAATGCCTGGACTGGCATATTGGTCATGATGAATGCCAAATAGTAGGTGCGCAATTTGTACCAATTATTGAAGTGCTCCTTGCGAAGGACAAGAAGCTCCGTGGGGAATTTAAGTACAGCCGGCATCATACTGGTGTAGCAGAGATAAACCGTGGTGATAATCAAGAATCCAACGTTGCTGAACGTTTTCGAACCGTCAGAGCCACAATCTGTGAATTTCAGTCCCAGGAGAATACCCACAAGAAAGTGGAGCAAAAGTTTAAGATGTGTCACCGTCCAGTCGCGATAGAGCTGTAGGCAGCATCTTTTCACAAGAACCCTCAATCTGATGATTTCCGATGGTGATGTAATCAGAACAGTCGTCTTCCCGTCGTTATTGATTCTCCTCTCCTCTTCCTCTTGGGTGAATTTGTCTAATTTCTGTGGAGCTACAAATCTCCAGGAGGAATCGCCAGCGGCCACTGTTAGCTGATTTCTAAAGTCTCCGTATTCGCAGGAAACCACTTCGATTACGTAATCTGCTGGATTGTGGTATTTTGGACAGTTGAGTCCTAATCTGCTGAGGTAGGGCACTGTATTGACTGCAGCTCCTTGGAACATGCAGAGTCCGTCTGCTAGCATGTAGACGTGGTCGAACATGTCGTAGATTGCGGCACTCGGTTGGTGAATGGTACAGACGATGGTTCTTCCACCTCTCGCTAGATTCTTTAGCACCGAGACACATTGCATTGATGCCAGGGAATCCAGACCTGTAATTGGGTTCAACAGATCAACCTTTATAGCACACGGATGTTTAGGGTATTCCTGGGAAAAACCGTGGTATCCATCTTGCTAATGCTTTCTACAATCGCTGCAAGCTGATGGATATCTTTTCCCAGGAGTTCCCTAGAAAAACCGGTTGTAATGAAAGATTATATTAGACGTAGAGGTTTCTAAATGTTAGCAGAGGACATTTCGGTATGCTTCTAAAGGTGGTTGTGGATTTTCAATCCGGTATGTTCTAGTGGCAAGAATACCTGTTCTGAGGTTTTTCAGTTCACAGACCCAGATGACCTACATAAACATATGGAGTTAAATGCTAATTCCAGTATTGTCTGATGACAAAGATACCTCTTCTGAAATGATTTCTTAATTAATGACCTACACTGGGTAACTAATGACCTACATTGGGATATTAAAAATAACAACCCACATGAACATCTAGAGAAAGGTTCTGATTCCGGTATGGTCTAGTGGCAAGAATACCTCTTCTGGAATACTCTCTAAATTAGTAACCTACATAAGGAAAATAAAGTTAAAAATAACAACACACATAAACATCTTGAGAAAGGTTCTAATTCCGGTATGGTCTAGTGGCAAGGATACCTCTTCTTAGGTTTATCAGTACACTAACCCAAATGATCAACATAAACACCTGGGGAAAAATGTTAATTCCGGTATGGTCTAATGACTAGGATACCTCTTCTGGAATACTTAATTGATGACCTACATTAGGAAATTAATAGTATCAACCCACATAAAAATTTAGAGAAAGGTTTTAGTTCCGGTATGGTCTAGTGGCTAGGATACCTGTTTTGAGGTTTGTTAGTTTACTGACCCAGACGATCTACATAAAAATCTAGAGAAAGATTTTAATTCCGGTATGGTCTAGTGGCAAGGATACCTCTTCTGGAATGGTTCCGTATCTTAATGTTAACTGTGAGGGAATTCCGGTTCTGGGGCTTCTTAGTTCACTAACCCAAATGATCTACATAAACACCTGGGGGAAAACGTTAATTCCGATATGGTCTAATGACTAGGATACCTCTTCTGGAATACTTAATTAATGACCTACATTAGGAAATTAATAGTATCAACCCACATATACATCTAGATAAAGTTTTTAATTCCGGTATGGTCTAGTGGCAAGGATACCTCTTGTCAGGTTTATCAGTACACTAACCTAGATGACCTACATAAAAATCTAGAGAAAGGTTTTAATTTTGGTATGTTCTAGTGGCAAGGATACCTCTTCTGAGGTTTGTTAGGTTACTGACCCAATGACCTATATAAAAATCTAGAGAAAAGTTTTAATTCCGGTATGGTCTAGTGGCAAGGATACCTCTTCTGAAATGATTTCTTAATTAATGACCTACACTGGGTAACTAATGACCTACATTGGGATATTAAAAATAACAACCCACATGAACATCTGGAGAAAGGTTCTGATTCCGATATGGTCTAGTGTCAAGAATACCTCTTCTGGAATACTCTCTTAATTAGTAACCTACATTAGGAAAGTAAAGTTAAAAATAACAACCCACATAAAAATCTAGAGAAAGGTTTTAATTTCGGTATGTTCTAGTGGCAAGGATACCTCTTCTGGGGCTTCTTAGTTCACTGACGCAAATGATCAACATAAACACCTGGGAAAAAATGTTAATTCCGATATGTATTAATGATTAGGATACCTCTTCTGGAATACTTAATTAATGATCTACATTAAGAAATTAATAGTATCAACTTACATAAACATCTAGATTGAGTTTTTAATTCCGGTATGGTCTAGTGGCAAGGATACCTCTTGTCAGGTTTATCAGTACACTAACCTAGATGACCTACATAAAAATCTAGAGAAAGCTTTTAATTTCGGTATGTTCTAGTGGCAAGGATACCTCTTCTGAGGTATTTCAGTTTACTGACCCAGATGACATACATAAAAATCTAGAGAAAGATTTTAATTCCGTTATGGTCTATTGGCAAGGATACCTGTTTTGAGGTTTGTTAGTTTACTGACCCAGATGACCTACATAAAAATCTAGAAAATGATTTTAATTCCGATATGGTCTAGTGGCAAGAATACCTCTTCTGGAATGGTTCCGTGTCTTAATGTTAACTGTGAGGGAATTCCGGTATGCTCCTAAAAGTGAATGAAGGTTAAAATTCCGGTATGGTCTGGTGTCAAGAATACCTCTTCTGAAGTTTGTTAGTTTATTGACCCAGATGACCTACATAAAAATTTAGAGAAAGGTTTTAATTCCGGTATGGTCGAGTGGCAAGGATACCTTATCTGGAGTACTTCCTTAATTATTGATCTACTTTAGGAATCTAAGATTAAAAATAACAACCCACATAAACATCGTAAGAAAGGTTCTACTTTCGGTATGGTCTAGTTTCAAGGATACCTTTCCTAAAATGGTTCCTTCTAACTTCAAGAATTGGCCAAAATTGAAAAGGTTTCTAACCCAGGAAGCACCATGAGGTGCACATCACCAAAAATGACGATGTGAAGTTTTTATTTCACATCATTATTTCTGGGGAAAGATTCTCTCCTCCATACCTGTTGTTGGCTCATCCAAAAAAACCACCGGCGGATTATCGACAAGTTCAAGAGCAATACTGAGTCTCTTTCGCTGTCCTCCACTGATTCGATCGCACCTCGTCTCCTTACACTTGGTAAGATCCAGCGAATCCAGAATGTCATCAATAACCATCTGTTTACCCTTCGAATTGAGGCTCTGTCCAAGTTTAAGATCAGCAGACATGGTCATAATTTCATTGACAGTAAATAGAGGATAAAGTTGATCGTCTTGTTGAATGTAGCACGCTTGTTTTTTGTAATCACTCCAGGACTGTTGAACCTTCCCAGTGATGTAGGAAACCTTTCCATCCACTCTCTTTCTCTGCAGACCCGTGAGGATATTAAGAAGCGAAGATTTTCCAGCACCTGAGGGTCCCATAATTGCGGTCAATTCGCCAGTTTTAAAACAGCCGCTTACACCCTTCAGGATCTGTTTTGTTGGACCTCGAAAACTGACTTGAACGGTGTAGATGACATTTTGGAATTCAATGTCAATTGACTGGGACTTGGGGAGATTGAGAAGAACCGATCGTTGATACATTTTGGAAATTGGTCGTCTCTTTTGATACGGGATGTAATGCACTGAATTTTCCAGAGAAGGGTTAAGTTACTTTGATGTTAGGTGCTTTTTTGAATGCAACATGTGTTTACTTGTAATTATCATCCTTCAGGGAATCATTGTTGACTGCAGTATATCTAGTTGTCTTGGAAAATTCAGCTTCATTTTAGAGTTGTTTTTCAAAATTACTCCTCCTGAAGAGCAGCTTTAAAATCTAAAAACAGAAGAGTTGTCAAATTGTAATTTTTAGTTACACTTTAATATGTTGAAATAATGATATATTTTGTAACTAATCAAATTAACAAAATTTTCTCTTAAAGTGCATCTATTTAGCTTTCAAACTTTACGGGAATTCTAAAAATTGAATAATTTTTTGAAAAACTACAAATTTTTTAAAAATCCCGATTTTTGAGAAATTTTTGTTTCATCTTCATCTGTTAATAAAATTGTAAATTTTTGTAATAAATCATATTCAAATAATTTTCTTCTAAAGTGAATCTAAATAGCTTCTCCAATCCACCAGAATACTGAACATTGGTCAATTGTCTGAAAAACTACATGTTATATCAAAAATTTCAATTTTGGAAAAATTTTTATTCATATTTTTTATGTTCCATTAATTGTATCTTTTGTAACAGATTAAATTTAAATAATTTTTTCTAATAGTGCATTTATTTAGCTTTCAAAATTCACTGGAAGTTTTAAAATTGAACAAATTTTCGAGAAACTACAATTTTTTTTAAAAATACCAATTTTGAGAAATTTTTGGTTCATTTTTATCTGTTCAAATAATGATGTATTTTCAAAATAAATCATATTTTAATATTTTTCATGTGAACTTTGTCTCTTTAGCTTTTAAAATTTACCGGAATTTTGAAAATTAAACAATTTTTCGAGAAACTACAATTTTTTAAAAAAATGACAATTTTGAAAAATTTTTGGTTCATTTTTATCTGTTCATATAATTATGTATTTTCAAAATAAATCATATTTGAATATTTTTCCTGTAAACGGTGTCTCTTTAGCTTTTAAAATTTACTGGAATTTTAAAAATTGAACAATTCTATGAGAGACTACAATTTTTTTTAAAAATACCAATTTTGAGAAATTTTTGGTTCATTTTTATCTGTTCAAATAATTATGTATTTTCAAAATAAATTATATTTGAATATTTTTCCTGTAAACTGTGTCTTTGTAGCTTTAAAAACTCACTTAAAGTTTTTAAATTGAACAATTTTTGGAGAAACTAAATTTTTTTTTTAAATTGTCTATTTTGAGAAATTTTTGTTATATTTTCATTTGATAAAATAAATGTTTTTTTTTGTGATAAATCATATTTAAATTATTTTCTCTTAAAGTACTTCTATTTAGCTTTAAAAATTCTCTTGCAGTTTTTAAATTGAACAATTTTTCGAGATACTACAACTTTTTTAAAAAATACCAATTTTGAGAAATTTTTGTTTCATTTTCATTTAATCAAATAAACGGATATTTTTGTAATAAATCATATTTAAACTATTTTCTCTTAAAGTACTTCTATTTAGCTTTCAAAATTCTTCAGAATTCTCAAAATTGATTAATTTTTTAAAAAACTACATTTTTTAAAGAAAAATTTCAATTTTGTGAACTTTTTGTCTCAATTTCATTTCTATAAATTTTTATATATTTTGCAACAAATCGAGATTGAATATTTTTTTCCTTTACTATATCTAATCACCTTTAAAAATTCACAGAAAGTTTTTTAATTCATCAATTTTTCGAGAAATTAGAATTTTTTAAAATAATGTCGATTTTGAGAAATATTCACAACATTTTTAATTGTCCTAAATAATTATGTATTTTGATAATAAATCATATTTGAATAATTTTCTCTTAAAGTTCTTCTATTTAGCCTTCATAATTCACCAGAAGTTTTTTAATTCATCACTTATTTTATAAACTGCATATTTTACAGAAAATGTCGATTTTGAGAATTTTTTGTTTCATTTTCATCTGTTGAAATAATTTTATATTTTTGAAAATAAATCATATTTGAACATTTTTCTCCTAAAGTCCATCAATTTATATTTCAAAATTCACCAGAATTCTGAAAGTTGAATAATTTTTTAAGAAACTACAATTTTTCTTAAAAAAGTCAATTTTTGAGAAATTTTTATTTTTATTTTTATTTGCTTAAATAATTATGCATTATTCTAGTAACTCAAACTGGAATAATTTATTTCTCAATATGCATCTATTCAGCTTTCAAAATACGGAGGAATTTTTTCAATTCGTCATTTTTTGGAAAAACTACTATTTTTTCATAATAAATATTTAAATATTTATTAAAATATCAAAAATCCGATTTCAAGTTCATAAAAATAAAAATGTAACCTTATCCTTTTTTTGACTGTGTCTCATATTTCCGTTTTCGTTTCGTTAACTTTATTTCATGTCGCACATTCTTTTATTTACATTTTATTCTTTTTAATTGTATCTCATTATTTTTTTCTCATAATTCGTATTTTTTTCGTTTATTCTTATACATATTACTAACAAAAAATTATAAAAATTTCATTCGTTTTTATATTATTATTATTATTATTATTATTATTATATTATTAGCATTATTTCAAATTTAAAAAATTTTATTATTCAAATTGTTTGGTCATCATTTTTTTTTCATTGTAAATCTTCAGAAATGATCTAATACAATATCCAATTGAAAGATTTTACAGATCTTTGAACTTCGGTTTAAAGAAAATTACGCAATGGCAGGATTGCAACTCAAGAAGATCCGTTAGGAGACCATCAATTACTAAACATAGTTGACAAGGATTTGAAACTTGTTTTTTTTTGCTATTGCATAACGCATTAAAGTCTTTAAATGTCAACAAATTATTAAAATGGAACAAATTTTATATTTTTACGACTCTAATGGTTGAATAATAATAAAAATATTAAACAAAAACCACAATGGTAAATATAAATATTTAATTTTTCATTTGTTTACAAAATTTTTATGTACCTTTAAAAATAAAAATTTTAATTAATAATGTTTAACAATTTACACAATTTTATCAATAGAATTTAATATTATAATGATATATATATATATAATATAATAATATAATTATATAATAATATAAATAATAATAATATAAAAAATAATAATAATAATACTAATTATAATAATAATAATTATTATTATTTTATTATTATTATTATTATTATTGTTATTATAATTTATTATTTTTTAATTATTTTTATTACTATTTTTTTATTTTTTATTTAAAAATTAATAGTCAAAAAAGGCCTTTAAATGCAAATATAATTATCATTATTTATTTGTTACTTATTTAGATACAAAATTGAAATTAATAATCAATTTAATTTAAAAAATAAAAAATTTTAATAATTAAAAAATTAAATTCCAAAAAATTAGATAATTTAAAGGAAAAAGTTTATTAATTATTCATTCTAGAAGTTTATTAGTGTTAAATAATCATCTAATTACTCCTTACATTGTAGTCATTATTTATAATTATGTTATCAATGTAACGACACTTTTTATTTACCACTCCTGACACATTTTCTCAATTTTCATTAATCTTCTTTTTTTTCACAATTATTTCTTTTCTATATAAATTGAAATAAAATGTAAATTAATTTTTTTTTGTACTATTTTTTACCATTTTTTTATTATTTTCAATATAAGTGATTAAATTCTTATTTTTTTTTCTTTTACAAATTGTATGTAAACTAATTTTTTATATTTATTGTGTTCCACTTTTCTATTCTTCTTTATTTTTTTTTTGCCGCAAGAAATTTGCATGTCGAAACATATTGTTATTGATGAATTAATTGACAGATTTCTGAACGATTAATTATGAGGCGTATAAAGGGAATGTATTTGAAAATTTATCAAACATTCATTAGAGGAAAACGAGGTGATAATAATAAATCAATAGAACAATTAACCATGAATTTGCATATATCGTGTTACTAATTGTTGTCCACGTAATATTTAAAATTCTGAAAATATTATAAAAATTCTTCGCGTCTAATTGTTTGTTTATTGCAATTGCAAATTGAGAAAAATATTTTTGTTAACAACTACCAATAATAGATAAGAATTTTTTTTCTATATACATGTGCAATTATTTCCAAAAAATCATTTTGCAAAAATAAAATAAAAAAATAATTTTTCCTACGTAAAATATAGAAATACTTTTAAAAATTTCACGTTGAGTCTTTGAAAATCAGAAGAAAATTTGAAAATTGAAACTAGATGAATTTTCGTACAAAGTATACAATTTTACGAGAGAGAATTTATTGTAAATATTTTTGAAAAATTTTTTCTATTTTCTATTTTTGTACCTTCTTTGTGTTTTCGAAATTATGAAAAAAAAATTATTTAACTATCACATATTTCACGAATGTCATAAATGTAAATTTTTATAGTAATTTTATGTAAACTGTTCGAATTAAAAATGTTTAATGTTGTCCATGTGGGGAAATAAATTTCAAATCAGTACAATAAAATTTAAATTTCATTTGCATTTTTTATAAAGTCCCAGCCCATACATTTTTTACACACTTGATCACTTAATTGTTACTTAAAATCATTTTTTATTAATCACCTTTTGTCGTAATTAATTTTAAATTCTTTTTTTTCTGACTTTTTTTTGTTTTAACTAAATTTTTTATTAAATCCTTTTCCTGTCATCAGTTTAATAAATAAATAATTAAAAAAAATAAATCGTTTTAAACTTTTTTTACCCAAAACTTTATTTTTTTACTCTTTTTGAAAATATTTTCAAAAATGCTTTAAAAATTAAATTTTATATAATATAATAATTAAGAAATTATTTTAATTAACAGAATATTAACGAAATTATTAATATTTTAATTATAAATTATTACACAAAATATTTTCAAAACTTCTGTAAAAATTAAATTTTATATAATATAATAATTTAGAAATTATTTTAATTAAGAGAATATTAACGAAATTATTAATATTTTAATTCTAAATTATTACACAAATTTGCAACAAAAAAAAAATGTTCTCGATCGTTTGATTTTGATAAGTCACTTTTCGCTGTCCGCCATTTTGGTTCCGCCATTTTGTTTTTTTCAAGCAGGGATCTCAAAAATCGCAGAGTTAGACAAATAATTTTTAAGCAGACTTGTTATTTATTTTTCTTTCTTTTATATTTACTATTATTTCTTAAAAATAAATTATAATTATTCACTGATGATTAAAATTAATAATAAAATAGATTTTTAATAAAATTACTTATTTATGTTAATTTTTAATTAATTTTATTTATTTTTCTTAGCTTGAAATGAAAATTAATTTAATTGTATTAATACATTTATTAATATTAATATACATTTATTTATATAAACAATAATTAATTATAAATTATTTTTTTTGTATTTGCCATTTATTTTATTTTAATTACTATACATTATTATTATTTTATTTATATTTTTATTTTGAAGTATTTTTATTATTTTTTATTATCTATTTATTTTCTTATTATTTTTTTATTTTTTGTTATTATTTTTAATTATTTTTATTATATTTGGTATTATTATTATTTTATTATTCACTATATTTTATTTTTACTTTATTTTTACTATTGTTATTATTATTTTTATTATTAATTATTATTCTTAGTTATTTTTGTCTTGAAATTTAATAACAAAACATTCCCTATGCACATAATAAATAAACACTTGAAATTTTCGGTGAAAGTGACTTTTGCATTTGTCAATTTGTTTATAAGGCGATAAAAATGATTTTTTATACTCTTTATCTCTGGTAGTCGCGCCTAGACAACAACCACTTCTAACGATAGCTACTTGTGAAATAATTTTCAGCAGTCGCTATTACTTAACTATAACAAGTTTTCAAAGTTCCTTCCATAGAAGAGTCGTAAACTTGCTTATTGACTTTTAATTTTTTAATCTAATTTTGTCCCTATTTTTAATTCACCAGTAATTAATTAAGAGGCGATAAACATTTTCTCTTATCAAAAAAAAAAATTTCTCTTCAATTTCATTATCAAAAATATTTTAATTTTATTAATTAATTATTTTCCATTTAATTTTACGTCGACTATTATAATTTACGACTTTTTTCTAATACTATGCATTTTTTTACTATACATTTTTTCTAATACGTTTATTTTTTTATTAATCTACGTTAATTTTTATATATATATATATTAAAAAATTAAAATATATATAATAAAATAAAATTATAAAATATAAAATATAAAATATAAAATAAAATAAAATTAAAATATATATATATATATATATATTATATTTATTTATTTAATTCTCCTAGTTTTGGAATAACTTTTGTATTTTATTTTAATTTCACCTCATTTTTACATTGTAATTTTTTTTATATTTATTTAATTTTCCTATAGTCTTGTAATAATTTTTTAAATTTATTTAAATTTTACCTTATTTTTAAAACACAAGTAATTTTTTAAATAAAAAAAAATTTTTTTCTTGAAAATTAATTTTTCTTGTACTAATAAATTTTTTATGATATGAAGAAATAATGAAAAGTTGCTTTCAAAGATAGAATGGGAGACGTTTTATGAACGTTATTGCTAGATCGACGAACTCGGATAATCAATATCTCTCGATGTTTATAAGCGTGTAAATCCCGTCTAGACAATAATATTTTTTTAGTTATGACCTTGCACTATGCGCATTCAAGAGAAACAACTGACAATGTAAAATGTCAAAGAATCCTCATAGAGACAGTGTGTAAATTTTTTTCTAAATTAATTAATCATCCTTAGAATTCATAATTCAGTCAGTTTGTCAATTTGTTTTTATTTCTGTATTTTCTGTATTTTTTTTATTTTTCTATTTCTATTTAACGTTTTTCTTTTCCTTTTGGTGCGCGTTTAGAAATATTTCAACTATTTTGGCGCGAATCACAAGTAAACATCGTTGTCAGGAAGGTTAGGTTCATTACAGTCTTTATGCAGGGTTGGGTAGTTAAGATATAACTTTTGCAAAAACTTTGGTACTTTACGGTATTTAAAGTTTATTTTTTTAATATTTATTACTTAAAGCTTTGACTGTTTTTTTATTTTTGTTAATTTTTCCCTGTAAAATTTTGGTCCCAGGATAAATTAAATTCGTGACGTGGAAAACTATCAAATATATATTTTGTTTATTATATACTCACATCTTGTGTGATAATGCACATTGCGTTTATTCGAGTTTATTCAAATTTGTTACAAATAAAAAAAAAATCCCCCCTCCCCCATGCGGTATTCTGAGAAAGAAAAATTATTTCCAAGTACAGAACGTGCAATTATTTATAAAGAAATAATATTATTCTTACTTTAATTAACCAAATTGAGAATAATAACTATTTATTTATCAATTAGTCATCGTGACGTGACTTCAAGTGTCTCTATATCGACGACGACACACACACACACGCAATTACAGAGAATTCAGTAGACCTTTAATTAGACTGAATTCCTAATAGTTAGTTATATTCGCAAAATTATACAAAATTGACTTATGACGACTAAATTTAATTACAATCTTTTTTTTTCTCAACAATGTTATTCGATTGACTTTTTTTTCTGTTAAAAGTATAATTAAAGTTAGTATTTATTACCCGAGAGGTTTTGGGGTCTCTAATAACGAATTTGAGTTCAGTTTTTCGAAATTCAAAATGGCGGATCCAATATGGCGGACGTATTTTTCAAAAATTAGTCGAATTTGCCTGAAACTTGTCCCTCGGGGGTTTTCGGGGTCGCTGATAATGAATCTGGGGTCAGTTATCAAAAAATCAAAATGGCGGATCCAATATGGCGGACGTATTTTTCAAAATTAGTCGAATTTGCCTGAAACTTGTCACTCGGGGGTTTTCGGGGTCGCTGATTACGAATCTGGGGTCAGTTTTCAAAAAATCAAAATGGCGGATCCAATATGGCGGCTGAAAAAATATAAAATCACTCGGATTCGCATGAAACTTGTTACTCGGGGGGTCTTCGGGGTCTCTAATAACGAATATGAAGAAATAAAAATTAACTTTCAAGGAAAATTGAAAATTCCATTCCATTAAGGGATTAATTTTGAAAAATTCCTTTCCGAATTGATTCTAAAACGTTATTTTTTTTAATGTGAAAAGAATAGAATTTCGCGATATGCTTATCTCCCCTATTACAATAAATCCAACGTATTCTTCCGCTTCCTTGAATCTCGCGAACCATACTCTCAAGTCATTAATGTTAACGCGATAATATTCCCCGCGATACGTCAGTGACATACATTTTCATCTGTTTATTACTTCATTGTGAATATAAATTTAAAAAAAAGAAAACCGCAAAAAAAATTAACAATTGTATTGCAAATTTACTAATTTGCAACTAAATTAAGAAATTTTTTTTTTTTTTTTTTTTTTTAATAATAAAAATTAGTCAGTGAAATGAAAAGCATTTTTTTTCTTCTTCGCAATTTGTTCAATGACTCGTGTTGTATTAGAGAATAAATTTTCTTTTACACATAATTATAAGTGCCAATGATCTATACAAATGTATAAGAGTGTATTTATATATAAATTTTCTTTGACATTTTGTTGCATAACAAAAAAAACACATGTTCGAAGATATACAATGAGAAATATGAACAAAAAAAAAATTGTCATTAAATGATATAATAACTGTTTATTGCTGTTTAAAGTACGTAATCAAGATGCGACTCTTATAGAGAAAATGTGAATAAATTATCAGATGGTCGTGACATTGTCAATTGACCGTCGACAAAAGATGTCTTTATAATAATCATAGTATCGAACTAAGGCCATGGACCGTAAAAAGAGTCTTGAATCTTAAAAGTTCATCTAAATTTGAAAAAAAAAATTTTTTATGTAATAATCTCTTATTGCATGGGCAATAAATAAAACAAGTTTCATACTAACGAAAGATTTTTTTCCTCTCCTCTAATGTTTATTATTATCAGAAGATAAAGATCAATTAATCTCGATCGAATTTTAAATATTTGAAGATTCTTCAATTTGCATTATTAGTTTTTATTAACAATAAAAAAACTGTTACTAAATTTCTATTAGGAATGAATAATAAATAATAAATGTAAAATAATAAATAATACATAATAAATATTAAATAATAAATAATTAATAATAAATAATAAATATATTTAGATGTTTATTAATTTATTTATTATTTATAATAATATGAATAATATGTTAATAATGTTTAATAAATAGTAACATAACATTGTTAAAACTTTCTTTTCTATATTTATTTATTTTCCATATTTAGGTAATTTCAATATTTTTTTTCTTTTTTCTACAAATAATTCATTATTTATACAAAAATATATTTATAATTATTTACAATTATTTATATATTATTTATTATATATCTATGGTTTTTACAAATTCTATTATTTATTCTAATATTTTTTGTATCTGTCACACGCTCCTAAGAAAGGCACCTAAAAGACGCAAGAAATTTTAGGTTATGTTTATAATTTTTAAAGTAAAAATACAAAAAGATAATCAAATATCATTACAAATTTTTGGTTTTACATTTTTCATTAGATTGAAAATATTCATTAAAAACTGATTTCAAATTGAAATAATCAAAAAATAAATTTTAATACAGATAAATATAGAACTAACGTAACCTATAAATTCGTTTGCTTCTCAGGTTCCTTTTTTGGGAGCGCTTCACACGTTCTGTACTTTTATTTTTCATAATTATCTATTTATTATTTTCCCTCAATGAAAAATTTGACAATAATATTAAAATTTTTCAATTTTTTATAATTTGCAATTTTTTTGCAATGAAATTTTTTTTTTAACTTTTATTAAAATTTTCGAAAATAGGAAAGATTAAAATTTTTAGACTATGTACGACCGAGGTACGTATAAAGTATTATTTTTAATTATAATGTTTACTAATTACAATTTTTTTTGTTAAACTTTGTCTACAATAACTTTGAACTATTCAAATGAGATAATTTTAAAAGCAAACAAAAAAAGCGTTTTGAATATATTTACAATCTTTCATTCACTTATGAAGGGAGTTATTTAAATGATTCAATAAACTATTAATAGATGAAACAACTATAAAAAATAATTGAAAAATTAGTAAAAAAAATTGCATTACTAATTTAGAAATTAAAAATAGTTCACCATAGATGTTAATAATAAAAATAATGAAAATACAAAAAAATAATAATAAATAATGAAAATAATAATAATAATAATAATAAGTAATAAAAATAATAATAATAAAAATAATAATAAAAAAAATAAAATAAAAAAAAAATAAAAATAAATATTATAATAATAAAAATAATTATAAAAATAGCAAAAATTTTCAAAAATGTCCAAAAATCTGAACATAAATATAAACATAAATTTGAACTATAGTAAATGTTTATAATTATTATTAAATAGCAGCGTGACTGAAAAATATTTATCAGAATTTTTTTTTTGCTTTTGAAAATTCACACTTTTTATCAATCTTAAATAATTGATTAGATTATTAATTCTTTTTATTGCAAAATCGATTATTATTTCAATTATTTCAATTGCATTAAATTTTAAATAAAATATTTTAATTCATTATAATAAAAAATAATAAACATGTTTCCTTTGTGCTTATTTTTAGAATTTTCATTAAATTTAGTTTTTATTTTCAAAAATTTTTTGGGTTGCTTTTTAACAGAACAAAAAATATTTATTTTTCAAACTAAATTAATCAAAATTAAAATTTTCTTAATAAAATTTCAATTCTAATTAAAATTTTCTTAATAAAATTTAATTCCGAATTAAAATTATTTTCCGTAAATTTTATTTTTCATCCCTAATTAAAACTTCTCGTAAATACAATTTTTTCAAATTTAAAAATTAAAATAAGAAAAACAAATTTTTTCTTAAGTCTCTATTTCAATGTTTCAAAATGGAAATTGTTTACAGTTATTAGATTACTTTGTGTATTGAATTTTTTTTCAAAACTCACCTGTCATTAAAATCCTTTAATTTATTTTCCGCAGAGAAGAACTACTTCGACGAGTTTCAATAAAAAAAAAAGAAGAAGAAAATTTGTAAAGTTCACGTAAAAATTGAAACTTTTCTGACCGACAGTTGCAACGGAAAAATTTCATTCGTCGACGCTCGATGCGATTCGTGCGAAAGTGAATCACAGTCTGATCTAAGTTTCTGACAAGAGGGAACTTGTAAACTCAGGGGCAGTAAAAGGTTATACGTTAACATTCCCGTACGCCATTTTATTTTTATCAAATTACTCTCTAATGTCAATTTGATATTGAGTTCTAATTTCAGAAAATAAATATAGAAATACAAGAAAAAGTTTTTAAAATTTTTTGCATTCATTTTAGAGAAAATTTTCTTTTGTTAGAATTTGTTATTTTTCCCACAGCACACAGATTCTGTTGAAAGGAAACTTGACTAGGTTTCGTCAATGTTATGTTAATTTTGAGACTGTTTTTAAAAATAAAAGATACAATTTTGTAACATTAAGACTCTATTGAAATTTTTCTTATGGGTTCCCATAGGAACCCATATAAATTTCCGTATGAGTTCCAGTAAACTCCTTAGCACTCTATTAAAAATAAAAAAATCTCTTTGGGTTCCTATGGAACCCATAGAGAATTTTATGGGAGTCCGTATGACTTCTCACATAAGTCCCTATAAGCTCCTAATCATTTTATTGAAAATTCCCTTATGGGTACCTATAGGAACCCATATAGGAATTTATATGGGAACCCATCTTAATTCTCATATGTGTTTCTATAATTTTCTACATCGGATCCTATGCGGTTTTAAGCGACTGTTTAGTAGTGAAACCACTTTAATTTACTTGTTTTTTGTAAAATGGAAACCCATATAGAAATCCATATGAGAGAATGTATGGGGACGAACATAGGTTCCATTTTTAAAAAAATAAAATAACTCATATGGGTTTTCATTTAAATTATATATTCATTAAAAGTAAAAAAAACTAAGTATGTTTTATAAGGGTTCCTATTAAGAACAGTTAAAACTAATATAGAAACAAGTACAAGTTTTGATTTGCAAATATAAGAAATCTATAGGAGAACTTGTATGGGTTCCGAATTTTAATTATATACTTAAAATTTAAACTTATGTAGGTTTTTATATGTGTTGCTATTTTAGGAATCTAATAAGTAATATATGGGAACCTATATGGGTTCCCATTTAAATTATATATCTGACTGTAAAATTATTATATGGGTTCCTGGGGAGGGGGGGGTTCTTATAAGTGTTTCAATTGAACAACTCAATTTAAACACATTTTTTCTTGTATGGGTTCCGCAACCGATGGAAAAGTTTTTAATTTAGTAAAGATTCAAAAGTTAGGTTAGCTTTAGGAAATTTTCTTCGAATTTTCCAAAAGAGAAAAATAGATTTGTCAAGAGTAACAAATAATTAAATATAAATATTTAATTTAGAAATTAAATAAAATAATATTAAATATAAAAATATAAAACAATAAAATATAAAAATTGTATCTTTATTTACAATGTTTACCTCTTTAACGAAAACGAAAAAGTTCTAATTGAATTAGCTCAAAGGTTTTCGGGTATAGACATAAAGTGAAGAAAAAAAAATTAAAACATATCTATATTTTTCATTCAATCGAAATATATTAAAATAACTTTAATTTCTAATCCTTGATGTTGCGATTGCGAAAAATGTTCTATTCGCGATTCGTATTATTGATGTGCGACTGAAACCAGTTATACAGGTTGGATTTTGTTATCCTTGTAAGTCTCTTCTTGTTCATCTTGCATTTTCTACATGTGGTTGCCCTTGCGACTATCCTGGTTCCTTGTCCCTGCATTATTTCTTGTTTTCTGAAAACAAAATTCTCCGCATGATTGATTTCTCATATATTTTATAAAAAAAAATATTTTAATGGTAAATTCCAATTTGATTTTCAAAATAAACGAATGAAAAAGCTTAATTAATATGGTAATCGTTTAATGAGGAAAATTTATTTAATTACTCGTATAATATTCAGTTTCAAGCAAATTCGACTAATTTTGAAAAATACGTCCGCCATATTGGATCCGCCATTTTGGATTTTTGAAAACTGACCCCAGATTCGTTATCAGCGACCCCAAAAACTCCTAGGTAACAAGTTTCAAGCAAATCTGCGTGATTTTATCTTTTTCAGTCGCCATATTGGATCCGCCATTTTGAATTTTCGAAAACTGACCCCAGATTCGTAATCAGCGACCTCAAAAACCCCTGAGTAATAATTTCCATGACAATCCGATTAATTTTTTTATTTTGTCAGCCGCCATATTGGATCCGCCATTTTGAATTTTCGAAAACTGACCCCAAATTCGTAATCAACTACCTTAAAAACTATGAGAACAGTTGTATTTTTGTTTTTTTTAATCTAACTATCCAATGAATCTCCAAAAGAGTGGGAGTTGATTCTAAATCAGATTTCAATGTATCCCCTTTTTAATTCCTTGAGACCTTTTCTCTTAAATTTAACATAATTCCCCTCTTCTCGTAACAAATATAGGATTGTAAAAAATAAGAAGAACATTACATTTTCAAGTGAATAATCCTGTCGTTAATGCTTTTATTCTCACGATTCTTTGTGTTCTGTTTAAATGGATTCCCCTAACAAGATGTATTAACAATGAGCAACAGTAAATAAGCAAAGTAAACATGATCCGTTAATGTGAAAACATCCAAAAATTATTTCTAAGAAGAGCAGCTTCTACTTTTAACATATTTGCATTAATTGCAACTTCCTGACAACGCATAATTAAAATACTTCTTTCAAGCTTTAGCAAAGAAAATACCATCCAGAGTATACGGAATACATTACGACGTGAATTTTGTGCAAAGAGGCTATTCTGTTTTAAATTTTTTAATTAAGAACATTAACTATTATTGTTATTAAGTATTCGGAATTAGACACGGAGGCCTTAATTTGAAAGGTACCCTTCCTTCCATTTAGAATAATTTTGTGACACGGTGTCCTTAATTAGAAGGGTACCCTTTTTTGTTTCTTCCTTTAAGAATAATTTTGTGCCATATTGTCCTTAGTTTAAAGGGTACCCTTTTTTCTTTTCCTTCTTTCCAAATAATTTTGTCACATATTGTCCTTAGTTTAAAGGGTACCCTTTCCTCCTTTCCAAATAATTTTGTGACATGTTGTCCTTACTTTAAAGGGTACCCTTTTTTCTTTTCCTTCTTTCCGAATAATTTTGTGACATGTTGTCCGTAATTTAAAGGGTACCCTTTTTTCTTTTCCTTCTTTCCAAATAATTTTATGACACGTTGTTCTTAGTTTAAATTTTAATTGTTTGCTTGTCTAATCTATCTTCATTTTTTGATACCAAAAATTTCAAACATTAAATTAAACTTGATTCTTTGTTACAGCATTCCCAACACAAATCGAATGCCAATAAGACAGATTTACCATTTGCCTGACGCGTTGGTTGGTACTGCAGGAATTGTAACTATCTCCTCTGGAGGGTATTCACGATATCCCAAAGATGGCATTGCAATGAAAAAAGCCAAAGAAAATTCTGTGAAAATTTTTCTAAGCACAATGCAAAATTACCCCCCGCCCCCCCCAAAAAAAGTGTTGAAATTATGTTTAACGAGAAACACGTCGAAATAAACGCTCGAGTGGCTGGGGATTTGCAGAATGCTTTTCGACACAAATTAAATGCACACAGAGCGTTTCTGTCTTTAGCGGCGGATAAAAGCGAGTCAGTGGCGCGTGGAGAATTCATTATGTAAAATAATGCGCGTCCGTTGGAAAAATAAATATGTATCTCGTCTCGCTGATACCTCTGTCGGTGTGCAAGAACTCATAAATAATTTATACTCGCGAAAACTAGTGTCTCTTCTTTATTTAAACACGCCTCTTTCTCTCTCTCTCTCTCTCAAAAACTGTCCAGCTTACTCCATCATCCCCTATATCTCTCAAAATTTGCTTTCATTAACAGACTTCCATTTTTTAATATAATTTATACGGATTTTTCTCTTTAAATACAGTTTTCACCTTTCTAGTCAGCGAAGGTTTTTTCCTAATTCTTAAAAATTTATTTTTATCCCTCAGGGTGTCTCTCTACAGCTCACCTAAACAACTATTCCTGTCATATACTAATTAAATTTTTTGTAATGAAAAATTTATTTATTTTTCTAGTCTTATATCGTTAGAGTGTTGGTATTAGAGCGTAAAATGGGAACGACTGAAAAGCCGCAAATACATGCTCGGTAGATTCGAATAGTGGTTTTGATACTGGGTTCTGTGAATCACCATATGATCCCACCACCAATAACTGCTTCCAGACCAATTCTCACTTGAATCGATTTTTTTTAAATATAAATGTTCTACTCCCTGTAACGTTGAATATGTGCTTGACCATATACCTATATAGGGGAGAAATATAATAATAATCAAAGCAAGGAATTTCTCCTTTTGATATATTGAAAACAATTAGTGGACAATTAAAAAATTTCTAGCATCATGTGATTTGTTTTTTTTTGTATAATGAATTCCGCAAGGGGTCAACTTTTTAAATGAGGAGCTTTATATTTAGTTGAGCGGCAGATTTTATTCGTTTACCTATGAAAAGTGGTTGAGGGAGAAATGCAACAATGGCTTTTGCAAATGAGGGAAAAGTTTGATAACGAGCTGTGCAAACGTGGATGTCCGTCCAACTTTAATACCATATGAGATTTATAAACCCGTCGAAAAATTATTCCGTTTAGAAATAAAGGACTAAGTTTTGATAAAACTGTTTTAAATTCGGAATTGTTTAGGAGAAAGAAAATGCAAATTAATGTAAGGTGGGAATCTTAATTTTTATTAAAAAATCGGAAAATAATTGGAAATTGGAATATCATCTGATCAAGTTTGTCTTGATGAGTAAGTCTAAACCACTAAATTCTATATTTAAAACATTACCTGAATAAGTTCGTCTTGACGAGTAAGTCTAAACCATTAAACTGTATTTTTAAAATAACACCTAATCAAGTTTGTCTTGATGAGTAAGTCTAAACCACTAAATTGTATTTTTAAAATATCATTGGATCAATTTTGTCTTGAAGAGTAAGTCTAAACCACTAACATGTATTTTTAAAATAATACCTAATCAAGTTTGTCTTGATGAGTAAGTCTAAACCACTAAATTCTATATTTAAAACATCACCTGAATAAGTTCGTCTTGATGAGTAAGTCTAAACCACTGAATTCTATTTTTAAAATACCACCTGAGCATTTATGTTTTCATGAGTTGTCTTGATAAGTTAGTCTAAACCACACTAAATTTTATATTTAAAATATCACCTGATCAAGTTTGTCTTGATGAGTAAGTCTAAACCACTAAATTCTATATTTAAAACATCACCTGAATAAGTTCGTCTTGATGAGTAAATCTAAACCATTAAATTCTATATTTTTAAAATATCACCTGAGCAATTATGTTTTCATGAGTTGTCTTGATGAGCAAGTCTAAACCACTAAATTTCGCTCTGTGAATAAATTAGGTATTGATCAATTTAAAGAATATGTTCGTTTTATTATGAGACATAACAGTTGTATTTGTAAAAAGTACATAAAGAACAAATTATCTTATCTGAATGATTTAATTTCTTAGCTAAAGAAAATTTTTCCTTTAAGGAACACCCTTAGCTGAAAGTCCTCCGCTTTGAAAATATATTAGGCAAACATTTTAACATACCCTTGTCTCTTTCTGAGACGTACAATTAAAAATCATTTTGAAGAAAAGAAAATATTTATGTATGCATGTATGTATCAATATAAAATGCAATTAGATAATTATGTTCATTATAAACGATTGAGTGAATTATTAATATTCTGATCATCATGTCAAGTGTTTTATTCATCACAGTCTTGTTCCAGTATTGGTAATTAAATCGCAAAATGTTAGAAAAATGTCATAAGCTCCGTATGAATAATTTAATGAATCAATTATCTAGATCAAATGATAAATTTTAATTTACACGATAATTAGTAAATTAACTCAACGAATTTTTAAACACCGGACAGTGGAATTTATTATTTTGAAACATGAATTTGCGAATAGAGAGTGAATAATAAGGACTTTAGATTTTTAAAACTTTGTCATCAAAGAACCGTTCTCTGGTCCTCTTATTTATTTTTTTCTTATTAAACTACTCCATCTTTAAAAGATTCGTTTATTAAATAACTTGAAAATAATTTTCCATTCAGACGTAATTTACTGCGATTGTTGGAACAAGTGGCAAAAAAAAACAAATTAAAAAGAAAAATCCATTATCAGAAGTGAATGATCAGCTGGTAGTATCACTGGCTCCTGAGGTTATTAAAAGCGCTGTCAGGCTGTGAATTTGCACGCGGTATTCAACGATTTACGGCCGGTTAGCCACCTAATTGAGAAAACCCAGGGAGTTTCCGGTTTTGTCGAGGGAAAACACTAGCTTTCCACCCACACTGTGGTGCATAGTCTCGCTCCTAACAACGAAAGATTAATTGCTTTAATTTCCGAGACATGATTAATCACAATTAACAGCCCGGCGCTACGGAAAACGTCTAGCTTCGGCAAAGGATTAAAAAAAACACACACAAACCAAAAAAACAAGCTGGAGGAAAGTCAAAGAAAATTTCTACCAAGAATAGAGCTTACATAGTTCCTATTCAATTGGATATAGTCTTGATAATTTCTTGTTTTTTTTGTAAAAGAGGGAAAATCGAGAAACAGACTGGTGCAACAATATATTTATAATATGCCGAGTACAGCTTTCGAAAACAATGTTTTTCGCAAATTAAGAGATTGCAATAATAACCTTAATGTTCCTGGAGTATCCGACGCAAATGAAATGAAGCGGCCCTGAGGGCGAAATTACTTTGCCACTTTCCGTGGTTATTTATCGCCTCCTTATTACCACCGAGCAACTTTTCAACCCGATTCCTTCTCATTCCAACAACGTTCCTTTAACGATGTCGTGCTACTCTCATTTCTTCTTTAACTAATTTCTATGACTCGATTTCCTCTACAAAATTCTTCATATAAATTATTATCCACATGTATATATAGATCAACCCTTGGAAATATTCTCCTATCATTTTATCCCCCTCTTCTCAAATTAATTAAATTAAAAAATTTTTGTCGCAAACTTTTCTGATAATAATTTTAGTATTATCAGTTATTACTCCACAATTATTTTATAACTTCTCGACATATCTCTCTTGATTTTATTATTATTTTTATTTCTAAACTTTGATTTCATTTTTCAAAAATTAAGGTCAGTTCATCTGTCACTGACGTGACGTCGCTTATATTTAAGCAGAATAAAAATTACAATCGGACGAGGAATAGTAAATCGGTTGAATTTTTTAATAAGAAGGGTAAGCCTCGCTAATATCAAGAAAAGAATTTTAGTTTAATAAAAGAAACAATGTAGAAACTTCTTCATTCAAAAAGTGCCCAATTCATATATATATTTCAACTGTTCTATTTTGAAAATTAATTTTTAGTCCACAAAGCTTTTAAAAGAATGTCTAGACTTCAATATAAGATTGAAGTTCGTAACTTGTCATTGAAAATTAAAAATTCATGGTACAATACAAATATTTAAAAACTCTTTTAAATAAAATATCCAACTTTGTCTTTCATCCAATGCAACCAATTTCCAACTTTCTCTTTTATATAATTTGTTACGTCACGATAAGGTATTTCCAATAACCAATGATAATAATATCGATTTCAGTGGTTTAGACTTACTCATCAAGACAAACTTGATTAGGTGTTATTTTAAAAATACATGTTAGTGGTTTAGACTTATTCATCAAGACGAACTTATTCAGGTGATGTTTTAAATATTATGTATAATTAATAATAATATGTAAAATTATAATAGGGATAATATTAAAAAGTTAGAATAACAATAATAAATTGCATAATGATGATAATAATGGAATGTCAATAATAACAATTAATAGCAATATCAATATTAATAATATGTAAAATAATAATTAGGAACCGTAGGTAATAAAATAATAACTCTGGTCCCTGGAACGTGAAGGCTGTGTGCCACTAGGCTTAAACAATGGAAAAAAGAAAACAAACCCCGCAGAATATTGAGTGAAGTATATATACAAAATCTTATCAAGATGTAAGAAAAAGAATTTTGATAGAAGAAACAAGTAAATCTATATGGACGAATACCAACAGAAGAATTGTGAGGCTGAATTTCTTTAAGTTGAGTCGGCTTTCGGGAAAGTGTGGTGGAAGTGCGCTTAAGAAGTACCCAAGGGTATATATCGGGATCCAGTAGTGCACCATCGAACAAAAGGTTGATGCAATACTGTTGAAAAAGAGGGGAGAAGAGGTGGGAAGCAAAAAGCAGGAACTATTGCAAATAAATAACTGTGCTGAGTAGCACTAGGGGTTGAGGCTAAAACTCTTAAAGGGGGAGGTGAAAGTGAGAGAGAGAGAGGGAGGGAGGTATGTAGGAGGGATCGAATGAAGCGAGAATTCGATGAAAGAGAGACTCAAAAAAAAGGTGGAAGCGTAGGGGTGGTGCTTCCTATCGAACTTTATATAGGGAACCCGTTTCAGGAGAAATATACTGGAACTAGAAATGAACCGATTGGGCACTACCCCATCGATATATATCGAGTGGTGGTAGGTAGCCTCAGGCACAAGAAAGGTCGCGAGGGAATGGAGCCGTTTTCCGAAAGCGTGAACCTTCGCCACACGAAAATGACTTGCCAGGTCAAGTGCTTTTGTAGGCGAAAATCAACCCAGTCACAATGTTGTGCTTATTTTCAAAAGAAGCCCTCTCCTCTATTCAATAGTGAATTCGTTTCAGGAGCGTGATTTTAAATTGGTTACTTGTGAAAATAAATCAAAACGCTAAAAATAAACGTCTTCCTCTAGAACCTTGTTTATTTAGGTATATAAAGGGACTATTTTTAATATCAATATAACTTTAATATTTAAATATTTTCTAATTTTAATATTTCAATATTTAATATCATATATATCGAAAATCAGCTCTAGATAAATTTACAACAATTAAGTCATGAAATATGTAATACATGAAATTCTGCACTCTCTACAACCTTTAAGTATTTATTAATTTTACAATATACTAAAAGTTATGTTACATACTATGCTGAATGTAAAATATTTCTCAATCCAGAGCTAAAGTTATTTATTGATTTGAATTTTTTTATTTCAGATATTCGTGTATATTTTGTTGATTTACTGAAATATACTATCGCTGAAAGTAAATAATTTTTAAATTTCTCCTCACAAGGTTTACATTTTGGTTTATGAATTTTTAATTTGAAAAAGAGTTGCCGGACTAAAGTCAGTAAACATTTAAATGCAATTTCAATTAATCCGTTTTCTCTCTGTATTGTATATAAGGATTCCAGAAAATTTAAAGCAACCAATTTCCATCATTAGCTTTTATGCTATTTAACCAATTTCCAACGTTGTCTTTTAAATAATAATAAAAAATGTTTCACTAATTATTTTCGAGTCTAGACTTGCGTCTACTAAGTCAGGAACGATTCAAATTGATCTTTTTCGTAAAGGAATTATTATTTAAGGAAATAAAAAAATCATTAACTCATTAATGTTCTTTTAGCAGGAACAAAAAAAATGGTAAATGATTTAAATTGTAACTGGAGCTTGACTAATTGTTTCCAACGGGACTTAGAATAAAAGTCATTTTCTAAAATTCAGTATGTTGTTCTTTTGCACCAGTGTAGCGGGTAATACATAAATAAGTATCCTTTTATTAAGGGTATATATCTCTTGTATGATGGAGGAGTGTACGCTCAGGTACGAGGAGAACGAGTCTAAAGGGTATTCACTGGATGAAATATACATAATCTTTTAAGAGAAATTTTGATCGTGTTACATTTCTATTTATCAAATATAAATTTAGTTATAGTCTACACCAAGAAGTCTTACCTGACATTTTTGGAATTATTTGTCAAACAATATTTTGTCTCATCAGTCAACGATCGTAATGAATTACCTTCGGGGATGAAAGACAAAGTTGTAAATTGGTTGAAGATTAAAAAAAAAGCAAAATTGGAAATTGGTTATATTGATTTGACGATGATGTCGAGGTATGAAGACAAACTTGATCAGATAATATTTTAAATATAGAATTTAGTGGTTTAGACTTACTCACCAGGACAAACTTATTCAGGCTGACATTTTAAATATAGAATTTAGTGGTTTAGTCTTACTCATCAAGACAACTCATGAAGACATGATTGATCAGGTGATATTTTAAAAATAGAATTTAGTGGTTTAGACTTACTCACCAGGACAAACTTATTCAGGTGACATTTTAAATATAGAATTTAGTGGTTTAAACTTCCTTATCAAGACGAACTTATTCAGGTGATGTTTTACATAAAAAATTTAGTGGTTTAGACTTACTCATCAAGACAAACTTGATTAGGTGTTATTTTAAAAATACATGTTAATAGTTTAGACTTACTCATCAAGACGAACTTATTCAGGTGATGTTTTAAATACAGAATTTAGTGGTTTAGACTTACTCATCAAGACAAACTTCATCAGGTTTAATTTTAAGTCTAGAATTAAGTGGTTTAGACTGTATATTTTTTCATCTTTTTCTTCTTATTCAGAGTGATTCCAAATGTTAGAGAAAACCATAAATTTAAATATAACCAGTCACTGCATGTCTTAAAAAACCATAAGGTATTTTGGTACCAATAAGGGTACTGTTAAGAGCAATCCCAAAATATTGACCCATAGTTCAGGTTTAAAACATAAAATTATTTAAGAATAGATTATTAAATAAATTGTTTATCTCACGTCCATAGGACATAACAATAAAGATGAAATTTTAAAATACTTTCATCTTGTTCAGTTTATTAGTTTTGCAATTAATGAGGAATAGAGAGTTTGACAAATTTCAGTGTCAACGGGAATGTTGACATTCTCCGAACTGCATACCCTACGGCGTTATATGGATAAACAAGCTCCGGGGAATGGGAGAAACTGTTAGCTTCCATTTTTGTCAATCATGGACTTTATCGACGATAAACGTTCTGCTCGCCACAGTGTTTCAAGTTCTTATTAAACATTTAATATCAATGTAAACTGGAATATGATTGGAAAAAATATTGCCGACGATTTCAGCGTTGATGAATACTGGCGATAATGTAAATACAAAATTATTATTTACATCATTCGTAGTGAATTTGACTTTAAACCTGTTTAAATTTTCACCTAGTCTTAAAACCATCGTTTTTGACACACATCTCTCTTTTTTGACCCAACGTATCGTATGCTGCTCCATAGAGGAGCGCTAAACGTTTTATCGCGTCGCCAGTACGATTATCGACTTATCGCTCGACATTTCGAATTATCTCTGAGGGCTGATATAGTCAAGTTACGAGAATTCCTCTCTCTCATATAATATTACGACGATCGAGATGAAAATTGGAAATGTCAAAATTCTCCTTTTAATATTTTACTACAAAATTATTAATTGTGTCATATTGTCAATCAACCGAGTTTTACAGTTTTCTTCGGTTTCGAAAATACACTCAGATGCTTTAATGCTGTCCTTCCGGGTGGACGGTATTTTGAAAAGTCGTATGATTTCTGTCAAAATATTTTCAGTTCATGACATATGAGAACATTCGTATATCACGAACTAAAAATAATTTATAAAAATGACACGACTTTTCAAAATTCCTTTAAATCGGAAGGACAGCATTAATGCATCTGAGTGTATAATGAAACATTTTCATAATTAGATTAAAAACAAATGGAATTGTAAACAAAAACCAATCAGAAAAAGATGTATGGTCGTTAGGTGCAATAATATTTGGAAATAAAGTTTAATCTATAATAGCAAAAATGTAGTCGAATAGAAACACGATATACTGATAATTCGGTCAAATGGAAGTTCGGATAAATAGAAAATCGATTACACAGATTTCTGTCAAATGGAAATTTTATCAAATATCCGAGTAACAGCATTTAAACGAATCCTATCGATTTTATAATCGTTCGATACTTTTAAAAACCTCAATTTAATTTTTTCAATTAAGAATTAAAAAAACGTCACCATTTTCCAAAATAGGTCTATAATGATTGTAAGAAGGCTTTTCTCGTTGCTTTTTGAAACAGACGATTAGATTTTTGTCTCGAAGCAGATAAAATTCGAAAATCACCGAATACTCGTTATCTCTCTTGAGAAAGAGTAAAATTGATTTTCCCAACAAGATTAACGTTCATAGTGACAAAACCGCAAAACGAATTCGCTGTTAAATCGCGTTCTATGCATTGTTTTAATTTCAATTCAAATATTTTTCAAGTGATTTCATTCGTGGTCATTTATTGGCGACTACGAACTGAAATTTATCGGTCTGCACAGTCTATACTACATAGGTGATATTTTTCGTCCTTTTATTTTCACCACAAGCCCTCCCAACTTTTTTTTCCCACTCTCATCCACTTCCGCTCTTTATTTTCTATACGCGTACTATCGTTTTTTAACGAGCCATCCCCTTACAGTTCCATCCACCTCTTACTCGAATGCCCCCCATGACGCGCCATTTATGCACTGCTATACGCTTTGCCTAGTCTATGTGCCAAAATTGTCGACATCGATCGAAACTTTGACATTGTTCTCTGATTGCGTTAAAACCTAGTTAAACGCACATTGTTCATACTGTTCGTCAGAAATAGATTTTCTTTTTTACGTGCTGCAATAGATTACAGTTTTTCGATAAAATTTATTTAGCCAAACCTTTGAAAGAAAAATTTTTTGTGATAAGGGGAGGGGGGAATTTATAAAAGGGAAGTTGAAGTCACTTGTTCACAAAATACAGTGGATTAAATGTTAATCTCTTTTTATTCTCCTTGAAAGTTTTCTCGACACTACGATGTCTTCATAGTATACACACAACAGCTGACGCTATCAACTCGAGTGTGCCAACTTCGCGTTCTAAGCACTGCTTGAATACAGACTCTTCTATCCATCTGTCTGCACTTGTTAAGAATTGTATAAACGAACTTAAATCTCCACACCTGAAATATACTAACAAAAATATACGAATTTTGTGTGAAAAGAAGTAAATTTGATCTACTTTTCAGAATTTGGATTATTTTTAGGAGACATAAATTCTGAAAAAAAACTCTATCGTCTTTGGTTAGACTTTTCTTTGCCTGTGGAATTATTGTTTGGCTTTAAACTTCGTGGGACAAAAATTCTCGGATTTTTATTATGCGACCTATGCTGTTACTCTTTTAGTTCTAGGACCACTAAAATTTTCTGTTTCCGGTCTACACACAAGGGGTACTGAATCTGAATTCTTTGATTCAATTTTTGTTTGATAATGTTAATAATCGGAAATCATCAATGACATGAATCGATTTTGTATCCTAATTCCTATGACGAATTTTGCTTGGTGTTACTTTTTAATTTTACTAGTATATCTCAAAAGGATGCTAAACTATTACAAATATATTTAAATAGTCTGTCATTAATTATCCATACTTGTTCAGGTGATTTTTTAAATATCGAATTTATTGGTTTAGACTTACACATCAAGACAAACTTGATTAGGTGTTATTTTAAAAATACATGTTAGTGGTTTAGACTTACACATCAAGACAAACTTGATCAAATATTATTTTAAAAATATAATTTAGTGGTTTAGACTTACACATCAAGACAAACTTGTTCAAATATTATTTAAAATATAGAATTTAGTGGTTTAGACTTACTCTTCAAGACAAACTTGATCCGATGATATTTTAAATATAGAATTTAGTGGTTTAGACTTACTCATCAAGACAACTCATGAAAACATAATTGATTTGGTGATATTTTAAAAATAGAATTTAGTGGTTTAGACTTACACATCAGGACAAACTTGTTAGTGGTTTAGACTTACACATCAAGACAAACTTGATCAAATATTATTTTAAAAATAGAATTTAGTGGTTTAGACTTACTCTTCAAGACAAACTTGATCCGATGATATTTTAAATATAGAATTTAGTGGTTTAGACTTACTCATCAAGACAACTCATGAAAACATAATTGGTGGCGTTCGCCGGACATACCCAAAGAAGGCAGGTAGTCGTTTCGGTGGCTACTTCAGGACTGACTAATTCGGCAAGAATGGCTCCTTTTGTAGGTTTCTTTTACAATGTTTTAATCTGTACAAAATATTTTAAAAATATTAAATAAAATATAAAAATTCTTAGCGACTACATGACAGTAATTTATTTGTGCAACGAATCACAATTTTCACTCAATTTTCTTCTAATACCATGTTTTTAATTTCCTCCAAACTTGATAAAGTTTAAATCGATATATGGCACTTGCCTACTAAATCGATTTTATTAAAACGATACTCTACGATTCGCCATTGGCCAAATGGATTTACAACTTTTTTAAGATGAAGAAGTTTCTCACTTCAGGTTGATGATACCCATTACACTCTCAACTTTTCTAGAAACAACATTAATCTTAACTTGGTTTCTGTAGTGGTGAATACCTGTTCCCCGTTAGTTACTTAAGTCCTCCTCTTCGCACCGAGTTAAAATATTTCCTCTCTCTCTTTCATTCTCTCTCACTTTTTCACAATTTTATCTCATCATTTTCTTCTCCCTCTATCTCAATGTTTCCCCGAGAAATTCCATCTCTTTCGAATTGCACTCGAAGACGAAATCGAGGTCCGAGGTTTGTGTGCTTAGCGCTTTCAACTTCCGGTTCAATGCCTCGTTAGTTTTTGGAATTAATTTTCCCCCTTCTGAATTTTAGCCAAATCATCATCTTCACCTCTTGTGTCCACTTGCAGAGAAATTCTCTCAGAGGTTTTGATTGTGAAGGAATTTCAACAATCCACTCAAATCATTCTCTTGCCATTCTTTCACTGTTCCTAATAACTGGAATAATTATTTTTATATAGTTTTTTTTTGCAACCGTTAACGAATAGCAATTGTATCTAAAGTTAGAATCTTGTTAAAATCAAAATGGAAAAAAATGGAACTGATTTGGAAATATTCTTTTTTTAGTGTTATTTCATCATTAACAGACAATGGAATGAAGGAATGCTCGTTACTTTTTTTAAAGGACTTTTAAACCAGTTTAAATAGACTGGAATTAAGACCGCTGTAAACTGAAAAGAGTCCTTAGCCACATCTTGAAAAGCTTTACGACTTACAGTTCCCGATACTTCTTTTGAGGGCGATTTACGCAGTCCGCGCTTGCACTCCAGTGTCTATAAGCCAACGAAGTGGTTAAATCCCCTTTTTTACAGTGGACATTTACACTGCTATTCGCTCTTATTTATTTATTACGTCATTCATTTCTTTTTTTCCTTCGTTCTCCGTTCTTTTTCCACTCACGTTTGTCTTAAAACGAGTGTCGCGTCTCACACTCTCTCAGGTCAACTATTTCGCCCTTCTAAAGGCGCGTCCTTTCTTTATCACTTTCTTTTTTTTTACTGGGAACTTTATAAGAGAATAAAATTTCTCGTTCGCAGTTTCATTGAGTGGTTTTACGATTCATCAAACACGAGACAGTTTCCTTTGACCTCAGGCGGTAACGGATTTCAGTTTTAGAATCTCTTCACGATTTGAATAAACGGAATTTTGACGCTTCATTTATCATATGTACTCAAAGGTTTTTTTTACTATTTTAAAATTTATTGCAGATTTATTTATCCGCTGTCGGTAATTACCCACGGTCGATAAAACAGAACACCGTTATTAATACTTATAGAGTTTTTAAATCAAAGCGATCGTTGCCAGTGTCTAGTAGGGTCTAAACAGAATAATTTTCGTCTTCCTGGTGCTCTTGAATATTCGGGATTCACGTCAAAATATATTTTACTATTTCAAAATTTTTATTTAAATTTCATTTTAATTTCAGAAAACAAGAAAGAATTCCTCGGAAGGACATTATAAATCACTCATTATGATATTGAAAAAATTTCTTAAATGGCGCCAATGTGGATATTTTTTAGCTTCTTTTCCAACTAAAGTTGGCAGTGCGTAAAATTTCGATATGCCAGGCCGATTTCTACATTACCGATTTTCCCAACGTGTAATCTCCTACCGTGTCGAGTAACTTTCTCGACCTCTTCCTCCACACCCCTTCAAACTCTACTCCTCTTTTCACTCAACCAACACCAACAAGTAAAATTTCAAATCCCCGGAAAATGCTCTTCCCTCGCACATCCCATTAAATTTTTTTACACTCGGGCCACAGTGCCGTACAAAAGCTGCTCAGATTTAAAAGTTTTCTTTACCGAAAGTGTGTACATGAACTCATTATACATATATATCTACTTATGTTCTCTAAAAGCTATTTTTAAACAGATTTTGAATGAAATAATTATTTAACTAGGGGCAAAAAAAGTAAATATGGGCTGATGAACGAATTTTTTTTAATGGGTGTTAGCTTTTTTCCGTAAAGTTTCAGTGATAAGGATGGTCCTAATAAATGATGTACTAAAAAGTATCAATTTTTCTTTTAAGAGTCAACATGTGGATTCTAATTTTGTAACCAAAATTAATTATTAAAGAAAATTTTATGCAAAACGGAATGAGGAAAATTTCTTGAAAGTGCGAAAGAAAAAGTGATAGGATACTTGTATTGTCTCTCCCTGAAGAGTAATCGAGCTTTGCAATTTAATCAAAATCAAAAACGTATATTCTGTAAAGTTGCATTTTACCATGTGGGAAACTAATTTGAGATAAATTAGAAACTATTGAGAAAGCCAATAAGTTTTAGAATTATTCTGTTCTTTGTGTCTGGATGGTACTACTTTAATTTTTATTAGTGTCTGGGATGACAAATTAACCGAAAAAATTTTTCTGGCATAGAAAACAGCTTATGCTTGTTTACAGTTTGCAAACTTATGATCGACTTTTCCACAATTAAAGCACGCAGTTGATCTGTCTACTGCCTTACAAACTTACCCTATTTGGCCATATCCAAGATATCGTACGACTAAACATTTGACTGGACAGTACATAAATCCAATCTTGATGTATTCGAGTTTTTTCAGCTGATCCTCTTCTTCCTGGTCGGCAACAACTACAACGAGTTTCATCCCTCGTTTATTTGGTCTTAAGACAGTAACTTTCTTGCTTCTCGAGAACATCTTGCCGACTCTGCAGCAGCTTTTCTTCTAGGCAATATTTGGGTAAGGCAATTCAAGTAGCGGATCTCAAATGGGGTCCTATTGGGACAGAGGTTCCACAGGGTCCCTTACTGATTATAATTTTTATTTTCTTGTTGGTTACATGGCGTGTTGCATAGTAGGTGCCCAATTATAATTTTTACTAATGATTGGAGAAGTGTTCTTCATCATACCAAGCATATGCATCATGGGGATGATTTGCAAATCTATGTACCCTCTAGTCTTGATGAGTTGGATAAACATCTAGCAATGATGAGCACCTCATCTTCCTGGGCAAGGCAATCCAAGTAGCGCATTTCAAATCGGGTCCTATTGGAACATCTATTCCAAAGGGTCCCTTACTGATTCTAATTTTTAAAAATTATTTGACAACTGTTCTTCAACATACCAAGCATATGTATCATGTGAATATTTTGCAGATCTGTCAAAATGTTACCTCATTTTGACTCTTGTTGTCCTGTCCTAATTCTGAAATTACAAGCAGATTTTTAAAATTTGCAGAGTTTTCAAAAACTTAACAGACCACTAAACGACTCTACTGAGGTTTATTAGAAAAAATGCTCTTTTTCCCTTACATCCCTCTTTAATGTGAAAAGAAGATTTGATTACCAACAAAAATCTTCCGTTACATGGAAAAATGTCCACGTAGCATTTTTCAAGAACTGACATAAATCCTAAAACTGTCATTCTTTTTATTTCGAATCCATTAAACTCTCCACTCTGCTCAAGTATGTCCAAGTAGACGAAACCATTAAGTTAATATAGTAATCCAACTGATTAAAAGATTTCTTTTTATTAAGGAGAAAAAAGAAGAAGAAGTGATTTTGATCATAGCGCTATATCTACCCGGCGTTCTCTCCTATTGTCGTTTGGCACGTAGGGGTACGCTGAGGGGCGATTTTAACAAGAAGACTGGCTCCTCCTACCATAGCCCGAATCGCGTTTTCATGCCATCAAAATCGATTCCCTGACGTTAGCCTTTTTTGTCCCATTCGCAGTGTGTTCGAGGACACTTAATTTTTTATTGGGATTTAAAAAATTTTTTTTCTCAAAAAGTCAGGTGTAAGTTTATAATTCCTTTTTTTGCCCATACAAACAGAGTTCTCTTAACGATCATTGCGCTTCACATTTTGATATTGAAGTATTCTCGAAAATTCACTCTTGTCAAGAGAACTGTTGAAAACTAGTTTTCGAAATTGCTGGGGAAACGTTTTGTAGAATAAGTTGTGTTTACCGCACGTAACGCCTCTTGAGAATTTAGTAAAGGTCGGTACTTGAAGTTAGTTTTGAACAAAGAGGCCTCGTGAAATGAAATTATTACATGGAAACAAGGTACTCTGCGTTGATGACAGTTTTCTGTACCAATTAAGATTAGATGTTGATGAAATTTATTTTCCCTCACATTGGTGAATTTATCACCCTATATGCTTCCATTAATAGAAAATGGAAATATTTATAGTTTGGGTATATATTGAATATGAGTTCCATTATGATGCACACGTCCAATCACACTTCGACTCGATTACGAATGGCAGGAAATGGTCTACACCCTATACCTTCGATTCCCTGTCGAGTCTCGAAAACAAATGGATGTTCAGATTTGCCTGCTTCCGTTGTTTAGAATGGGACAGAAAACGAAAAAATTGTCTTCAGTTCTCTCGAAGAAGAGATTTTAAGGGATTAGACCAGCCCATCTTGGGCTTAAGCAGACTTTAGGATCTTTCGGTCCGGACCTTCGTCACTTTTACGATCATGAATACCAGTCTCGTTTAATTAAAATAAGAGTGACACAAAGAGCTTGTGTCTAAAATTAAAGAACGTAATAAAAATCGACATCACACCGGAAAACTCTATCCGAAAATCTACTTTTTTCAATTAATTATTTACGAAATCGAAAGATATGTATCTTCTCAGAATATCTATTTTAAAAATAACACATGATGGATTGTCGGATAAATCGAGAATATTGGAACTAAAAATATTAGAGATATATTAAAAAAGGCTTTTCAACGCTTCACGACAGGGACCGCAATATCAGATTGAAATCCAATACGAAAGCTCCCTCTCTCTCTCTCTCTCTCTCCCTGCTCGAGCCCATTTTCGATCATGTTACGACAAGCCAAGTGTTTCACCTTTCGGCATTCCTTTTTTCGTCAATGTCATCAACGGCCAACACCCTCGAGGATTAACGACATATTGGGCAAAAAATTTGTCTTCAAAAACAAATACACATTACTCACACGATGATTTATATTTTTTCACAGGAAAAATCAATATTAATTTAGAAATTTTGAAGAATAGTCCAGAAAAGTCAAGAAAAAGAAAAGGGGGAAATATTTAAAGTTCGTTTCACAACTAACTATGCTTAGAACAACAATTTATCAGCAGCATTTGGTAAATTGTCAACCATTTGTTTGTTACTCTAAACAAATTATTTCCATTTTTGAAAAATTTTATAGTGTAAATTTAATCCATCTCACGGGATATGAGAATGTTTACATAAATAATATTTCAGCGGTTGTAAATTCGAGGCCCCCTTTAAGAAAATATCAAATTTCAACAAGAAACGTACTTTTTTAAAATTATTTTATTTTTAAAAAAAAAGTACCTCCCCCCTCTCATGAAAAATGGAAAGTGTACTCGTAGTGAAAGTGTAAACACGGAAACATTTGACTTTAACGATAAAGTATTTTCCACTCTCGACGAAAAGAGTCTCAAGGGTGTAAGAAAAATTTTTGCCAACCATCTAAAACTGCTTGAACCTGAAGTCACATTTCGAGGAAAGCAAGAGGAAACCTGGTATACGGTTAATCAGTCGTAAATGGGATCAGTGATGAGCTTAGGTGCTTGGATGAGGACGAACCTTGGGCATCGTTCGCGCACACACACACAGCAACCATCGAAAGATATCGTTTTCCAGAAGGGCAAGTACATTTCTGGGTAATCTTGCCTTGGATGTGAGACTTTTTTTATGGTTAGTGCTAAAACCTGGCCAAATGTGAGAAGGCCGAGAAAAAGAAAAAGGAATAAAAGTAAAATGAAAGGAAAGGGGAAAAGAGAGATAGAGAGTTCCGGGAAAACAGCCAAGGCGGTAAGATTGCCTCTTTTCTAATTTATAACTAGGTGAGGCTCGCCTTAACAATTTACGCCTTACCCTATATACCTTTGACTACCACTGTAACAAGCTACGACCTACGACGTCGAGGCTGTCGAGAGAAGAGATTGGCCTCACCAAATACAATATATATATTCTTGTTTCCCTTTTTTCTAAACTCTGTCCTTTTCTCTTTCGATTTGTTCTACTCGAATTCGAGAAACGTACGTCTTTCTGTCAGCGAGGATAGTTGGAATTAGATTTACAGTTAAAACATTAATTTCTATCTTTCAAGTTCTATAACGTTTCTTACATATTTTGGGTTTATAAATTATAATTTTTTCCAGGTGTGGTGGTTTAGACTTGCTCGTCAAGACAACTCATGAAAACATAATTGATCAGGTGATATTTTAAAAATAGAATTCAGTGGTTTAGACTTACTCATCAAGACAAACTTGATCCGGTGATATTTTAAATATAGAATTTAGTGGTTTAGACTTACTCATCAAGACAAACTTGATCCGGTAATATTTTAAATATAGAATTTAGTGGTTTAGACTTACTCATCAAGACAAACTTGATCCGGTAATATTTTAAATGTAGAATTTAGTGGTTTAGACTTACTCATCAAGACAAACTTGATTAGGTGATATTTTAAAAATAGAATTTAGTGGTTTAGACTTACTCATCAAGACAAACTTGATCCGGTAATATTTTAAATGTAGAATTTAGTGGTTTAGACTTACTCATCAAGACAAACTTGATCCGGTGATATTTTAAATATAGAATTTAGTGGTTTAGACTTACTCATCAAGACAAACTTGATCCGGTGATATTTTAAATATAGAATTTAGTGGTTTAGACTCACTCATCAAAACAACTCATGAAAACATAATAGTTAATTTGATGGCGTTTTCTGGACTGACCTAGAGAAGGCGAGTACTTGATTCGGTGGCTCCTTTAGAACTGACTAATTTGGCAAGAGTGGTTCCTTTTATAGGTTCCTTTTGCAATGTTTTCAACTTTGCAAAATATTTCATAAATATTAAATATAGTATATAAATCCGACGCGATTACCTGACAGTAGTTTATTTAATCACAATTTCCACTCAATTTTCTTCTAATATCTCTACGATTCGCCATTAGGAAATTTTGGGTTTTCAAATTATAATTTTTTTCCACGTTTCTTTCGATTTTTCCCTAAAAAGTAGTAAATTAGTATTGATGTGTGCCATTTACTTGTCGATTGTGTCAAAATAGATTCGGTTTTACGCTAAGTGCTTATTGACACCACCTACTTTACTCTTTTTTAAAATCTTAAAAAAACGATTTTTCTGAAGGCAGAAAAAAGGCCTCGGTTCAGAAAAGACTTTTGATGTAAATTTAATTTTTTCAATGTCATTTTCAGTCTAAAATAATTAATGTAGAAAATATTACCTGGTTTGTCGAAGTTAATCCACATTTACAAAGACTATTGATTGTGGTAATCTACGAAGTTAATTTTTTTGCTTATAATTTAGAAATTTTTATAAGTCTTAGTAAACTTTTGAAAGTTTTTAGAAAAAAAATTCCCATGTCTGAAGATATGATTTTAGAGCAGCCGTTCTCGTTTCGACAAATTGTTAGCCGTTCGGTTATGGTCTTGTGTGCGTGGAAAAAGACTTTACTCAGTTTGGACGTTACTTTGCCACGAGTCTTGATTTTCGATTAGACGTGAAGCGTGCAAGCTCCAATCGGAATGCAGAAAACCCTAAAGGATCTGCATTGCAAATTTCATTTTCTTAATGGGAAATGGAGCAGCGTTGCCCTCATGCAACATGAAAACCGTTCACCATCTCTGCCATTACCACTCTCTCTCTCTTCCTCTCTCTCTCCCTACATATATATTGGAAGTCGGAAAGAATCAGCAACTGTGTAACGGTTTGGAAACTGCAGCAGAATGTTTCATAAATTTTATTTTATTTTCTTCATCGAGAGATTAAAGTCGATAATTTCCCTTCTCGCGTGTGTTTCAATCCTTATACATAATTGATTTTTCATCTTGCTAAAAACTTACTTTCTCGATTTGCATCCAAGCGATATGTCTAGTCTTGTTGGAGGGAAAAATCGACTTTTTCTTGTTAAAAAATAAATGTTGGTCTCTTTGAGTTTAATCATCTTCGATTGACTCTTGAAACTTTTGTGGCTATTGGTCCTGGAAAACCCTTTGGTCAATCTCCCTACCAGGGGGGGGGGGACTGGAGTTCATAGAAAACCACTATCGCCGTATGTTAGACACGTAGTGGCAAAGGTAAACGTGAAAAGTTCGAAATGAGGATATTTGTCGGGGAACACGACGTGCCCTGTCGATAACCAGTACAACATGTTTGAACTGGGTCAAAATGGAATCAATCATAAACGAAAAACTGTTCCGTCTTGGATGACTGGACAATTCAACATCAAGTCAACTAAAGATACAACTCACATTTTGGTTTCAAAAAGGCATTCAGAATATTGTGACACGCTCTGTCGATTTTAGTTTCTGACATAGCAGGCGTCTCTTATCTAGTTACAGCTTTGTTTTCGAACCGCACTTCCTCCTTTGACCTCCTTTAAGTTTTATCATACAGGGCGACATACAACTTTCCAGTAAACATATATTCTTTGAAAAAAATATCCTATTCGTAAAACTTGTCTTATTTGTAAACATAATCCCTGGAAAGGAATAAATAAATGCACCCTAATTATTTCAATTTCTTGACTAGTTTGATGGAACAAAAAGTAATATTAAACAAATGGAGAATATATTATGAAGATAGATGTCAAACGTACTTTTTTTTGTGTATATGTTCCTCCATGAGATATTGATACACAAGGTGCATTTGTTGCGAATAAGGTAAAAGGAATATCACTTTGATAGAAAGCTTTTCTGAGTACGAACTTAGAATAGTGTACATAAAGAAAAATAAAGCATCAACATCAAAGAAAAATTCTCGTTCTATCTCAATCAAAGAGATTTGAAAGATAGAAATCAGGATCTTGAGAAGAAAGAATCTACGAGACCCGACTAATTTTATTGGATTTTTTTTCCACTATTGTTCCAAAAGACGCGGTACGGGGAAATAAATCTAATAAGCTGTTTTACATTAACATAATGATGAGTATATGGAAATACCGATACTATAATCATTTATGTTCTATAAAGAGGATTTTCATCTATTATTTAACAAAAAATCACTCAAAATATTGTTCTTCATCGTTTTCACGACTTGTAATTTTGTCTTTTCAGGTTTTCAAAAAACAACCTATATTGTTCTTCATCGTTTTCACGACATGTAATTTTGTCTTTTCAGGTTTTCAAAGAACAACCTACTTGGCTACCTACTTTGCAGCTCATCATAAAATTTGACAGGTGCAGTTTTTCTCTCCTTAATTGATCTGCATATCCCACTGTAAACAGAAATAAACCATGAATAAAATGTGAGGAGGAATTTCGATAAAATAGCTTACCTGTATAATTTAAGACTTGATGCCTGCCAAGTAGACTCTAGAGATCGAAATTTCCGAAAGTAGAAAAATTTCAAAACATGGCTGAAATCAGACAAAAAAAGAAGTTAATTTCACAATCTGGAAAAATCAATGTTATTGTATTAGAAATGTAAACTATTCAATTTTGGTTCCAATGGATTTATCAATATTGCCAATGACAATAATTCGAGGCAAGAAGATTGAGACTAGACTGGAAACATCTTGAAACAACAAGGAGAGCAATTGACGGTGGAGAATGGAATTTTAACTTAAACAACAACTAACAAGTAGTAGTAAGTAATAATTGAGTCAGGCAAGTATGGTTTGGATCTAGCTGGAGAATAGGAGAGGAATGTCAGGACGGAAAAGGGTGATCGCACATGACTGGAATTCTAAAACAATCGCTCGCTAGTTCGTTGTACTTTCATCTATTTTAGTTTCAACATATTCGATTTGACCAAACGGATTATATTTAACACGTTTGTTGATTTTAGTCAACCAAAGTCACGCGTTTTGCATTTTAGCAATTTAGACACGCTGATAACTCAAAAATCGAAAATACATATCTATAGATTTGAAAAAAAGGATTCATTCAAATGTACTCTCTATTCCTCTTTTTCGACGCATTTACTTTTCTCCCCCATGCGAATTTTTAAAACTGTAATTCTTAAAACAAATAAACTATCAACTATATGTATATATTTTATTAAAGCATCGAAAAATCGACTGTTTGCGTAAATACAATTCCAGAAGATATAATAGAATTGAAAAACATTTTAATTTTACGTTCTTTTTTTTTAAATTATCCTTCTTTTCTCGCGTCATCATTGACTGGAAAAATTTTTATGGGAAAAAATTCAAAAAAAAGTGTTATACAAAAAAAAATAAAGTATATTTTAATTTCGGAAATAATTGTATTTCCATTTCCGAAGGACGTTAAACGACTTGGAAAGCGACAATGGTTTTCAGTGGAGAAGACGATTTATGGTCAGCCAACCTTTCCCCTTCATCGGAAAGTAATTCACGCTTCAGTCTTGCCTACTCTTTAATTAAATTTATATTCAACAAAAGCATTATTTTCGGCACTGAAAGATTAATTAAAAATTTAATATAACGGAATAAACGAAATTCTTTTTATTTAATTAAACTATTTATAATTCGGAAATTTCTAATTCTATAATTCGTTCTTTAAATCAATTATTTTTAATAATTTATGAGAAAGGTCCTTGAGCATTTCATTATTTTTAAAAACTATTTTTTGACAAGAAAACTTTTAATAAAATAAAATTTTTTGAAAGATTTTCAATAAAATATTACATTTATATAAAATATTTTTGAAATTCACTTATTTATAATTTAATGTTACGTAAATTTAATTATTCGAAAGTTTTTCAATTAAATTTTAATGTATATTGTCAGTAAATAAAATCTTTATAATTTAAAATGAAAACTATTAAAAACTAAATGATTTTCAAATATTTGGTTTGCTTGAAAATCTTCGTCGATTATTTTTGGAAATTTTACTCTAATTCTTTTAAGATGAAATTATTTTCTTTTCTAAATCGCAATTGTTTTTAAGAATTCCGAGAAACTTGATTGAAAATTAAAGTATTTATTTATTATTTAAAACCCACTTATTTTAAATTAATTTTTATGAAAATTCACTTCTTTGAAATTCTTTAATTTAATATCTATTTTTTATTTAACTTTTATCCTAGAATATCTTTTATCTATTGTTTAATTTAAAACTAACCTCAAATAAAATTAAATAAAATTTTTTCAAAAAACTTACTTTTTCCGCGTAATTTTAATTAAAATTTTCTAAAATTTTGACTTCAAATGCTACTATTTATAAAACTGTAAACTTGAATTTTTTAAAAATAAATTATTCTCGAGCTTTTGAAGTAAAATTTTGCTCTTATTAATTTTTATAAGTATAACAATTTTTTTTAATAGCTTTATAAAAATTATATATAATAATCGTCGTGATTCCAGATTTCCGGATCTCTGTCCACACTTGAAGTTAGTTATGGTTATTCTTTTGTTTTTTATACGTTTGTTTTGAAAATTAATTTTTGTGGGTTAAGTATTAGCATTTTTTATATTTTTAAATGTCAAATTTTTCAATGTTTATGTTATTATTGTACAGTGCTGCCAGATTGAAAGAAATATAGTCAATATAGTAAAAACTTGAAGTTTGTTTTAAAATGTTGTGAAGGCTGTGTATATATCAAGTAATTATGAAAATATTTATAAACATTTAAATTAAATAATATAAATAAAACCATTTTATAAAGATAAATTATAATTTTTATTCTTTACGTTTTTATGATTATAATAATAAATGTAATAATTATTAATTACTAAAGTAATTGTTACTGTTCCATTTATTATTTTGCAAATCAAAAAATATGTTATATTTTTAAATATAAACATAAAATTTTTAATTTCAGATTAACTACATAATTAACTATTTTTGTTTATTATTTTCAAAAAATATTAATAACAGTTTTCGAAAGAATTTAATTATTTAAAAAAAAAATTTTATAAAAATCAAATGACTAATTATTTCCAAATTTTTTCAATAAAAACTTTGCAAGATTTTAGTCATTTTAGTGCATTAATTTTTAAAATTAAAAACATTGAAAACTTTTACTTTCAAATTGCGAACAGATTCAAACACAACAATATTAATTTATTTCTTTATAATTCTTTGTGAAATTTAATTTCATTTATCATATTCTAGAAAAAATTATAACCAAAATCTGAAGAAAGTTTTTTGATTAATTTAAAGATTTCTGAAGATAAATAAGAAAATTCTGAAGATTGTCGTTTCAATCATCTGGCAGTACTGTTATAGTGTTTAATTCAATTTTTAGCTTTACAACTATCATTTACTCTAAAGGTAAATACTTTTCTATAATTTAATGTTAACATTATTTCAATATATTGAAAAAAGTTATTTGATATAATTTACATTCAATTGAATTTTATTTTTATAAATTTCTTAATGCAGAATATTTAGTTTTTTAACTTTTTAATAAATTTTTAACTTGCAAAACTCTAAATAATGTAATTGTTAAAAATATAATATTTATTTTTCATAATTTAAAATTATTAATTATTGTCATAATAATTTAAAATAATTACTATATATATTATTAAAGACTACAACATAAATTTAAATTATCAAAGTATATTTTATAAAATAGTAATTTAATACAAGTTTTATATTTATATTTTTTATTACATAAAAATATTGTCTAATGTCATGTTTATTTTGATGAACTTTAAACATGTCTTAATTTTCATATGTTTTTTAAATTAATACGTGATTTATAGAATATTCAACAAATCAATGAAAAATCGTCAATTTTTTCAATTAAAAATATATTACATCAATAATCTATTCCCAATATTTAAATAATGTTAACATTAAATTATGGACACATACCTGCCGAGTAAAATAATAATTATAAAGTTAAAAAATTCAATTAAACAACCAATATATAGAATTAAAATGTAGGGGGCTATCATACGCCTAAAATTTTATCTGAAATTTTTTTTTCTTTTGTTTCTAAAAACGAATTTAGAATATTTTTTTTATGCTTCATTATAATATTATATTACATCTTGTAATTAAATAATTAATTCAAGTTATAGTTTGTATTAATACTATAGATATTTTGTTTTTCCAAAGAAATTATAATTAAAAGTTGTTAACTTTATTATTTTTTCAATTAATTTAATTTTTTTGCAGTTATGGTAGTTTCAAAAGATACGGAATTTTTTGTTTAAAAAAGCTAAATGAATAATTATTTTTTTAATTTTTGGAATAATTAAAATTTTCGTAATCAAAATTATTTTGAAAATAAAAGTATAAAATATGTAACAATTTTGCGAGATTCAATTTTCTTCGTACAACATGAAAGTTTAACAGCAGTAATAGTATTTTAACAAAAATTTATAGGATTCATTTTAAAATTCATTTCTAATACGTTTAAATATGACATTAAAATTTAGAGAAATTCAAAATAGAACTTCCATTTTTCTGACTTTCTTCTAATTTATCGGACTGGATAAACTACAGATTTTCACTTTATTAGCGAAATTTTTTCACTGCTTCAATTAATACTTTAAAAAGTATATTTAAATTAAAATGGTTTTTATATTGTTTAAAATAAGCAATGTAAAAGATAAAATTTGCTCAAAAAATAATTTTTCACCTCCTGCCGGTTACCGGCTGTGGCTATTTTTTTATTAATTGTGAATTAAATTAATTTTTATGACCCAGATACTAATTGGAATTGTTCTAGCATGGTGGCCACTAAAAACAGTCAAAAAATTTCCCTAACTTTTTCCCGACTTTCCCTGACCAATATTCTGGGTGTTTTTAACTTGGTTTCTAATGAACAATAATTTAAATAAGAAATATATCTCTCAAATTATTATTAATAACTACTATTCATTTCAAACAGTTGAGAAGGATGTTTTAAGGATTTTTAAATCAATTTGTAGAAGTAGATACAATTCTTTATTTTTTAAAATTAAATCTTTAATCTTAAAGTAGCTGAGACTGCGGAAAAAACTTAAATTTTGAAAAGATGTTTTTTAGTCAATAAATCCGTTTAGATGCAAAAATATATAAATAGATCAATCTTGTATAGGCAATTGTCCTCACCAACATTTAATAAAAAAGCTTCTAATATTTTAGCGTAAAATAAAATGTTTTGCTCTTTTCTCAAAACTTTGATTTTTGTAAACATTTAACAATTATAAATTTAATAAACTAAAATTTATTTATAAATAAAAAACAAAAATGGGTTAATTGTCGTGGGCGGTTTTGGGTTTTTTCGGCGTGTTACTTGCCTAATGACATAAATACACTGAAAAAAAATTATTTGATTCAATTAATTCGAATTATTTGCAAAAATTTTTATTTGGATCTAATTAATATTTATTTGCTTCAAATAACTTGAATTATTTGAATCACATTTGTTTAACTCAAATAAATCTTAATTGGATCAATTAAATAATTAATTGATTATAATAAAACGAATTTTATTTAATGCAAATAATTAGTTATTTGAAACAATATATTTAATTTTACTCAATTAATTGGATATTTGATATAAATAAAAATTATTTTATATTTATATCTAACTATTTCGTTAGAAAGATAATGCAATTTGACTGTTTTGGCTGTTTAATATTTAGCCTAGTCTCCCTTATATAAATTTTTTTCTTTTTATAATCTTTACAATTTCCCTGACTAATTAAAAAATTCCCTGACTTTTCCCTAACCAGTGGCCACCATAGACTAGCCATAGTTCAGGTCCAGTAATTAATGTAAATTCTATTTAAATTGAGACCATTAAGTGAAAGTATTTGAATTTAAAAAAAATTAGAAGTTCGAAGTTCTTAAATCTTTTTTGTAAACTTTAAAGTTTCAAAATAATATAAAATGAAAATTTAATTCTCTATAATTGTTAACTTTTTCCACTTTTAATTATTTCAAACTTTTTGTTAGGTAATAATAATTATTTCTTTAAACATTTTTTAAAATAAAATGGAGTTTAAATTGTTTAAAATAAGCAGTTTGACACAACATTCCCGCGCGCTTGCGCGCGGATAGTTTAGCTAGTTATTATTAATTATTTTAAATAAATTAAATTTTATATTCAGTAAAGTTTAATTATTGTAGAAAATAAAATAAAAAATTTAATTTATTATTAAAATTCGTGGCGATTTCAGTTAATAGACATCCAATAAAATACATTTTTTTTTAGAATTTTCAACGCTAAATTTTTCTTATGAATTTTGGAAATTTAATATTTTTTCAGTATTTTCCAAGTCTAAAAATTTGAATTGGTTAAAAATAATTAATTTGATAGTAAAAAGTCATTCACTGATTTAAAAAGTATAATATTTTACTTACGAAATAGTTAATAAGTATAATTATTAGTTAAAATCATTTTTAGGTTATGTAAAAGTAAACTGAAATTTTTTCTAACTATTTCACTTAGTAAAAAACGTATTAACAATGAATAAATAAACAATTAAAATTAAAACAGTTAAAAAACACATATAATAAATAATAACAAAAAATAAATAGAATGAGATAAAAAAATTTTTTAATTAATTTAAAGAATATTTCAATCGAGACTGACAATCAGCGTTGAAAGCACAATTTGAACTGCGAATTTGAAACAGTCGGACGTTAAATATTTTTGACTATAATTTTGTTTCAATTTCTCGAAATAAGAAAACACGAAATTATCAAGTTTTGAAAAATCGCTATTTATTTTACACTCAGTATTAATAAATATCTGAAAGGGATTATTTTTTTTAAAGCAAAAATTTGAGGTTATGTTTGTAATTTTTTGAATAAAAATACACAAAAACGGATTAAATTTATGAAGATTTAAAGTAATTGTCGAAAAAGCAAGAAAATATGTAACTAAACTATTTTTCGAATTCGACAACTCAGCCCTGATTTTTCGAAAGTTCGCAAGCTCACCGCAGCATGACGCCACTGCTATTGACTACATTAACGATTTTCGTGTCAAAATCTCTTCTTCTTTACGTCTGTGGTTTAATCTTGGGAAAAACAATTTTCATTGCCAGGGAATTTACATCCGAGTCCAATTTGCCATAAGAAAATAAAGAAAAAAATGTCCGAAGACAACAACATTCTGGCGAACGATAATTGTAAGTGAATTTTAACTGTGAAAAAAATAATTATTCCAAATGACAGGAGGAAATATACGTTCGACGCCCGTCGCTCGACTATCACTAATGGCGGTTTTCCTTTTTTCATTTTTTTTTCTCCTAAACAAAAAAAAACAATCCGAGAACCGAAAAATTCTCTTGTGGTTTGTTTATTTAAGTTTCGAGACAAAAAAGAAAGTCAACTCATTGTCTCTGGAAAATTCGACACTTACTCTCTTGTCTCAAGAGAAAATATTTTTGACATTTCAGAATTTTTGTGTTGGAAGAAAAAATTTTGTTAACTAAAAAAATAATTCGATTTTTTTCTCAAAAGATTGCTTTTTTTTTACTTTGTTATAATTCACGAATTAGAATCAGGTAATTTGTCTTATTAAATCAACTATTTTTTCCCATAATTTTCAATTTTTCTTTTTGAATTTGTTTCCAAAAATATTTTTTTCTTCATATTTATAATTTTATCTCTGTGTCAAAAAGATCCTTTTTGAGGTTATGTCTCTAAAGAGAAAAATTTCCAAAACATATTTTCTTGTAATTGATAATTTTTTTTTTCTGCAAAATTCAATTTATTACAAAACGAAAAATATTGAGTATAACATTTATCTTTAAAAAAATGAAACTGAGAATAATTTAAAAGACGACGAAATTTTCAAATATTAAATAATAAAAATAGAATACTTCAAAAATATTTGAAAAATATGAAAAAATCTCGAGATAACTTTAAAACGTTTGCAAAGTAATTATAGATATTAAAATTTTCTGCTTTTAAAATTCATAAAAACATAAATATATATATATATATATATATATATATATATATCTTTTTGAATATTTTATAATGTCATATGGGGAGCAAGTGAAATTGATGGATTTAAATTATTAAAATCACTCTGTTCTTCATATGTTACCAATTTTATAACATAATAATTATTTTATGAAATATTTCTCTAGATTAAATATAATCTCTTTCAATTGAAAGCGCGTTTGTGTAAAAAAAATATATATATATAAAATTCTCAATTAAATATTTACGGTTAATAAAGACAACAAAAGTTCGATAAATCTGTGTTAAACATTTATTAATTTAATTTAATAATTTATTGTTTAAAGTATTAACATTTTTAAAATTATTATTTATTATTTAATTTTTAATATTTGTTATTAATGATTAATTATTTATTATTTATTATTTATTATTTAATATTTAATGTTTAATATTTAATATTTAATGTTTAATATTTAATATTTAATATTTAATGTTTAATATTTAATATTTAATGTTTAATATTTAATATTTAATGTTTAATATTTAATATTTAATATTTGTTATTAATTATTTATTATTTAATATTTATTATTTACTATTTATTATCTATTATTTATTATTTAATATTTATTTTAACCATTTTTTCCATTACACCCAATTTTTATTATTTTCTTTTTACATTTTTACTCATTTAAATATTATTAACTTGTAATTATTGATAATAATTTCTGTAAATCATTTTTCTCTGTTAAAATTAATATTCCGATAACTCTTTAAAGCTTATTAATTTTTTAATTAAATTTATTCAATTATTTACTTATTTTCGATTCAACAGGTAATTTGTAATTTATGAAAAAGTTGCAATTTTCCGAAATGTATTTTCGACTTATTGTTTAAAAATGAAAATGTAAAGAATCTTTCTTTGATTTTTTTGTAACTGATTTTTGTAATTTTATTTTATCAAATTCTTTTTCATTGGAAAAAATAATGAAAAAATTTTTGTTTTAAATTATTTAGGGGAAAATCAAAATGACGAAGTCCAGATGCAAAATTCTCACTCGATTCAAGATGAAGATGTCAGGTATTAAAATGAAATTATTTTTTGAATTTATTCTTTTTTTTAAAGTGGGAAAAAAATATTTTTAAAAAATTATTCATTTCGACGTATATATTTATATTTTTTCGAATGAATATTAAAATTTTTATCTATTTAAAGCATTCCTGGAACGAGTCATCAACAATATATTGAGGTGATTGTCAATTAATATTATTGTCATTAATATTAATAAAATTAAAATTCTTGTAAAGAAATTTCTTCAAATTTTTAATGTTCTTCTTCTTTTTTAGGGCGATTTCGACTTGGATGCAGTGATTGAATCGGAAATTATTAGCTTGGACAGTTCGGCCGCTAAACTTTTTGGCAAAGACGTCAAGTACAAGGTAGTAAATTCTAAAAAAAAATATTTTGATATTTTATTAAAAGAAAATAATTTTTTCAAACTGGCATAGAATCATAAAACAAATTCTAATTTCTAAATTGAAAAAAGAAAATAATTTGATATTCTTTTATTAAAAAATAAAGAATAATTTTGATATTCTTTTATTTTAAAAAATAATAATTTTTCAAACTGGCATAAAATCATAAAAAGAATTTCCTTTTTGTTACAATCGTTTTTTTTTTAATTATTTTGCAATACAAAAAATTATTCTAAAAAAAATTCTAGTTTCAATTTAAAATTATTTATGAAAATTGGTAAAAGATTTAAAATTTGGTTATTTTGTTGCTGAAGGTTTTAGCGCAGAACACGGGACAGTCGGATGACAATTTGGTTGTTATTTCACAGTCTCACGTTGATGATTCTCCGACTGCAACTCCACGAATGATCGATAAAGATGATCCAAGATCGCGACTTCATTTTGTCAAATATTTGAAACGAGAAGGAAAGACTGTGAAAATTTGGGAATGCGGAATATGTAAGATTCGCTTTTTGCTGAAAAACATTGACTTTCTTGCAAAGGGGTTTAACAGACAAATTTTGAAATCCATTTAATTAATTTCGAAGAATTTTATCAACACTTTCTATTTTTTTCCAGAATTTTATCAACACTTTTTATTTATTTCAAAAATTGAATTCTTTCAAGAAAATTTAATTGAAATTATATTAAAAATAATTTAATTCTTGGCAAGATTTTTTATTAAAATTCTTTAAAATAGATAATTTTGAAGAATTGATTTCAATTTTCTTGAAAATAATGAATTTTTAAAATAATTTTTACTGAAAATTTAAAAAAATGGTGATTATTATTAATTGTAATTAATAATTTTCCTTCTAAAATTACAATAATATTATTCGTAGATAAATTATTTTGAACAATTCTATTGTTAGTTATTGTAAATAATTACATTTTTTTAAAAAGGATTTCATTAAATTTTGTAGAAAGAATGTAATTTTTTTGAAGTAATTTTAATGGGAAATTTTGAAAACAATATTGAAAGTTACAAAGTATTTTTATTAAAAACTATTGAGAACGATTGAATAGTTTTAGAAAAATTTTTTGTAAATAATTGAACCTGTTTGAGAGAATTTTTAAAAATTGTTGAAAATAATTGAAATTAAATAATATTTTTAAAAAGTATTGAATTTCTCCGAAATTTTTCGTTATTTATGAAAATATTTCAATCCTTGCTAAAAATTTATTACTCTAATTTTTGAAAATAATTGAATTCTTACGATGAGTTTTGATTAAAAACTTTTGAGAACAATTGAATTGTTTACGAAAAATGATTAATTTTTGTAAATAATTGAATTTTTACGAAGAATTTTTATTAAAAACTTTTGAGAACAATTGAATTGTTTACGAAAAATTCTTGTTACAATTTTTAAAAATAATTGAACTTGTTTGTGAGATTTTCTCAGAATTACTGAAAATACAGGAATTTCGAATAAAACTCTTGAAAATAATTGAATTTAAATAATATTTTAAAAAAAGTTTTGAATTCCTCCGAAATATTTTATTATTTACGAAAATATTTTAATAGTTGCTAAAAATTTTATTATTTATAAAAATAATTGAATTCTTGCAACGAATTTTATTGTAATTTTTGGAAATAATCGAATTTTTGCGAAGAATTTCATGAAAAATTATTGAAAATTCATAATTTATTTCTTTCGAAGACTTTTTATGAAATTTTGAAAAATATTATCGTTTTTCAAAAAATTCATTTAAAATTGTATTTAAAAAAAATTGAATTCTTACAACGACTTTTACTAATTTTCTTTTATGTAATTAAATTCTTGTGAAAATTTGTTTATCTGTAAAAATAATTAATTTCTTCCGCAGAATTGTATTAAAACGAATTGAATGTTTAAGAAAATTTATGAAAAAATTGAACTCTTCTCAAAAAAATTATTATTTATGAAAATAGTTTAATCTTGCACAGAATTTTGTTACTTATATGAAAATAATTGAATTCTTGCCGAGGATTTTAGAATTCATAAAAAATAATTAAATTGCAAAGAATATTTTGTTACTTATATGAAAATAAATTAATTCTTGCCGAGGATTTTACAATTCATGAAAAATAATTGAATTTGTTTCGAAGAATTTTCTCTAAATATTTGAAAATAATTGAATTCTTTGAAGGATTTTCTCTAAATTTTTGAAAATAATTGAATTTTTTAAAGGATTTTCTCTAGTTTTTTGAGAATAATTGAATTTTTTGGAGGATTTGCTCTAAATCTTTGAAAATAATTCAATTGTTTGTAAGATTTTCTTTGAATTTTTGAGAATAATTTAATTTTTTGTAGGATTTTCTCTAATTTTTTGAAAATAATTGAATTTTTTGGAGGATTTTCATTAAAAATTTTAATTTTCTGAAAATAATTGCATGAAAATTGTCAAAAATAATTTAATTTATGTTTAAAAAATTTTTTTTGAAAAAAATCGAATTTTTTTAAAGAGTTTTCTTTAGTTTTTTTAGAATATTTAAATTTTTTGAAGGATTTGCTCTAAATCTTTAAAAATAATTCAATTGTTTGTAAGATTTTCTCTAATTTTTTGAGAATTGAATTTTTTGGATGATTTTCATTAAAAATTTTAATTTTCTGAAAATAATTTAATGAAAATTGACAAAAATAATTAATTTATGTTTAAAAATTTTTTTTGAAAATAATCGAACTTTTTGAAGGATTTTCTCTAGTTTTTTGGGAATATTTGGATTTTTTGAAGGATTTGCTCTAAATTTTTGAAAATAATTCAATTGTTTGTAAGATTTTCTTATAATTTTTTAGAATAATTGAATTTTTTGAAGGATTTTCTCTAAATTTTTAAAAATATTTGAATTTCTTGTAGGATTTTCTCTAATTTTTTGAAAATAATTGAATTTTTTGGAGGATTTTTATTGAAAATTTTGATTTTCTGAAAAGAATTTCGTCAAAATTGTCAAAAATAATTTAATTTGTTTAAAAAAAAATTTTTTTTAAATAATCGAATTTAATTAATATTTTTTTTGAAAAATAATTATTATATTCAGCCAAGAAATTAAAAATTATTCATTTATTATTTTTAATTTCATTAAAAATTATAATGCTAAAATTGAATGGCTTTAAATAATTTATTTACGAGAATAATGAAAATGGGAAAATTTTGCGAATTTCGAATATTAAGTTAACTGATTAATTAAATTAATTTATGTATTTTTTATCATTAAATTTAATAAAACCCTGATATATAGATGATTTGCGGGCAAAATGTTCTAATCCCTTGGGAAAAATTTTTAAATTTGGTTTTTCTTTTTTTTTGTTTAGAGTTACTTTAATAGATGTTTGGCTTGTTTTCAATTTGCACTTATGAAAAATTGTAGGCACAAAAGAGTTTAGACATCAGTACACATTGATGAGACATCTACCAACACACACGGACGAGAGAAACTTCAAATGCGAAGCTTGTGGCAAGGCCTTCCGACAGCTCTCGACTTTGAGCCAGCACAAGGCCATTCACAGCGACGCGAGGCCGTATGTCTGCGAGTTTTGCAAGAAGACCTTCAACAGGTTGGTTCTAACGCTATACTCTCAAGTACTTTATCGCGGTGCTTTTAACGGCTCACATTGCAGGGTCTCAACTCTTATCTCTCATCGGAAAACACATTCTGAACACAAACCACACAAGTGTCACATTTGTGGAAAGGGATTTCATCAGAAAGGTATATTTTTGTCGAAACGATGAGACAAGATGTGGTGGTGTTTTCTTTTTCTTTTCTCAAATACTAAATTTTTATGTTTCGTTTCAAAAAAAAAAAATAATAATAATAATAACAATAGGAAACCTGAGGAACCACGTCTTCACTCACACGAACGAGAGACCATACAAGTGCGAGCTTTGTGCCAAAGGTTTTAATCAAATGTCAAATTTGGTGTGCCATAAAGTCAAGGCTCATGCTCATGTGGAGAAGATGCAATATGTCTGCGAAATATGCGAAAAGGAATTCCCCCGGCGGTTCTCTCTTCGTGCTCATGAAGAGCAGAAGCACGGGATCAAATACCGTAATTCTTCGTCCGCATCGGAATCCTCTTCAAGTACGGATAGTGTTAAATGGTGAGGACTAATTTCGTGTCACTTGTTCTGTATTATTTTTTTCTTAATTTCAAATTCGAAATTCTCAAGCACATGACAATTTTCATGATGAGTTGCAAAGCAGAAAGCCAAACACTATATAAGTGTTTCTTTGAAAATCTTAAAAGACAAAATTAGATGCTCTAAATGTGGTGTCTCGAGAAACTATGGAAATTTTTCCAAATTCAGAGAAATTTTCCTACGTTTTCATAATGAAATTACCCCCAACGTTTAAGTAAATTTTTCCAAACTTTTGGGATTTTAGCTATAAATTATTTCATCGGAATGTTTCTAAATGCATAGGAAGATTTTCATATGTTTTACAAAAATTCCCTCTTATATTTTAGTAAATTTTCCTAATTATTGAAATTTTCCTCTTAAATTTTATGGGAAAACATCGAAAAAAATTTTCTTAAAGTCGAATTATAGCTTTATTCTTTAACCTTCTACACTCTCATAATTCTTATAAAAATTATTATTTGCGAAACATGCAGATGGAATATTTTTAAAATCATTAAAAACGGTTACATATTACATTATTAGTACATTTTTCACATAGACATTGTGCAGAAGTTTTTTTTTTTTTTTTATTTGAGTTACCTTTATATATGCCGGTGCATCGTAAGTAATTTCACGTTGAACATAAAAGGTTTTTTTCCCCAGCAGGAGATTTTGTTTTATAATCGCATTACATGTGGGTAAAACAATGTATTGACAATGCCAAGCGTGCCCCAATTACGCCAAGTATAATTCCGGTGGTTGAGGAATATTCAAATAAAACTTGTTTTTGTCAGTCATAATGAGTTGTGGATTAATACAATTTAAAAAAATATCTTTTGCCCGCTTTTTTCACCGTTCGAAATTTTCCTGGAGAATAAAGAATGCAACAGCTGTTTGTTTCGCCTTTTTTTCATAATTACAAGTTTATGGACATAAAACTATTTAACTTAATATGAAAAAATATTTTCTAACTTAAATTGCATTTCCATTTTCAAAATGATAAAAAATTAAAAGAAAAATATTAATCTTGGCAGGGGTTTAATTTAATTTTAAATTTAGCTAAACTTTGCCTATGGTTTGTGGACTGAGCTTTATAACTTCTTTTCTTTCCTTTTAACATTAATTTAACATTGAAAATAAAAAAATATCTACTTTTATCTAATTAAATTTTTACTCAACTCAATTAACATTGGAATTCGTTGGCACAAAGTGCTCATTTATGTTTCAAGCCCACTATCAGAATTTGGTCACTTTTCGCGTAGAGGATCTTCAAAGCCGAATTTCCGACTCACGAAACGGCTTACTGCTGTTATTTCGAATTCACTTTGGCGCCTTTCAGCAAAAATCTGAAGCTCTCTAGCAAATGAAGTATAGCAAAAATATGTTTTTAAAGAAACATATTTACCGGCACATAAAAATTAATTTATTTCTTAATAATAAAGAGTTAAGTTTGGAACCTCAAAAAACCTTCTAGTTCACAAGAAAGAGAGGATATTAAAATTTCATAAATCCGACTTCAGATTCGTGATTAGCGATTTCAAAATCAGGGCTCGAACTATGTCCGTAAATCCCGTAAAAGTCCGTAAAAACCTTTTTAAAAAAAGGTCCGTAAAGTCCGTAATTCGGTTGAAAAAGATCCGTAAAGTACGTAAATTCTACGATATAATTTGGATAATTTTAGAAAAATTACAAATGATTGAAGAAATTCAATTAGTTTCAAAAGTAATAAAATTCTTCGCAAAAATTCAATTATGTTCAAAATTTTTTAAAAATTCTCATTAACATTTCAATTATCTTTAGAAATCATTAAATTCTTCTTCGAAATATCAATTATTTTAAAAAATTTTAATAAAATACTTGGAAAAATTTCAATTATTTTCAAAATTTTTCTTCAATTCAATGATTTTTAATAGGTATCTATATGCTATTCTAATAAAATTTTCCAAAAGAATTCAATTATTAAAAAAAAAATCTACTAAAATTCTACACAAACCTTTAATTATGTTCAAAAAATACTAACAATTTTACAGGAATTTCATTATTTACAAATTTTTTTTATAAATTTCTTCGCAATATTCAATTATTTTCATAAATAATAAAATTTTTACAGGTATTTAATTTATTTGGCAAATAATAAAATTCTCATTAGGAATTCAATAATTTTAATAAATAATAAAGCTAATTGCAGAATTTCAATTATTTTTAATACAATTTTAATCGAATTCCTCGAAAAATGTAATTATTCTTAAAAATTTTTTTTAAATTTATCAACGAAATTTAATTAATTTAATAAACTTTGCTACAATTTATTTATTAGAACTTAAATATTATTTTTAATAAATTTTTGATTAAATTTCTTTAAAGAATAAAATTATTGCATTCAAAATTTTTAATGCAATTCTTTGCGTAAATTATCAATTATCTTTATAAATTATAAAATTCTTCTCTGAAATTGAATTATTTTCAAAAAATTTAATAAATTTCTTTGCAAAATTTCAATTATTTTCAAAAATTTTCCCTAATTTAATTATTTTTAATATATATTTTAATAAAATTTTGCAAAAGAATTCAAATTATTTGAAAATTGATTGATACAATTTTTTAAAAGAATTCAATTTTAAGAAACATGTAATTATTCAATAAATTGTTTTTTGGTATTTAAATAATGAAATTCTCGTAGAATTTTCTCATAAAATTTGATTTAAAAATGGATTTCAGTTAAAATTTTAGATTATAATTGAATATTAAAAGTATTAGAGCTTAAAGTTTAAGAAATAATTACATTTTGAAAAGGTTTCAGATTCAAATCTTTGAAAATTTGAATTTTTCATATTTTTAACTAAGTAACAATTCTGTGGAATTAATTTTTTTGAGAAATTTTAATTGCGAATTTTTTTTTTATATTATTTCAAGTTTTTATTTTCTAATACATATTTAATTGAAGAATTCACAAATAATTGAAAAATCGAATATTGTAAAGAAATGGATTTGAAAATTGTCAAAGAACTTTTTCGAAAATTATTAAAAATAATCGATTTTAAGAAGAATTTTAGTTAAAAATCTTTGAAAATAATAATTGAATTGATAATGATTTTATCACTCTTTCCTTAATTATTATAAAACATGAAGTAATCGATCGTTTCATCGGTATCTTCATGTTTTTTTAGTTATGAAAAAATTTAATTTATAGTTTTAAGTAAAATGTTCTCTTATATATTTTTGTCAGTAATTGGTCCGTAAATGGTCCGTAATTTTTCATTTTTGGTCCTTAAAGTCCGTATTTTTAAATACTTTCACTGGTTCGAGCCCTGCAAAATTGATCATTTTTAGGTTCATTATATGAAAAAAGTTAGTAAATGACAAAATACAACCGAGGAATTTGTTTTTCCTGAGTTTATTTAAAAAAAAAATTTCCTAACAAAGTATTTTTGAAAATCCAATTTTATTTTTATAAAAATAGAAAGATATTGTATAGGGTGGTAACTAAAGGAGAGAAATTGTGTCGTCGGCGCGGCGGAATCTTCTCTGACATGCCGTATGGGTGTTTGTGATCCTATTCGCGACATGTTGAGAATTCCGTTTAACTTTGACTTAAATTTCATATTTTCCAATAGAATCATAAAACACGTTTTTAGAATTCCATTAAATATAAATAATAAATAAGCTTAAGTAAATAATCTCTTTTTTCACCTCTTCAGCTTTGTCACATAATTTTATTTAATTTGTCATATTTTAGTTTTTTTTTTTGCAATTCAACTTTTATTATCGACATCTTTATTGATAAATAAATGCAAATTAAGAAAAGATTTTTGAATATTAATTCTTCGTGAAGAAAGAATTTATAACAAAACAATTTTTTTAAATTTTTAAATAAAATTGGTTAAAAAATCAAACTTTAAACATAAAACGTAAATTTTAATCTGAAATTATTTTTGTTTAATTATGAATGTATATTTTTTATATGGAATTAAAATACAAATAACGTGAAAAAATACATAATTTTAAAAGTTACGCGATTCTCCTGTCAAATTAAATTCTATTTTTCGCCGCGAAAAAAAAATCGTAAATGCAATTCCGTTAAAATCCCTCGGGGAAAAAAAATTGCACTGTATTTTTATTTACCGTGTAAATAAATCCAGTTTTTTCAGTTTTATACTATTCGACACTTTCGAGAAATATTTTTAAAACATACACAAATAAAGTCAATCTGCATAGTGATTAACGTGAATAAAAAACAAATGCATAAGGTAAAATTTTCACGTTTATTTTTATTTTTTTTTATTTATAAAAAAGTATATATATATATTGTTTGAGAGTAAATATTTTATATTTTGCAAACCTTCAAAACTTTTTTAAAAATGCAGATTTTTTTTGCAAATATTTTTTATCCAATGTGTATGTGTTTTTTTTGCAATATTTTCAGTAAAAGCGATGGACTTGTGGACGAATTGGAAAATGATCGAAATTCAATCGGAGACGTTAAGGAAAAGGAGATTATAAATTCGGTAAGTTTTTGTAAAGTACGAACTTCTATTTTTCTATTTTCTTTCGATTTTTAATTTTATTGGTTTTTTTTACAATTTTATATGATTTTTAAAAAAAATATATTCTGACTTCCTTGTATTAATAAATTGATGAAAAGGAAAAAATGGAAAACTATTGGCCTTTTAATTTGAAATGAAAATAAAAAAAAACTGATATTAAAGTTATTTTTAGTTGTTGTTGGATATCGATTATGGCGTCAATGTAGAGGCGCTTGAAATTATTTAATTTAAATTTTAATTAATACTTTTTTCTCCTCTCAGGCAAAAATGAAGAAATAATGATTTAAAATCCTTTAAATATTTTCAGTTTCGTTATTTTTTTTTTGTAATTTTATAAATTTGAAATTAACCAGTAAAAAAAAAATATTTTAGTCTTCCTTCGTTGACAACATTATGGTGGACAAAATAAATTCTAAAGCCATGGAAACTGCCATTCTCGAGGGACAAACGCCCTTTGCTCTCTTCAAACCCGCGAAAGGAATTCCTGTTCTCGTTCGCATTTCACCCGCCCAGAATTCAAAACATGTAAACGTTTCAAATAGTTTCTGATACCATTAAATTAGAGAAAAAAAAATATATAATTATTTATGTAGAATCAATAATCCAATAATTAGTGAGAGACTAGATGAGAAAAAGAAATTTTCTCTTCCAATATTTACACTTCCGTCGGGAATTATGAACTTTCAAATATTGAAAATCGATTTTAAAAATATAAATTCTGATAAGAATTAGACTTTTTTTTCTGATTGATAATTTATTTATTTTCAAGTTTTTATTTAGTTTATACAGGAAATTAATAGAAGAAAATAAAAATACGAGGCTATTTTCCACCTGCGAACGTCAAGGTCACCGCTGGATGGCGGTTCAATTCATTCTTGGAATTTTTCCTGACATCTGGTGGTGACCTTGGCGTTCTCAAGTGGAGAACTTTTTTTCCCTCAAAAAACTTTCATTTTCATTCAGGCTTCAATTATTTTTAGTGTAATTTTAACTTTATTATTATGTAAAATTACGTTTTGATTCTAATTTCCGTCTGACAGCTTTAAAAATAATGATAAACAATTTTTTTTAAATACTTTTTCTTGATTCTCGACGACAGTGTTTTCTGTGTGAACTATTGAATCGAGTGAAACCTTTAATGTAATATTTCAATAATAAACGAGAAATATTTTTAAAAAAATTCTTTTTTTTCTAGATTTTGTCGCATGCAACGGCCGAAGATCTGAAAATGAACGAAAACGTAATTGTCAATCAAGATGATGTGAAATCTCTTCAAGTGAAAGTGCCTGTTGTCGCTACAATCACGCAAAAAATGGATCCCAGTGGGAAATTCAGCTATTTGGTGGATTCTTCGAGTACAGACGAGGAGCAGGGTATTTTGAATTATTTCAAATTTTATTTCATACTAAAAATTCACTTCTATAGAATTGAAAAAAAATTCACTTCTTCTTGAAAAGTTTTTCAAATAATTTTTGATTTCTTTTCAGTGTTTATTTAAAAAAAATTATTTAAATATTTTTGACAAATTAGTCATCACATTTTTCTATCCATTCTCCTTTTTTCTTTCGAGAATAAATAACTTTGACTAAGTCAGACAATAAATTGTCACGTTTGGAAGCAAATTATGATGAAAATTAGATATTTTATTCATAAATATATTTATAAACAGGGGAGGAAGGTAGATAATGTGATAACTGAAATATTTATGTTACGATGAAAGGTTTTGAGATAACGATAAAACAAAAATAGTGGCAAATATCTTCAATTATAATTTTGCTTTTTGTTTCGAAAAAAATTTATTCATATACTTTGGTTGTAGTGTTCTAGATTTCTTTTTAGAGGAGATCAAAGTATTAATTTTAGTAAAGCTTGAATTTAAAATTTGATAATCATTTTCAAAGTTTTAATTTAAGGTAAATATTTAATAATTACCAAAGTTAAAATAAGATGAATGTAAATCAGATGTAATTATTTTGAAAAATTTTCCTGAATTCAATGATTTTCGATATCTAGAATTTTAATATAGAATTTACCAAAGAATATCACTGAGAAAAGAAAATTTTAATAACATTGTTTTTAGCAATTTAATTACTTTCATGAATAATAAAATTCATTGAAGAATTACATAAAAAATTGTAATTCCTTGTAAAAAGGAATTATTCTTGAAAATTTTACTTAAATTCGTTGAAAGAATTCAAATACTTAAAAATATATATTTTTCTTCTTTAAGAATTCAATTTTAAAAGACATTCAATTATTCATTACATAAATTATTTTTGTACTTAAATAATTGAATTTTCTTGAATTTTCTTATAAAAATTGATTTAAAACAGAATTTTAGTTAAAATTTTCCATAATTGAGTATTAAAAGCAATGGAGTAAATTTTTGGAAATAATTGAATTTTGAAAATAATGGATTTATAGAAAAAGTTTAGTTAAAAACACAAAAAAAATTGAATTTTGGAGAAGTTACAAACAACTCCAAGATATTCAATTATTTCCAAAAGAAATAAAATTCTTCTTGAAAATTAAATTATATTTTCAAAAAAGTTGTGAAATTCCGGACAAAATTTAAATTATTTTTTCGAATAATAAAATTCTTCTCGAAAATTAAATTATATTTTCCGAAAATTTTTTAAATTCCGGACAAAATTTAAATTATTTTTTCAAATAATAAAATTCTTCTTAGAAAATTAATTATTTTCAGAAATTTCAATGAAACTCTCTGTAAAATGTCAATTTTTTTAGTACAGTTTGTAAAGAATTGCTTCAAAAAAATGTAATTATTCTTTTAAACTTTAATTTCAATTCCTAGAAAAAATCAAATAATTTTTAAAAAATGTCTCTTTAAAATTCTTTGGACGAATTCAAGTATTCAAAAATTATTAGAATTTTCCACAGGAATTTAATTATTTACAAATATATTTAAATAAAATTGTTCGAAAAAATTTAATTATTTTTTTAGAATATAACAAAAATCTTCTTAAGAAAATAATTAATTTAATTATTGATTAATAATTAAAAAAAATCTTCAGAGGAATTTAATTATTAAAGATAAATAACAAAACTATTTTCGAAAATTTAATTACTAAAGATAAATAACAAAATTATTCCGGAAAATTAAATTATTTTCATATATAACAATATTCATCGCAAGAATTCAATTATTTTTAAAAGTAGAAAACTTTCTCTTGGAAATTCAATTATTTAAAAAAAATTTTAAAATAATTTTAATATAATTTTAATTTGTTTAAATTCAATTATTTTTAACAATTCAAAAAAAAAAATTCAATTATTTTTTTAAATTGGAAAATTCTTGGCAACAATTGAAATTTTTTTAAAGTAATAAATTTTTTCTCTAGAATTCAATTATTTTTGATAATTTGAATAAAATTCTTTACAACGATTCAATTATTTTTATCAATAAAAATATATTCATCACAAAGAATTCAATTATTTTTAAAACTAGAAAACTTTTTCTTTGAAATTCAATTATTAATAAAAATTTTCAAAACAATTTTAATATAATTTTAATTTGTTTAAATTCAATTATTTTAAAAACTTTTAATGGAAATCCAATTATTTTTAACAATTCAAAAAAAAAATTCAATGATTTTCATAAAATTTAAACTTCTTGCCATCAATTTAATGATTTTTAAAAGTAAAACATTTTTTTCTTGTAAATTCAATTATTTTAGAACATTCCAATAAAACTTTTTTTTAAGAATTCAATTATTTTTAATACAATTTAAATAGAATTTCTCTAAAGATTACAATTATTTTTAACAATTGAAAACAAAAAATCATTTATTTTTATAAAATTTAAAATTCTTCGCAACAATTCAATTATTTTCATAAATAATAAAACTCTTCTGAAGAATTCAATTATTTTCACAAACCATACAATTTTTCTCTAGAATTCAATTATCTTTTAAAACAATTTCAATGAAATTTCTTTCTGTTTAAATTTAATTAATTAAAAAAAAATTTCAATTATTTTCAACACTTCTAAAGAAAAATTCATTTATTTTTATAAAATGTAAAATTCTTGTCAACAATTCAATTATTTTTAAAAATTCTAATAAAATTTTTCTCAAGAATTCAATTATTTTCAATACAATATAAATGAAATTTCTCTAAAGATTACAATTATTTTTAAAAATATTGTTTAAATTCAATTATTTAAAAAAATTCTCATAAAATTTTTCTCAAGAATTCAATGATTTTTAATATAATTTGAATGAAATTTTTCCCAAGAATACAATTAGTTTTAAAAATATTCTCTAAATTTCATTGGTTCTTATAAATTGTAAAATTCTTCGCAAGAATTAAATTATTTAAAAATATTTATAAAATTCTTCGTAAGAATTAAATTATTTTTGTAAATTTTTAAATTCTTTCATGAATAAAGAAATTTTTTTGCAAAAATGTAATTTATTAGCAGAGGATGAAAAACAATATAAATAGTTTTTTTTTGTAAATTAGGAAAAAAACGGGAAAATAAAAATTATGGAACAGGAATTTAGAATGGAATTTTGACAATTTTTATAAAGTGTCTAAAATGAGTTATTTTTTGTTGTGAAGTTTAATTTTTCGAAAATTTTTTTTTTGAAAGCTACTTTTTTAAAATTAATTTTCAAGTTCAAAGTCTGTATTTCCTATTTCGGAATTAGAATTTTTTTTTTACAATTAAAACAATTTTGTTTCAAATTTTTTATAAACAAACATACAACTCCAATGTTTGTTAGCCGAACTTTACGACCCTTAAAATTTTGATAAGCTACAACCCAGTCAGCTTCCAACGAGAACAGAATCATCAAAATCGAATAACAAGTATACTAAAACTTACTGATTCCCGATTTTTTGGACAATGAGTTTTTGGAGCTCGAAATATAATACTAAAATTAAAATTTCAACCTCTATGTTTGTATCCATTACAACCAAAGTATGTAAAATAATTTTTTTTCGTACGGAATAATTTTCTGTTTGTAAGAAATAATTTTCTTTTTGTTAGAAATAATTTTTCTGTTTGTAAGAAATAATTTTCTTTTTGTAAGAAATAATTTTCTTTTTGTTAGAAATAATTTTCTTTTTGTAAGAAATAATTTTCTTTTTGTAAGAAATAATTTTCTTTTTGTAAGAAATAATTTTCTTTCGTACAAGAAACAATTATTTTTTCGTATAAGGAATAATTTCTTGTCGTTCGTGTAACGAATAATAATAAATTGAATGAAGTTTATTATTTTTCACTCGAATCTAAATGTATATTCTGCCTTATGTTAGATTACTACGGGTATCTTAGAGTCCTAAGAACTCCCTTTACCAATTCCACGACAATTTTCCCATCCGTTTGTCCTTTCTTATCCAATTCAGAGAATCTCATCACACCCCTTGACTCACAATTTTACCCGGAAAAACGCAGTGATCATTCGGATCAATCATCGCCAGAAGATTGCAATGAACTCCTTGAGTTGGCAGCGCAGGGTGGAATTCAATTTGTACGTGCAACTGAGGATGGTCGTTATGAAGTGATGACCAATAGCGAGGCACGCGAACTCATGTCACAAAATTCTCACGACGTGACAATTCTCGATGGCGAAGAAGCTGAGGCAATAAATATTGTGAATTTAAGACAAAATGAAAGTGCAATCAATGCCGTGATTAATGACAATAATAATGTTGATCATGTGAACGATCAGTCTGAAACAATGATTATCGATTCAATGAAGCCGGATAATAAGGAAATCACGGCGACGAATAATATTGAAATACTGGGCGATAAGGAGATTCGCATTCTCGATAATAGAGAATTGGATGATCGATATGAGGATGGCATTTCTTTTCTTCCGTCGACGAAAATTGATGATTTGATTCTTGAGACTAAGTTTGATGAGAATCTTCCCGTCGATTGTGACGATCATGGTGAATTTTTCATTAAATTTCAACAATTATTCACTAATTACTTATTAATTATAATATTTTTATTAATATCTAACGCAGCTTACACGAACGGTACCTAAGAAGCAAACGAATTTTAGGTTAGGTTCGTCTCAAATTTATCTTCCTTAAAAGTTTATTTTTTCTCATTTTAATTTAAAAACAAATTTTCATTGACTATTCTCACTACAATGAAGACTTGAAGCAATAATTTTCAATTAATAACAAACTTTCTTTCTGTATTTTTACTCAAAATACGAAAAATATAACCTCAAATTTATTTTCTTCTTCTTAGTTGCCGACCACACAAAGTTATGACCTACAAATCATTTAATGAATAATTTTACTTAAATATTTCAAAAAATTGATTCAATTTTAAAAGAGCCTCTTCCCTTTAGATTTTTAAAAATACATCAACTTTAAAAGATATCAATTTGAAATTTTGTAAAATTTCATTTTGAATGAATTTTATTTTAAAGAATTGAGATTTTTTTTTCTTTTAATAATTCAAATTCTACTCAAATTAGTTAAATTTTTCTAATATTTATTTAATTAATTATTAAAAATAATAGATTCATAGAAGAATTTTACTTAAAAACATAAACAAATAAAATGAAACTTTGGTAAGGTTTGAAATCATTGCAGAAATTCAATTATTTTCAAAAAGTCTAAAATTCTTTCCTTGAAATTCAGTTATGAATTTTCCAAAATTTATTTTTAAAGCATATTCTAAAAAATTTAAATTCTCGTAAAAATTTCAATTATTTCAATTTAATTTCAATAAATTTCTTCTTCGAAATTCAATTATTTGTTTAAAATTTTAATAAAACACGTTGTAAAATACTGAAAAAATTTCAATTATCTTTTAAGAATTATCCTCAATTCAGAGATTTTTAATATTTACTATTTTAATAAACTTTTCCAAAAGAATTCAAAAAGTTTAATAAAATTCTACGCAAACATTTAATTATTTGCGTAAATATAAATTTTTTAAAGAAATTTCTTCGCAATTATTCAATTATTTTCATAAAATGAAATTTCTGCCCTAAAATTTTAATTATTTTGAAATGGAATTTTAATGAAAGTAAAATTTTCTAAAAAATTTCCATTATTTTCATAAGCAATATAATTTTTTCACCAGAATTCAATTATTTAAAATAAATTTCAAAATTAAACATAATTTCAAAATGAAATCAATTTTTTTAAAATTCTTCCTGAAAATTCAATTAAAAATGCATTGGAAATAATTTATTTCTCTTATGAAGAATTGTCTTAAAATTCTTGAGAATAATTCAATTTTTACGAAGAAATTCATGAAAATTAAAAAAAAACACTGAATCCTATTGAGAAATTTCTTTAAAATTGTATTAAAACTATTTGAATTTTAGCAAAGAATTTTATTAAAATTTCTAAGAATAATTGATTTTCTGCAAATTTTTTTAAAGAAATTTGATTATTTCTGAAAATTTGGATAAAATTCTTAGCAATAATTTTTATTTACAAGAATTATTATTGCAAAAATTCAATTATTTTTAAAACTACAACAATTACTCTTCAAAATTTAATTGCTATCGAAAAAAAAAATTATCTTTATAAATAATCAAAATCTTTATCAAAAATCAATTATTTTAAAAATTTGTAAGAAAATTCTATGCAAACGTTAAATTGTTTTCATTAGTAGTAAAAATTTCACATAAATTCAATTATTTATAAACTTTTTAAAAATTTCTTGGCAATAATTAATTTATTTTCATGAATAAGAAACTTTTTCACAGGAATTCAATTATTTTTATAGATAGTAAAACTTATCACAAAATTTTGAGTTTTAAAAGAATCATAATTGAATTTTTTGAAAAAAATGTAATAATTCTTAAAAATGTTATTAAAATTCGTCCAAAGATTTTTAATTATTAAAAATTGGTTGATAAGATTCTTTATGTGAATTCAATTATGAAAAAAAATTCAATTATTCAAAACATTATTTATTTTTCTATTTAAATAATTGAATTTTGAAAAGGTTTCAAATTTAAATATTTGAAAATTTAAATTTTTCATATTTTTAACTAATAAGTTTGTGGGAATTAATTTTTTTTGTAAAAGTTTACTTGAAATTTGTTTTTGGAATTATTTAAAGTTTTTAGTTTCTAATATATATTTAAATGAAGAATTTTTGAATAATTGAAATCGATAAAATTAAATAGTTCTAATCAAATTTAAATTAAATTTTTTTTTCAATTAAAAATTTTAATTTTTAAATCTTAATTTTAGTTGAAAAATTCTAGAAAATATTAATTGAATTGAAATTAATGAGAATTAGTTTGAAACAGTTTTCGTAACTGTATTCTTGTAATATAAAATAATTATTTTATCATCTACATTATTCACTTAAATTATTATAAAACAGGAAGAAATCGATATTTTCATGTTTAATGATAATATATTTATAATTTATTGAACTCTAAAAGGATTGAATTTAAAAAATTTTTGAAATCATAATTTATTATAAAACTGGAAGTAATCGATATTTTCATGTTTAATAATATTTTTATAAATTCATTTTGAAATCTTCTTTCATAATTATAATTTTTATAAGTTATTGAATTTTTAAAAGGTTTGATTCGAAAGTTTTTAAATCACAAATTTCTGTAGGAAAATAATGATTATTAAATATTCAAATTTCTAATTATTATTATTTTTCAATGGGAATTATTTATTAAATTAGTATTTAATAATTTATTTATATTTCAATATTTTGTTATTATTATTTTTCCATAGGGATGATTTATTTAATAATTTATTTATATTTCAATATTTAATTATTATTATTTTTCCAAAGGAATTTTGATTTCAATTAAATATTTAATTATTATTTTTCCATAGGAATTATGCTTTCAATTAAGTATTTAATTTTTATTTTTCTATAGGAATTATGCTTTCAATTAAATATTTAATTATTATTTTCCCATAAGAATTATGATTTCAAAAATTTTGTAATTAAAGAAATTCGTAAATAAATGTAAAAAACATTTTTTCTTATTATCTTATTTTGAGAGTGAATCAGAATATTCTTTAGGATCAGTAAAAAGTTGAAAATTTTCTCCCAACCGAATAAGGAAAAAACAAATTAAAATTTTTGTGGCAACCCTTTTCTCATAAAACAAACCGTTTCTTTTTCCAAATCCCAATTTATTAATTAGTAAATTAATAATTTTTTCTTAATTTCACAAAGGCATGGGCATTGGAACTGATCGTCCAGACTACACGAATCTTTTGAATCATCGTCAGGATATTTCCACGATAACAACATCGTCTCATTCGTCAATTTCTTCTATACTAACAAAATCCTATCATCCATCAATTCCCAGTGAAAGTGGACAATTTTTGAAGAATTGCAACAATTGCGATGAATTTGATATTATCAATATGTCACCATCCGAGACTCATCATTTAATTCAGGATTATTCAAAATTACAAGTACCCGGCTACGATGACTACGATTCAGTCGCTAATTTATCAACAATTCAGCCTGACTTTAGTTTTCTTGGCTCGAGATATCCGAATACGAGACCAAATAATAGTCAAACGTTTTACAGTTCATTTGGCGATATGAAAATTCTTGGTTCGAAGAATTCACCGTCGGAAATGATTATGCAATATCAGGACATGAAGCTTTTCAATAATTTTGGAAATTATCTCGATTCACATGAGGATAAAACGGATCTTAAGTTATTGGGCAAGAAACTTGAGACGGGAATTTTTGCCAATTTGGATAATGGATTGAGAAAAACGGTAAGTTTACTGATATTAATAAATAAATATTCTAATAAAATTTTCCAAAAGAATTCAATTATTTAAAAAAAAAATCTACTAAAATTCTAGACAAACCTTTAATTATTTAAAAAAAATATTAACAATTTTACAGGAATTTCATTACTTACAATTTTTTTAAATAAATTTCTTCGCAATATTCAATTATTTTCATAAATAATAAAATTTTTACAGGTATTTAATTTTTTTGGCAAATAATAAAATTCTTATTAGGAATTCAATTATTTTGATGAATAATAAAGCTAATTGCAGAATTGCAATTATTTTTAATACAATTTTAATCGAATTCCTCGAGAAATGTAATTATTCTTAAAAATTTTATTAAAATTTATCAAAGAAATTTAATTATTTTAATAACCTTTGCTACAATTTATTTATTAGAATTTAAATATTATTTTTAATAAATTTTTGATTAAATTTCATTAAAGAATAAAATTATTGCATTTAAAATTTTTAACGCAATTCTTTGCGTAAATTATGAATTATCTTTATAAATTATAAAATTCTTCTCTGAAATTGAATTATTGTCAAAAAATTTTAATAAATTTCTTGGCAAAATTTCAATTATTTTCAAAAATGTTCACTAATTTAATTATTATTAATATCTATTTTAATAAAATTTTGCAAATGAATTCAAATTATTTGAAAATTGATTAATACAATTTTTTAACAGAATTCAATTTTAAGAAACATATGTAATTATTTAATAAATTGTTTTTTTGTATTTAAATAATAATTTGTTAAGTATTTGTTACAAAAAAAAATTGAAAATAATTGAATTTTAATGAAGAATTCAATTATTTTCAAATTTTTTTAATAAATACTTTATTTTAACAATACTTTAATTTTTATATAAATAATTCAATTTTTATCAGAATTTCACTTTATTTCAAAATATTATTTAAACTAAATTCTTCAAGTTTCAATTATTTTTCTAAAATCTAGTAAAAAATCTGTTCGAAATTTCAATTATTGTTGAAAAATAATTGAATTTTTCACAGGAGTTCAATTATTTAAAAAACTTTTAACAAAATCCAATTCACGAATTCAATTGTTTTTAAAAATAATGAAACTTTTGGTGGAAATCAATTATTTTAAAAATACAAATGTAATTGGATTTCAAGGAATGTTAAATTATTAAACAAAATTTTTTTAATTCTTCGAAAGAATTATTTAGAAACATTATAAAAAAAATCCAATTCACGAATTCTATTATTTTTAAAAATAGGTGAAATCTTCGGTTGAATTCAATAATTTTAAAAATACGATTTTAATTGAATTTCAGAAAAAGTTAAATATTATTTTTAAACATTTTTCTATTAAAATTTTTGTAAATAATTGCACTTTCTTTGAAAGAATTTCATTGATTTTGGTAAGAATAATGTAATTTTTTAAAAGTAATTTTAAATCAAAATTAAAAAAAATAATTTAATGTGTTAGAAAAATTTTATTAAAACTATTTTGAAGATTTTTTCTCCGAAATTTTATTAAAATTGTATGGATAATAATTGAATTTCGCAGAACAATTTTATAGATTATAACAAAAATAATTGAATTGTTGCCAAAAATTTCAATGATTATAAAAATAATTGAATTTTTTATCGGAATTGTAAAAAAAAATAGTTGAATTTTTATTAAAAGTCATTAAAATAATTGAATTCTTTTCTGAAACATTTTATTTAAAGTTTTTAAAATAATTGAATTTCAAAAAAAAAAAAATTTTACTTTTAAAAATAATTTAATTCTTTACGATTAACATATTTTTATTTATAAAAATAATTGAATCGTTGTAAAGAATTTTATTAAAATTATCAAAAATAATTTAATTCTAGAAAAAAAATTTATAACTTTAAAAAAAATTAAATTGTTGCCATGAATTTTCAAATTTCAAATAATTATTAAATTTACACAATATTTTTAAAAATAATTGTGTTCATTGAAGAAATTTCATTAAAATTGTATTGAAAATAATTAAATTCTTGTAAAAAAATTGTATTAGAATTTTTTTAAATAATTGAATTTCCAAGAAAAAAATTTTTTACTGTTAAAAATAATTGAATTGTTGCCAAGAATTTTACATTTTATAAAAACAATTGAATTTTTTTTAGAATTGTTGAAAATAATTGAATTTTTTTAAAATGGTTTTAAAATAATTAAATTTAAACAAAAAGAAATTTAATTAAAATTGTTTTAAAAAATAATTGAATTCTAGAGAAAAATTGTATTATTTCTGAAAATAATTGAATTCTTCGGAAGAAATTTTATTATTTTTGAAAATAATTGAATTCCTGCAAAGAGTTTTATTATTTACGAAAATAATTGAATTATTACGAAAAATTTTGTTAAAGTGTTTAAAAAGAATTGATTTTCTTTGAAAATTTTGTTAGTTTTCGTAAATAATTGAATTCTTTATAGGAACTTTATAAACATTGTTTTAAATAATTATTTTTTTCGAAATATAATAAATATGAAATTTTAGTTTTTAAATAATTGAATTCTGTTGTGGAAAATTGTTTTTAAAAGAGTTTCTTCAAAATTGTTGAAAACAATTTCTTCAAAATTGTTGAAAACAATTTCTTCAAAATTGTTGAAAACAATTTCTTCAAAATTGTTGAAAACAATTTCTTCAAAATTGTTAAAAATATTTCAATTTATATTAAAATTCTTCAAAACAATCAAATTTAATTAATATTTTCAAAAATAATTGTATTTTTTCGAGAAAATTCAGTTTATTGTGAAAATAATTGAATTGCTTTAAAGAATTACAATTCTAATAAAATGTTTGCGACAAATTTGAAATTATTGCCGAGTGATGACTTAAATCGTTAATTAAATTTTATTAAATTTTTTGAATAATAAATATTATGTGCACTTAATTTTAAGTGAATTCTTTAAATTTTAAATTTGTATTCATTAAAAATTTATCTATCAATTAATTTTTCTTGAAAATATGAAACCTTTTAATTTTGCAAGTTAAAAGAAAATTTAAGAAAAAATGTTTTTTTTTTTGAAAATTTCGGAACTTGGTTTTTAATATTAAGGGAATTATATTTAAAAGAAACTAATTGTATACATTGCTAGTGGATATCAAAAAACAAAAAACGAACAAAAAAAAGGAAAAACTAAAAGTACATTTCGACTCTTGAAGTTCATATTTGCAGAAACTTTGAAAGCAAGTTGCTTTATACACTCTAACTATTTTAACGCGAAGGAACAAGCCAACTTTAAGTATCTTTTTACGAGATGGAACTTGTACTGTTTTTTCGACTCTTTCTTTCTTTCTTTCTTTCTTTTTTTTTTACTCTGTTATCCGAGGTGGAAGAGAAAGACGATTTTCACATCTACCTCGTGTATTTCAGAGAGCAAGGAGCAGGAGGTTAATTTCGAAAGCTCTGCTTCCTAGTACGGCTTTTAGCGACCCATTATTTCATTCTACCTTTTTTCCAGATATCCGAGGTACAGGCGCCTTCTCGTTTTGGCTGACCAAAGACCTTTCTTGCCTGAGAACTCCAGAACTATGTTTTTACTCCTGACGAAGCTTTCTGTGTAACGTCCCTTTTGACTTGGGATCAAGCGCAAATCCGATTTCAGGTTTGGTTAACGAAAAAAAAAAAATAATCCAATTTCACTTTTCTAACACTGAATTCATTAATTCACAATAACTTAATTAGTTCATCACTCCATTTTACACAAGAAGTTAGAATTTTACATCTTAAACTTTTTAACATATCCATTTATAATTTATTACATATTTTGCATAAAATGCAAAAAATTCTATTCTTACAAAGAAAAATTTACAAGAATTACAAAAAAAAGAAAAATTGATACGTGTTCCTATTGAACTTTAATCAAATTAGGCAAATCAGTCCTTTATAATTACTATCAGTCTATTATCAATACCTTCGGAGATTATACAAACACACACACATAAACATAAATTTATATACAAAACACTGCGAGATTTTTTTCCTTCTAACAATGTAAATTTAAAGAAAAATATTTAAGTAATTTATTTATCACATTTTTTTTTTAAATTAATTAAATTCACCTGTTTGTAAAATGTTCATTTCTGAAATCAATATTTCCAGAAATAATGTCATTTGGTCAGTATTATTTTATTATAATATAAAAAAAATGAAATATTGTTATTATAATATTTGCGAATATAAAAAATTGTTTAATAAACAACAACAAAAAAGAGCGAGAAACGGTGATGGTGTCTTTTATCTGTGTGACGTTGTGAACAGTGAATAATTTTTTTTTCTTGTTATTAATAATAAATTATACGATTTTTTTTAATTGTTCTTATTCTCCTTCCTTGAATTTTAAAAATATTTTCAATTCGACCTTAGATTCGCAATCAAAAACCCCCGAGTAACAAGTTTCAAGCGAATTTTCAAAGGTTTTTTAATAAATTGTCCGCCATTTTGAATTTTTTAAAACTGACTTTGGATTCGTAATCAGCGACCCCAAAAACCCCCGAATAACAAGTTTCGAGCGAATCGTAAGAGATTTTAATAAATTGTCCGCCATATTGAATCCGCCATTTTGATTTTTTAAAAACTGACTTTGGATTCGTAATCAGCGACCCCAAAAACCCCCGAGTAACAAGTTTCGAGCGAATCGTAACAGATTTTAATAAATTGTCCGCCATATTGAATCCGCCATTTTGAATTTTGAAAATATTTCAAATCTGACTTTAGATTCGTAATTATCGACCTGAGAAACATAAAAAAAAGACTCATTAACCGAACAAGTTAGAATTATTTTCTCGAGCTAATTAATATATTTATCTACTGAGAGATAGTAAAGAAAATATTTTCAATTTGAAATTAACGATTATTTTCTTTACAAATTTAATTTTCGTTGATTGGTTAATTTTTACATTTTTTAAAATTTAAATTCTACAGTATTTTATGATAATTAATAATTACTAATTAAAAACATTATTTCAATAAGAAATGTAAATTGCTCTCTAAAATGATAATTAGGCTTTTGAACAAACTCCCAGTGATGTTAAATTTCTGGAGAACTGGTCTCTTTACCTTTCGACAATGGCTTTGTTTTGGTGTGTAAACTGGCACGGTTACGGGAGATTGCTATTGTATTCTCCAGTGCTGTGGATTCAGACCGAACGGCAGCGGCGTCAGTTGGTCTATTCAAATTTGCCGGTCACTTTGCGTTTCTTGAGTTGATGGTCACTTTCGCCAACAACTGAAACGCAATTTATTCTTTTCAATGACACTCTATTGATTTTTAACGATAAATGTCAATTTAATTCCAACTTCTCATCAAGTGTCTAATTTTTATTATAAAAATTATTTAAATAAAATTTCAATTACAATTCGGTTATTATTGTTACAATTTATTATTATTTAATTATAATTATTGTAATATAAATTTTCTTACAATTTATATTGTTTTTCCATTCGGTTATTACTGTTAGAATTTATTATTATTTTTTTTATTACAATTCGGTTATTATATATTACAATTTATTATTATTTTGTTATTGCAATTTCTATTTGTTAATAATTATTTGTTACTACAATTTTCTAATTATTTTCAATAATAATAATTTGTTTTTACAATTTAATTATTTATAATTATAATTTGTTATGTTATTTGTTAATTATTTATAGTTATTAGAATTTATTATTAACTAATAATAATTTATCATTATTATTAACTAATAATAATTTATAATTATTATTAACTGTTATTAACTAATAATTTATTTTGTTATTATAATTTGTTACTACAATTCACTTATTTTTTATTACAATTAATTATTATTTTGTTATTACAATTTCCATTTCTTAATAATTATTTGTTACTACAATTTTATAATTATTTTCAATAATAATTAGTTTTTACAAGTTAGATATTTAAAATTATAATTTGTTAGTTATTTGATGATTATTTATAGTTATTCACAATTTATTATTGACTTATTATTTCAGTTCTGTTAACATTAATTATTTGTTACTACAATTTTATAATTGTTTGCAATAATAATTTGTTTTTTTGAATTTAATTATTTATAATTACAATTTGTTAATTATTTATAATTATTAGAATTTATTATAAACTAATAATAATTTATCATTATTATTAACTAATAATAATTTGCAATTATTAACTAATAATAATTTATAATTATTAACTAATAATAATTTATAATTATTATTAACTGTTATTAACTAATAATTTATTTTGTTATTATAATTTGTTACTACAATTTACTTATTATTTATTACAATTAATTATTATTTTGTTATTACAATTTCCATTTGTTAATAATTATTTGTTACTACAATTTTATAATTATTTTCAATAATAATTAGTTTTTACAAGTTAGATATTTAAAATTATAATTTGTTAGTTATTTGTCAATTATTTATATTTAATACAATTTATTATTTTGTTATTACAATTTCTATTTTTTAATAGAATTTTCTAATTATTTCCAATAATAATTTGTTTTTACAATTTAGATATTTAAAATTATAAGTTGTTAGTTATTTGTTAATTATTTATAGTTATTACAATTTATTATTAACTTATTATTACAATTATTATTATTACAATTTATTATTATTTTGTCATGACACTTTGGTTATTATTGTAACAATTTCTTATTATTTAGTTATAACAATTCGGTTATTATTTATTATAACTTATTATTATTTTGTTGATACAATTTCAATTTGTTAATAATTATTTGTTACTAGTAGACTTTCTAATTATTTTCAATAATAATTTGTTTTTTCAATTTAATTATTTATAATTACAATTTGTTAATTATTTATAGTCATTACAATTTCTTATTAATTATATTCAATTAAAATTTTTTATGTTATTTGTTAATTATTTATAGTTATTACAATTTATTATTATTTTGCTATTTCAATTTCTGTTTGTTAATACTTATTTGTTACTACAATTTGATAATTATTTTCAATAATAATTTGTTTTCACAAATTAATTATATTTAATTACAATTTTTTATGTTATTTGTTAATTATTTATAGTAAATAAAATTTTTTATTTTGTTATTACACTTTGGTTATTATTGTTACAATTTCTTATATTATTTAGTTATTACAATTCAGTTACTATTTATCACAATTTATAATTATTTTCATAATTTGTTTTCACAATTTAATTATATTTCATGACAATTTTAATATGTTATTTGTTAATTATTTAAAGTTATAAGAAATTAATATTAACTAATAATAATTTATAATTATTATTAACTAATAATTTATTTTGTTATTATAATTTGTTATTACAATTCAGTTAGTACTGTTACAATTTATTATTATTTTGTTATTACAATTCAGTTATTATTTATTACAATTTATTATTATTTTATTATTACAGTTTCTGTTTGTTAATAATGATTTTTTACTACAATTTTTTAATTATTTTTAATAATAATTTGTTTTTACAATTAAGATATTAAAAATTTTAATTTGTTAGTTATTTATTAATTATTTATAGTTTATTACAATTTGTTAGTTATTTGTTAATTATTTATAGTTATTACAATTTATTATTATTTTGTTATTATATTTCATTTGTTAATAATTATTTGTCACTACAATTTTCTAATTATTTTCAATAATTATTTGTTACTATAATTTTCTAACTATTTTCAATAATTTTTTGTTACTATAATTCGTTATTAGTGATTGCATTTTATGAAACGATTAAATTGTTAGAATTAATAATATGTTAATAACAATTTTTTATTAATTTTATTATAATTACTACCATTATTATTAATTATTTTTTTACATATTATTATTATTATTATTATTGACTGTTATTAGTTTTAGTAGTAATTTTTTGGTTATTAATAATTAGTTAATAATTTGTTAATAATTAGTTTTAATTATTATTATTACCATTCTTATTATTAATATTTCATAGTACAGCCTGGAAGCAATAAAAGTTCTTAAGGGTATTTGAAGCATTATGACGTCACAATATTAAAACACATGCTTTGCCCAAATTGTGACGTCATAATGGTTCAAATGCCCTTAAGAAAAAAAAAATTTCTATCGAAATGAAATTCGTCACGATGGTCTGTCTAAATTTTACTCTCACTTTATCTAATTCCGTTTAGAAACGAATGTATTTCTGTGTTTCAATAATATTTAATGTAAAAAAAACAGATTTTTCTACAGAAAACGATCTATAGAAACATCTAAAAACATCAAGTTTAGGTTTTTTGTTTTTATTTTTCGAAGAGACTGGTTTTGTAAACCACGATAAACTATTTTTCTTCATGTTTCAGTCGTTCATCTAACGACCACTGACTTTTACCTTTGGAAAATTGATTTCGTGTACCAACTTCGAGCTTGTGAGTGAAAAATAACATGAGACTTGATCGATCAGTCTAGTTTGCCAAGTTTCACACTATTTTTGAAAACTTTCATACATTTGATAAATATTGTCAGATGACAGTTTCAATGAACATATATATATATATGGTTTTTTTAAATTATTATTATTTTTTTCTTATTACATATATATAATAATGAAAATTTATCATTTACCATCATAATGATATCATAATTTATAAACTTGTGTGTGGCGACCACGAAAATGAAATAGGGATGATACTGCCGGCAGGAAATTCATTAATAAAGCTTTGTTCATCAGCACTAATAGAAATCAAGTGAGATGAGGTCATCAGGTACCCTTCAGATATTCTCGAATAGGTCGTTTCCCAGAATTAATAGCGTCATTCTCGCTAATGGTTAAATTGATTTTACGACAGCTAATGCATTTATAAATATATTCCTCGACCACCAGTTGCAGCGTTGTTTTTTTTTCAAAATCAATTTTATTAAAATTGTGTAGCTTATGTTCTAATCGTTTGAATTGGACAAAATTTACGATTGTAGATGAACAATTTTTGTTGGTGATTTCTATTTACCAGTTTTCTATTAACTTTAAATGCTGGATAGAATGTCGACATTATATTAAACTGTGAATTTTACTCTAACGAATTAATTAATTTTGATTTTAGAAGTTTGTAATTGAGAAATTTTGCCTTTAGGGTACTTTGGATTTTATTAATTAAATTTGTGATATATAGATTTCAGTTTTTGTTATCAGTCCATTTGGTTATTGGATGTTAATGCGATGATTAGTCTTCTGCTTGCAGGGCTTGATGATTGAGCATGAAATTATAAATACAAGTTATGTAACCAAACTGTCAATATTGTTGGTGGCCTAATTTTGGATTAGGTTCAAAGTGATTAACAAAAAAGTTTTCATGCTATATGTTTCTTTCCTCACTTTTGTATAGTGATTAATTATAAAATTCGTGATACATACATAATTTAAGGGGATGAAATTATTTTTAAAAAATACACGTACGCAGGAAGAATCTGGAAGGTTCTGAATATTACATTCGAGTTTTCTGCTTTCTCTTCTCGATGTAGCACCACCTGTGCACTTGCTATAACATCTCAGCTCTTTACAATAAAGTCTAAGGAATATCTACTAGTGGCAGCTTTCTTTCCACTAGAATTGTCACATTACAAAGAGAAGAAGAAAAAATAATTCTCTCGACTCTGTTATTGGTTTTTTTCTCACGCGGCACATTTTCATGTTTTTCTTTTCATTACAAATATATACATCGAGGATATAAATCATCTGAACTTTTTTACTCGCTCGCAGGACAGTAATTATAATAATTAAAAGCGACTTTCCATTAAAGAAATGCAGATTCCAGAGGAGGAGGAGGATGAAGACATAAAAACTAACAGCGGGAAAAGTGTCGATATTATTCAAAGCACTTGAACTCCCCGAGAGGGTGTGAGAAGGTTTCGAATACCAAACGAGAGGGTTAGCGTGGAAGTGAATTGGATTTTTTTTTACCTCGCCAACCTCTGTGTGAGCGTTTATCGTGTGGAGTCACGCTTAGGACTTGGGTGCAAGAAAAAAAGAGTAAGAAAGAAAATGGTGGGATGAGAACTTCTTCTATGGAAGTATGGCGAAGAAAAAGGGACGAAAGCAAATTCCACGAATGGCGTACCCAGACAATTGAGGTAAATAGCAAGTTGACACAGTGAGCACTGTCGAGATGTCTTGGAGGATGTGCATTCGGAGCACCGAGAAAGGAACCCAGTGAATGTGTAGGAAGCCCGAGGAGAAAGAGGGGGATGGTTGATGCGAATTGAATCATAGGGGCGTTTTAGCGTCCTACGTGGTCCGCATTCCAAATTCAAACCATCCACCTTTTCACCTAGACCCCTTCGTGTTTCGAGTCCATCTTCGTACATTTTGTACCATTATTGCTTTTCACTCAACACACCAAGTGACTTATCAATTAGAAAAAAAAGTACAACTTCTAATTCCAATAAAATGATCCCAACTTCTCCAAAATCTAATTCCCGAATGCAATTTTTGAAGAACGGAGTAAATGTAATTTATGCCATTCGTTCAGAATATTCCAAAAAAATGGATCTTTATATCCAACAGACTATTTCTCTCTGAACTGTACAACACATTGAGATATATATAGTACATTCTTTCCTATTCAGGAGGAGAACTCATCCTTGTAGCATAGCAGTCTTAGAGCCCCGCAGCATAGTGCATCGATTTTTAAACTTGTTCGACGAGCAGCAAGCGAGAGATGGAGAAAAGTCGCTCCTTCAGAATTTGCCCGATTGAAAATTTATCTGATGTGTGCGGAGTACCAAGCAACTCTTTTTTTCGCTATAGGTCGCGCCGTACGCCGTTTAGGGACTTCTCGATTGATACCTACTGCTTTACTTGGACTTTTTCAAGTTGGGTTCAGGATTCAGGATTTCTTAAATAGAGAATGAATTTCAAATTAAATATTATGATAATAAACAGCAGGAGTTGTAATAAAGAAAATGATCAAAAGTGGAATAAAATTTACTCCGATGGAATGAGACATGTGCGATCTAAAAGCTGAAACAATACAAGTGTGCTTACAATATAATGGTTTCCCGAAGGACTTGGTAGACAATTTTTCAAAATGTATTGACAAATTTTTGGTATAAAAAGGGCGAGGCCGTAATTATATTCTAGAATTTAGCCTGATGAGGTTGGCAAACCTTAGCCAACAAAACGTCGCATTACTGACGAAACACATTGGATTTTTTATTCAATTTTTTACCTTCCCATAATCATCTATTTATCAAATATCAACTAAACCATGGAAGGATTTAAATCTACTGAATTATAAATTAATAATAATTTATTAAATTAATACAACGATAATTAAATTAATTAATAAAGTAAAATCATGAAATATTATCATCCACTCTATTATAGAAGATGCAGAATCTTGTAATATTAAAATAAACCAGTCTTTCATTATTTTCATTTAATTTGAAAAGTCCCTTCTAGATATGAATACTTCAAAGGTGCTGCCAATTGAATTCATTCTACTAAAACTCCAAAATATTTTTTAAATAAAATTAATCGCTCTTCAATAACTCCTTTCTAAATTACAAAAATTAATATTAATAAACTTACAATAGAAATTAATGACCCAATTGAAGAAACTATACTCCATTCCTAAAGAAAATAAACCCAATACATCATATTATAACAACTCTAAAATGTCTTTTAATCCCTATTATCGTTGCTAATCATCTAAAAACCTTGATCCCTGTAGCAGGGCTCGAACCAGTGAAAGTATTTAAAAATACGGACTTTAAGGACCAAAAATGAAAAATTACGAATCATTTACGGACCAATTACTGACAAAAATATATAAGAGAACATTTTACTTAAAACTATAAATTAGATTTTTTCATAACTAAAAAAACATGAAGACATCGATAACTTCGAGTCTTCGACTCGGAGCGATCGATTACTTCATGTTTTAGAATAATTAAAGATAGAGTGATAAAATCATTATATCAATTCAATTATTATTTTCAAGAATTTTTAACTAAAATTCTTCTTAAAATCGATTATTTTTAATATTTTTCGAAAAAGTTCTTTGACAATTTTCAAATCCATTTCTTTACAATATCCGATTTTTCAATTATTTGTAAATTTTTCAATTAAATATGTATTAGAAAATAAAAGCATCAAATAATATAAAAAATAATTCGCAATTAAAATTTCTCAAAAAAATTAATTCCACAGAATTGTTACTTAGTTAAAAATATGAAAAATTCAAATTTTCAAAGATTTAAATCTGAAACCTTTTCAAAATTTAATTATTTCTGAAACTTTACGCTCTAATACTTTTAATATTTAATTATAATCTGAAATTTTAACTGAAATCCATTTTTAAATCAATTGTTATGAGAAAATTCTACGAGAATTTAATTATTTAAATACGAAAAACAATTTATTTCATAAATACATATGTTTCTTAAAATTGAATACTTTTAAAGAATTGTATCAATCAATTTTCAAATAATTTGAATTCTTTTGCAAAATTTTATTAAAATAGATATTAAGAATAATTAAATTAGGGAAAATTTTTTAAAAATAATTGAAATTTTGCCAAGAAATTTATTAAATTTTTTGAAAATAATTCAATTTTAGAGAAGAATTTTATAATTTATAAAGATAATTGATAATTTACGCAAAGAATTGCATTAAAAATTTTGAATGCAATAATTTTATTCTTTAAAGAAATTTAATCAAAAATTTATTAAAAATAAGATTTAAATTCTAATAAATAAATTGTAGCAAAAGTTATTAAAATAATTAAATTTCTTTGATAAATTTTAATAAAATTTTTAAAAATAATTATATTTTTCGAGGAATTCGATTAAAATTGTATTAAAAATAATTGAAATTCTGCAATTAGCTTTATTATTTATCAAAATAATTGAATTCCTTATAAGAATTTTATTATTTTTTGAAAAAAATAAATACCCATAAAAATTTTATTATTTATGAAAATAATTTAATATTGCGAAGAAATTTATTTAAAAAAATTGTAAATAATGAAATTCCTGTAAAATTGTTATTATTTTTTGAAAATAATTCAATTTTAGAGAAGAATTTTATAGTTTATAAAGATAATTGATAATTTACGCAAAGAATTGCATTAAAAATTTTGAATGCAATAATTATATTCTTTAAAGAAATTTAATCAAAAATTTATTAAAAATAATATTTGAATTCTAGTAAATAAATTGTAGCAAATGTTATTAAAATAATTAAATTTCTTTGATAAATTTTAATAAAATTTTTAAAAATAATTATATTTTTCGAGGAATTCGATTAAAATTGTATTAAAAATAATTGAAATTCTGCAATTAGCTTTATTATTCATCAAAATTATTGAATTCCTAATAAGAATTTTATTATTTGCCAAAAAAACTAAATACCTGTAAAAATTTTATTATTTATGAAAATAATTGAATATTGCGAAGAAATTAAAAAAAAATTGTAAATAATGAAATTCCTGTAAAATTGTTATTACTTTTTGAAAATAATTAAATGTTTGTGTAGAATTTTAGTAGATTTTTTTTTAAATAATTGAATTCTTTTGGAAAATTTTATCAGAATAGTATAGATACCGATTAAAAATCATTGAATTGAGGAAAAATTTTGAAATTAATTGAAATTTTGCCAAGAAATTTATTAAAATTTTTGAAAATAATTGATATTTCGAAGAAGAATTTAATTATTTCTAAAGATAATTGAAATGTTGACGAGAATTTAAAAAATTTGTTGAACATAATTGAAGTTTTGCGAAGAATTTTATTACTTTTGAAAATAATTGAATTCCTTCAATGATTTGTAATTTCTCTAAAATTATCCAAATTATATCGTATAATTTACGTACTTTACGGATCTTTTTCAACCGAATTACGGACTTTTAGCAAAGTTACGGACTTTCACGGGATTTACGGACCTAGTTCGAGCCCTGCTGTAGGAACCAGGAATCAGGAAATATTCCTAATTGCAGACAATTTTGTACCCTTCTAATTATCGTACGAATTTGATCCACAAATTTTTATTTTTTCTTCTAAAGGAATCTTTGATTCCAAAGATCAAGTATTAAACGGTATAAGTTCGAAAAAGATCTCATTCATTTTTAAATTCAACATCCCTTATCTTAAGTTGAACAAAAAATGAGAAAACCGTTGAAGGTACTCTACTCCCAAGCTATTGAACGTAAAAGTCTAGGCTTAAAACAATTTATTAATTAAATTTTAAAATAAAAATAAAACCAGCTAACGTTACCAAACAATTTTTGGAATGTAACACACCAGAAGAAAATCAATGATCCTCCGTTGTAATCCGTTTGCAGATTTTAAATTGCTTTTGATCATCAACACCCAACAGTCTTCCCTAGCTCTTCTTGTCCACATTGTTTGGTATCTTTAAAAGAATGGAAAAATCCGTTTGGATGAAAAAAAATAAGTTCTTGTGGTACTAATTCCACTACCTGGAAAGAAACCGAAATTCCAATTCAACCAATATCGATAATGTTCATGGGAAAGGAAAATAGTTATTGACTTTTGGAGATAGAAAAAACAAACATATAGGCGACACTTTAGAGTATTTGTGCATTGAAATTTATAGATGGCAACTGGCCAAATATAGGCGAAGCTTAATAACGAAAGTGCCGACGCAGCAGTCTTAGCATTCCAGCGAGACCAACGGTATACGCGGTTAACACACCTGAGGGATTTTGAGTTATGACCGGAACCGGTAGAGGGAACCCAACGGCGACTCAAGCGGGGTAAAGGGTTCGGGGGAAAAGCGGTTCTGGTCGGAGGAGGATGCAAGGGTGCACAGACCGGCTAATGTGGTAACACGTTATGTCCGTCTCACTCTCAAAGCCGCATTAATTATTTCATACCCAAAACTCGATTCTCTCCTAAAGCTTTGCATAACCTCGAGCTTGAGAATCGTGAAACATAAAGTTTACTTATAATGTTACATATATTCTATGGAAAGCAAGAATTTGCATGATCAACATTAGAAAATTACGTCTCTCTTTTCATTGAGGCAATGTTTTCTTTTTGTTGGGAGTTTAAAGTCAGTTGCTCATTCCAAAGATATTTGAGGATTCTGCTCGAATTGCAGCCATCAACAAGAAGACTCTATTTGTCATTTTCGAAACGCTGGACAGGGAAACCCTTATGCTCCGGTTCCATTGTCTACTTGTCCCGTGCCAGATGTGAATGGCAACGTATGTTTGGTATCAACCTGATGAAACTAGTTTCTGACGTTAGGGATCAGACGATTAGTAACATCGGGAATGTATATGAAGAGGTTGGTGGAGCTGACCATTACTGATTCGCTTTTGTGACGCGACAGGAATGGTTCCATAAATCCAAAATTGTCAAATTGGATCAGTTAAGTTTGAACTAATTTTGTTTTATTCCCCAATTTATCTACCTCTAGTTTCTGAAATCAAGAGATGCACATCTTTTTGGGCGATGTTTTTTGCAGCCGTGCAATAAATTTTATATTTTTCACTGAATGCATGATCCGTCGTAAAAAAAATCTCGTAGTCTTCAATACATTTCCATCTGAGGTTTTTACGTGCGCAGATCGAATTTCCAGCCGCGCAATTGGTATCCAGTAGATCTTGACTTTTTTTCTCTACTCAACAAAAACATTCCTTATTCTATTTTTTTTTCCAAAAACAGATTCAATATTCGGCGAAAAGTTTTTTACGAAACAATCAGTTTATAACATTTCTAGATGATTTCATTTGATTCCTAATGATTGTACTCAATTACTGTTATTTTAGAATTAATTCTTTATTCGTATGATGTCAAAGATTAAAACTACCTGATTGGGAAATGAAAATCCCCGAGGTATTCGAAAATGAATATATTGAGGGAGAAAAATTTGTCGTGTTGCCTCTTTTTTGTAAGTTGAATGTCGAGTGGGTTACGTATTATAGTGATAGTAAAGAGAAGGCGGTTTTAGAAATTGTAGGATGAGGGAGGATAGAAAAGTAGATGTAAGCGGATCACGATCTTCTCATGTATGGAGGAGAATGTCGTTCTGGGTTCGTGTCGACTACCAAGTGGCAGGTGTGAGAGGTCAAAGGATCCCAATAATGTATTAGAAATAGCTTGATCATAATCCAGACAAGGGAGTATGTTAAAATTGGATTGCATTATGATCCGAAATGGAGAAATTGGTATAATTTAATGGGACATTTACTAATCGCTGGTGGTTGAAGAAGAGGAATTTAATTTTAGGTCAGGTAGTCAAGTGATTGGAATCCCAAGTTGCATGGTCCAAAAATCGTCACCAAGTTAACTAGTCGTGTACTGTCATCAAGTTTTTTTCGATTCCAGTCCAAAAACCGTCACCAAGTTAACTAGTCGTGTTCTGTCATCAAATCTTTTTCGATTCCAGTCCAAAAACCGTCACCAAGTTAACTAGTCGTGTTCTGTCATCAAATCTTTTTCGATTCCAGTCTAAAAACCGTCACCAAGTTAATTAGTCGTGTACCGTCATCAAGTCTACTTCGACTCCAGTCCAAAAACCGTCACCAAGTTAACTAGTCGTGTTCTGTCATCAAATCTTTTTCGATTCCAGTCCAAAAATCGTCACCAAGTTAACTAGTCGTGTACCGTCATCAACTCTTTTTCGACTCCAGTCCAAAAAAACCGTCATCAAGTTAACAAGTCGTGTTCTGTCATCAAGTGTCATCTTCAACTCCAGTCTTGAAATCACTTCCCTTCACTCTGTAATTACTTCTATTTAATTCACTCTCTAAAATCTTTATAACCTTCCAAATAAATCTTTAAACTATACATTAATTTGTCAATCATTAAAGAATTCTCCTAAAATTTTTGGAACGTTGTGAAAAGACTTTCGCCTTTCGCCATCAATTGCTATAAAGAGCAATCATTGTTCTAAAGTTTTTTTTTATTCCAATTAGACTCTACGGAAAAAATTACTAATCACACTTCACTGTACTACTAAATATTTTATAACGAGCGTCCAAAACTTGAGAGCTGAAAATTACGTAACACCAAAGACAAATCAACTTCCTTGACAGCTTGAAGTATGAACGAATTCCCAAAATTCACCTGTTCAGTATTTGATTTTCCCGCACTGATTTTCTATTACAAAGTCTATGGGGAAACTATAGACAAAGTTCCTCAGCTTATTTCCATAAAACCTTAAAGCTAATGTTTTGACAAAAAAGAAACAGATCAAATTTATTATCTTGTTTGTCAAAAAAAAAATTTCAATTTGACAAGAAGGTTAATTAATCAAAATGAAAAATCCTTGACAGGATCTAAAATATCTAAATAATTAATTACTTTTTAAAATGAAGATTGAAGGAAATAATCGAAAGTCTTGTGACTCTATTTCTTTATTGTCTACTTGAGAAGATGGAGATAGAGAAAAAGTTTTAAAAAAATAGCCAAACAGAAGTCTAATTATTGGATTAAATTACAAAAGGTTCGAATTGTCGCCAAAGGTCCCTTCCATTCAAGACGACAAGTATAAACGATCTTCGAAAAATCAATATTTGAAACAGTACTGCGATGCAAATAATTATTTCTCAACGTTAAAAATCGTTTAAATAAATGCACAACGATTGAAAAAAATTGTAGAATTTTTGTATATGGTCGCCATATTGAATTTTGTAAATCAGACATCAAATTTTGATTCATCGACCCGGAAACTTTGTGATGACAAACTGCAAGAAATTTAAAAATTATTGGTCGCCATCTTGGATCCGCCATTTTGAACTTTGAAAAACTGATTTTCGACTTTTCAAAGGAAATGCGACTTTTTTCGACTTTTTTGTGAAAAGATGCGAATAATCGACTTTTTCGAGATTTTTTTAGTAAAATGCGATTGAAATTTTTAAAATTTTCAGAAAAATTAAAGTTAATGGAAAAAGTTTTAGTTAAAAAAATGTTCTGTTAAGTTTATTTAAAGATTTCTTTCAAATTTTTTAAAGAAATCGTCAGTAACTTCTTTTTTAAATAAATATTTAATTATTATTGTTCTATAAGAATTAAAGTCCTTCGAAAGATTTAAATTCAAAACTTTTTGAAATTAAAGTACTTATAAAAAAATTGTTATAAAACATGACCGAGTGAGAAAATCACTATTTTATATTATAAGATTTTATAAAAAAAAAGAATTTGAAAATAATTGAATTTCTAGGATGATTTTTTTTTATTTATAAAGATAATTAAAATTTTGACAATAATTTTATTAAAATTCTTTACAAATAATTGAATTTCAGAGAAGAATTTTATTGTTTATAAGGAAAATTGAAATTTTGAACAGATTTTTTTCAAATTGTTTAAAAGTAATTGAATTTTGAAGAAGAATTTTGATATTTTTAAAAATAGTTGAAATTGTGGGGAGAATTTCAAAAAATTTAAAAATAATTGAATTTCTGCGATGAATTTTCTTATTTTTTAAGATAATTGAATTTTGCAAAGAATTTTATCGGATCTTTTGAATTTAATTAAATTTCCATGATGAATTTTATATTATTTATAAAGATAATGATAATTTTGACGAGAAATTAAAAAAAATTTTTTGAAAATAATTGAATTTCTGCGAAGAATTTTATTTATTTTGAAAATAAATAAATTTCTAGGATGAATGTTATTATTTATAAAGATAATTACAAATGTACAAAAATAAATAAATAAATAATTGAACTTCTGACAAGAATTTTAATAAAATTCTTGGAAAATAATTGAATATTGCAAAGAATTTTATCAGAACTTTTGAAAATAATTAAATTTCCATGATGAATTTTTTATTCATGAAGACAATGATAATTTGACAAGAAATTAAAAAAAAATTGGAAAATAATTGAAATTCTTTGTAGAATTTTTTTACTTTTGAAAATAATTGAATTTCCATGATGAATTTTATTATTTACAAAATTTTGACGAGAAATAAAAAAAAATATATATGAATGTAATTGAATTTTTGCAAAGAATTTTTATTACTTCTGAAAATAAATGAATTTTAGAGAAGAATCTTATTATTTATAAAGATAATTGAAATTATGACAGGCATTTTATTAAAATTTTTTACAATAATTGAATTTTGGAAAAGAATTTTATCGGAACTTTTGAAAATAATTAAATTTCCATGATGAATTTTATTATTTATGAAGATAATGATAATTTTGACGAGAAATTAAAAAAAAAAGTTTTGAAAATAATTGAATTTCTGCAAAGAATTTTATTTATTTTAAAAATAATTGAATTTCCATGATGAATTTTATTTACAAAATTTTGACGAAAAATAAAAAAAAATATATGAATGTAATTGAATTTTTTGCAAAGAATTTTTATTATTTCAGAAAATAAATTAATTTAAGAGAAGAATTTTATTATTTATAAAGATACTTGAAATGACAGGCATTTTATTAATTTTTTTTTAAATAATTGAATTTTAGAAAAGAATTTTATTATTTATAAAAATAATTGAATGTTTAAACAGAAATTTAAAAAAAAATGTTAACAATACCTAATTAAAATTTTGCCATGCATTTTATTAACTTTTATTCAATATTATTCCAGATTGTTTGATGTTAAAGTATATGTGTTGGCGAGAAATGTGATTTTTTTTTTACAATTTTCACAATATCGTGTTTCCTTTTTGGCCTTTTTTTCCCCTAAAATTTCATTCAACTTTTTCTAATATGGTGTCAAAAAAAAAAAATTTTTATAATGAATAGATGTTTGCTTAAAAATTGTAACTAGATGGTTTTCAATTTCGCTGCTTCAATAATTTGATTCTCAAAATTCAAAATGGCGTCTAATAATTTTTAAACTGAACAGAAGTACTTGAAAAACTTTTGTTCGAGTTTTATGAAACTTGGTATATATATATAAGGGTGTTTAGGGTCGCTGATTTTGAATCTAAAGTCAGATTTGAAAAAATTCAAAATGGTGGATCCAATATGGAGGAGAAATTTCAAAAAACTTAGATTTTTATAAAAATCGGTATCTATGGAAAATGCTGTACAGCAGAATAAGTGAAATAATATTGTTTTTCATTCAAGGGCAAAAATTGATTTATTAAAAAAATTAATCCATTTGTATGAAAAGAAATCTTGAATAAACACCGGGTGTTTGTTTCATTTTAATAAAATTTGAATGACCGTGTCAGTGGCGGGGTAGAATTTTTATTTTTTTATTTTTTCGGTGATATATATATATATATATATATATATATGCGAAGTGACAAGGGAGTTTTTAAAACGTGTTTACGCATTTTCTCATCCCTTTCCATTTTCACTTTTTTTTTTTTTAAAATAATCCCCTGTATTTTTAATTCTCGTGGGCTCCCTTCTAACACACATGTAATATGCGCTGTTGTGTAAAATGTCCCGCAGGCAATGACAGCACCAAGCTTCTATGTGTGTGTGTTTGTGAGGGTAATCCTTACAAATGTGGAGGAGAACACGCAAACATAGAGAGCCGCAGAGGATATGAAACATCCGGTAACAGGAAAGCTGCTAAAATGTTGTCGCCATTCTGCACGACGCGGCCCCGACCCACTCTCTTTCTCCAAGATTATTCTTCCCGGGGGTGTGATAGGGGTAAAGCGTCGACTCAACACACGTGTGTGTGCGCGCCTCTGCCTCTCTATTTTCTGCAAAGTCGTTGCTTTTTTTTCATGACGATGAAGGACCCTGTGGATAAATTGGTCGTGTCGATTGGATTACAAAACGTTTTATGTTTCTTCATATTTTCAGATTATAGGCACATAAATAAACATTGGTCTACTTTTGTTTCCTGATTTTCAATATTGCTTGGATGTTTCTTCTTTCTTTCTTTTTTTTTATATCTCCTCCCCTATATCAAAATGGACTTCTTCTTTTTTAAAAAATAAAAATCGATTTTTTTTTGTCGACTATTCCCTTTTTTCGCAATTATTCAATTACTGAATGGCGAAATGTAACTTCTTGAGCTTAAAAAGTAAAATAGTGAAAGGTTATATATTTTACTTGAAAAAAGTAAACTAAACGTTTATTGCGACAATTTATTTTAATTTATTTTTATTTATTTTTATTTATTTTTATTTATTTTCTCCTTTTTTTGTTTACCTCTTCATAGAAGATGTATTGTCGTCAATTTATTTTATTTCCATTTACCTTTTAGTGTTCCATTTCAATTCACTTGTTTTTTTATTTATTGAAATTGATGGGTATTAAATTGCTAATTTTATATATAGAAATAGAGGGGAACGAAGTGAATTGAAACATTTCAATTCATTTTTATTCCTCCGGGTCTTCCTTGAGGAATATACTACTGCACAACTACTTTGCGGGTCAACTTCCTTTTGTCTCTGACCAAGAAAAATGATATAAAATATTTTATGTTCAGGTATAGCGCAAAAATTTCTAAACTTTCTTCTTTCTCTCAATCATCTCAGTTCAAGAAAAATGACTTGGGATTATTTTTTTTTCTTCAGGTAGTAAGAAAATTTTGTAGCAAATGTTTAAGATGCTTTAATTTTTTGTACATTTTGAGTTACGAATTTTGGAAAAAATCGGGACATAGGTTTTTTTTTAGATTTGCGTGTCCTCTTTTAGAATCTGAGAGAAAATTTCAATTTCAATTTAATCATAAAACGTTGTATAATTGTTTAAACAAAAAAAAGCAGTTTTTTAAAAGTGTTTTTTGTCATTAAAATTAGATTATTTACTCGAATTCGGTTGGAAAAAATCCGGGACAAGAAAATATCGCGTCCAAAATGTTGGGACTATCAAATAGGCATAATGCCGAAATTATTTTTTTTCTAATTTCAAAATGGCCGCCAAAGTATTGAAATTTGGAAAAATAATGTTAAAAAATATTAACATTATTTTTTCTAACTTTTATGCTTTATTTAAATAAAAAAATGTTGTTTCAACAAAAAATATTGTTATCTGATATTATTTAACAATAATTTAAACATTTTTTATAAACAATTTAAAATCTGTGGGCCAAAAATGGTAAACAAATTTTTATTTTTATCAATTCTCATTTCTTTTTGCACTAAAATTGAATAATAATAGTTAATAACTTAATTTATACTTTTTTACAATGTTTAAGATGGTTATAAACAATTTTTTTAAACAATTTGCAAAACATGAAATAGAAACCTATAAAAAAATTATTTTTTGATTATAGTACGTTCTCTTGCAATCAAAGTGTTGCTAATGGTTCAAACTTTCATTTAACGTTATTTAACAATATTTAAAAATGTTATAAACAATTTTCATAGAAAAGACAGTTCAGGGACGGAAGAATAAATGTTTTTCACTTATTGCTTGGTTTTGTCATCAGAATAGATATTTGAAATAAAAATCTTCGTCTGAAATTATTTACCATTTTTTTACATTTTTATAAAAAATTTTGAAAAAATAAAGGATTTTCTGAAATTATTTTAAAAATTTTGTCAGTAATCAAAAAATAATTTTTTTATAGGATTCTATTTCATGTTTTGCAAATTGTTTATAATATTCTTAAACGTTGTAAAAAATTTTGAATTAAGTGATTAACTTTTATTATTCATTTTTACTGCAAAAAGAAATGAGAATTGATAAAAATAAAAAAAATTTTTACCACTTTGGCTCACGAATTTCAAATTATTTATAACAATTGTTTATAACATTTTTAAATATCGTTAAATAATATTAAATGAAAGTTTATCTCTTTAACAAAGATTTGGATTAGAAGAGTGCAATATATAATAAAAAAAATGCGTTTTTTCTATTATGGTAATTCATATTTAACTAATTATTTATAAGAATTGTTTATAACATTTATATAAATTGTTCACAAATTTTTTATAATCATTAGAAACTTTAGTTTTTTGTTTAATGACAAAAGAAAGCTGGTGGGATAGAAAAGAAGTTATTTTCCACTCTGAAAATATTTTTTTATAACAATTGTTTATAACATTTTTAAATATTGTTAAATAATGTTAAATGAAAGTTTAAATCTTCAGCAAAATTTTGATTACAAGAGAACGTAATATAAATCAAAAAATAATTTTTTTCTAGGTTCCTATTTCATGTTTTGCAAATTGTTTATAACCATCTTAAACATTGTAAAAAAGTTTAAATTAAGTTACTAACTATTATTATTCATTGTTAGTGCAAAAAGAAATGAGAATTGATAAAAATAAAAATTTGTTTACCATTTTTGGCCCACAGATTTTTAATTGTTTATGAAAAATGTTAAAATTATTGTTAAATAATATCAGATAACAATATTTTTTGTTGAAACAACATTTTTTTATTTAAATAAAGCATAAAAGTTAAAAAGAATAATGTTAATATTTTTTAACATTATTTTTCCAAATTTCAATATTTTGGCGTCCATTTTGGAGGCGCCATTTTGAAATTAGAAAAAAAATTTCGGCATTATGCCTATTTGATAGTTCCAACATTTTGGACGCGATATTTTCTTGTCCCGGATTTTTCCCAACCGAATTCAAGTAAATAATCTAATTTTAATGACAAAAAACACTTTTAAAAAAACTGCTTTTTTTTTGTTTAAACAATTACAACTTTTTATGATTAAATTGAAATTGAAATTTTCTTTCAGATTCTAAAAGAGGACACTCAAATCTAAAAAAAAACTTATGTCCCGATTTTTTCCAAATTTATGTACATGTTGAAAGCTGTAATTAAAAAAAAGTGTTTTTTTTATATAAATATATAAATATCGACAAAAATTATTTCAAGGTCCACAATAAAATTTTAAAATAGAAAAAAATCGACGTTTGTTGTTGCGTTTAGAAATACAAAGAAGAACTTATTTTTCACTGGATCAACTTTCAAATTTTCAGACACATTTCTAAATATTTATACATAGTTTAAGAAAATGGGAAAAAAACGATTTTTCGAAAGTTACAACCACAGTAATTGGTAAATTATTCAAAAAAAATATTTATCCCAAATAAATACAAGGAACGAAAAAGAAAGTCGAATCCTTAAGGATGCGATCCATCTTATAGCCTATAGTGTCAAAAGAAAACGATGAAATCTGTTTCAGTAAAAATGGATTTCCTCAAAGAAAATTGATCATCGGTATCATCTTGAAGCAATTACGGTTTTAAAGCAAAAAAAAAGCGGACGAACAAAAAGTGCCTCTTGAAACTTTGTGATCACATCTATAACGAGCAAGACGTATATCGTATCGGCTTTGATCATCAATCGCAAAGCTTCCTGTTTCATTTTGATTCGATTTTATTTCGCCCGCATACTTCTGTGTGATACCTCCGCACTGGTCCATCCTCTCTCTCTCTCCAAGTTGAATTTTCCGCCTCATCGCTAGGAAATCGAGAAAAAAAAAAAAACTAAGGAAAATGGTTTGATCGTTAAAGCACAGCTTCAAAGTATTAAATGTACTTGTTATTGCCTGCTTTTAAAGTCTAAATTCATTCATTTCAAAATCTGATAATTTAATTATAGGATTTTTTTTTTTATAAAGTGGATTCTTTTCTATTTAATAACAGGGATTTTTTACCCGCTTTACTAAACGAGACAATAGTTACGAAGGGGGGGGGGGGTAAAAAGTATGTTAATTTTTTAACTTCTTTATCGAAGACTTAATTCGAATAACAGTGACGCGGGGGCAAAGCTATGGATGAGAATCACCAGGAGGAGAGAGTGAGAGAGAGAGGGGGGGGGGAGAGGTTAGGTCTACTGTCCGGACAGTCAGGAAACTTTTCACTTAGTCTGCCATGTCGTAGACTCTTGCTACTGGCGTGGAACCACTACTACTTAAGCCCTGTGATGGTAACGACCTAAATTACTTTACCCCAAACCTTGCTCTGGCATTATCACGTTATTGTTAAAGCTACGGCGTCGATTACTTAGTTAAAAGAATTTCTCCCGCCGAGTGGAACAAAAATAGAACTTGACAACTTCACTTTTAGCCAAAAACCATCCCCACTGTGTACTTCATTCAGCCTCAACTTTTATCAAATGCAACACAACATCAAACTCTTGACAATTTTATGCATTAGACTATATATTTGTTCTCATTCAATTCTGATAATTCTATCTGGACTAGAATTTTTTTTTGATTTTGAAGAAGATTTTTTTTTGCACTTTTTTTTTGGCAACGTCTTATATTTTGGAGGGGAATAATTTTTTTTGACACTATTTCAAGAATGGAGAAAGTGAATTAAATTAGTTATACATTTTTTCTTTTGGTTACATTACTGGTTGCTGCAAACAGATTTTTTTTTATTTTTGATTAATTTTTTTGGTTCCTTAAATTAAAAAAGTATTTTCACATTGCTTTCACTCCAATTTCACTCTATTTTCACTTCACTTTTCCTCCACTTTCACACAAAAATTATTTTCACACTACTTTCCCAATAATTAAAATTATATTTTCACTTCACTTTCACTCAAAATTTATAATCACTCCACTTTCCCTTTCATTAAAAAACTATTTTCACTCCATTTTCACAACGCTTTCACTCCACTTTCACTCTATTTTCACTTCACATTTCCTCCACTTTCACTCAAAAAAATTTGTCACACTACTTTCCCTTTAATTAAAATTATACTTTCACTTCATTTTCACTTCACTTTCACTCCACTTCCATTAAAAATTTATTTTCACTTTATTTCCACTTCACTTTTACTATAAATTTATTTTCCCTTCACTTTCAATCCACTTTTAGTCAAAATTTTATTTCACTTCATTTTCGCTTCACTTTCACTCCAATTTGACTCGAAATTCATTTTCACTTGACTTTTACTCCACATTCACTCTATTTTTACTCCATTTTCACTCAATTTTCACTCAAAAATTTTTTTACGCCAGTTTCTCTTTATTTAAAAATTTATTTTCACTCCACTTTCTTTTTAATTAAAAAACTATTTTCACTCCATTTTCACATCGCTTTCACTCCACTTTTACTCTATTTTCACTTCACATTTCCTCCACTTTCACTCATAAAATTTTTTCACACTATTTTCCCTTTAATTAAAATTATATATTCACTTCACTTTCACTAAAAATTTATCTACACTTTATTTTTACTTCACTTTTACTCCACTATCAGTCAACTTATTATTTCACTTCACTTTCACTCCACTTTGACGCGAAATTCATTTTCACTTGAATTTTACTTTTTATTTACTCAAAATTTATTTTAACTCAATTTTTACTCAATTTTCACTCGTAACATTGACTCCACTTTCACTTTCGTTCAATAAAAAATTTGCACACTACTTTCCCTTTAATTAAAATTATATTTTTACTTCATTTTCACTTCACTTTCACTAAAAATTCATTTTCTCTTTATTTTCACTTCACTTTTACTCTACTTACACTCAAAATTTATTTTCACTTCATTTTCACTTCACTTTCACACCGGTTTCACTTACTCTCAAAGATTTGTTTCACTACATTTCTATACACTTTTATTCAAAATTTATTTAATCTATTCCTCTTTCACTTCACTTGCACTCAATTTTTTTATTCCACTTTCACTTTACTTTTACTGAAAATATTTTTTAATCCACCTTTACTTCTCTTTCAGACTACTTTCACCTCCAAACAAATTTTATTTTCATAACACATTCACTTTCACTGCACTTTCACTCAAATTTTATTTTTACTTCACTTTGACATCATTTTTACTGTCAATATGTGAATACGTTTAACAATTTTTTTGTATTTTCAACGTTATGGACTTTAATTTGCTCTTGGGAAGAAAGACTAATGAAATAAAATTTATGTGGAGGTGAAAGCGGTTTGAAAGTGAAATCAATTTTTAGTCAAAGTGAAAGTGAAGTAAAAATGGAGTAAAAAAACGTTGAGTGATGTGAAAGTGAAGTAAAAATTTGGTGATAAATAAATTTTAAATTGAGTGTCAATGCAGTAAAAATTGAGTGAAAATAAATTTTAAGTGAACGTGGAGTAAAAGTCAAGTTAAAATAAATTTCGAGTCAAAGTAGAGTGAAAGTAGAGTGAATAAAAATTCAGACTGTCTGTGAAGGGGAAATGGAATTAAAAAAAAATTTTGAATAGAAGTGAAAATGGAGTGAAAATAAATTATTAATTCAAGACAGAGT